>CM077466.1:49423208-49877912 GCA_039654755.1 Calcarius lapponicus
GCCACAGCCATAGAGAATGTCAGCGTGTGGTCTGAGGGCCTGGTTGTACCTCACGGGGTGTGCAGCAGCGTTGTCGTGGGAGTGTTTGCTGGTGCTGTGAAGGGTAAGGTACCAAATGGGAAAATACGCAGAGAGGTAATAAAAGATAGGGAATAATAACCTTCCCTAGAGCTGAAAGGGAAGGTTACTGGCCAGCTGGCTTTGTAACTAATTGGTGTTTTGTTATTAGCAAGTATAGAGCTATATGAACATATAGTAACTTGTTATTAGCTTGTTTGGTGGTCAAGTGAAGATATAGGGAGTGCTGTAACCACCTGGGTCACATTAGGTTACTCATTTGCTTTCATGGCCCCTTCAGAAAAAAAAGGTGTGTCAGAAGTATGACATGTTCTATATGCATCTGCTGTTTGCAGTAAGAGATGAAAACTGAGTTTTCTGCTTGTCAGCTTTGGTCATAGTGGAGTGGAATTAACCCCTGAGCAGGGAGGGAACTATCACCTGGACTTGCTTCCTACCTGCTGCTTGCAAAGAGCTGCAGTCTCCAGCCCTTTTCTAAATCCTTAATTTTGGTCCTTGTAGCATTTAAATAGGACTGAAAGCAGATTGATTGGACAAGTGTGAGATGGATTTACACGCTCAGAACAGTTTAATAAGCCTGTGGAGGTTGTGCATGCTGTTTCAGCTTTCTATTCAACCTGTGCTTTGCAATGCTTGGCCAGTACTTCCCATGAATTCCTTGTGCATGAAGATTGTAGCCTATTCGACAGTACATGCCAGCAGTTGCTAATAAATGTATTAAGCCTTTGTATTTTTCAGTATTTGCCTAGTTCTCAAATGCACTTGGCTACAGGAATGTATTTTTTGTCCTTAGCCTCTGTTTCTTCACTGTTGAAGAGCTGCTGTTCTTGATGACTTACTGAACATACTGAGCTGTGTGTAGGTATGTATATACTTCTGAGAGACACTCTGCTCTGTTGCTTAGATTTGTTGGAGGAACTTCCCTAGGTAATGTTCTTCTCATCCTGCAGCTGGATAGCATCCTGAATGCTCTCTTTGAGTTGGTTTTGGGGCAGGGGTAGGTTCCATGATCCCATGCTCAGATGTCCAGTTCAGCTGCGTGCAGCTTAGCAAGGAGAGTGAATAACGTACAAATGTTTGACCAGCTTTCTGTATTAGAAAAATTTGAAATCTCAGGAAAGCAGGCATCTGGAACCTTCCCTGTCAGCTGTGGTAGAAGAGCTGGGAGCTTTCTGTCAGTGCAGTATCATTATCACTGCACAGCTTCGCTATCTCACTGGCTAGGCAACAAAGTGTTGTGTCGGCTGAGCTCTTTGGTTTCCAGATGTATGGGAAGTTAAAACCAACTTTGGCTCTTGTGAGCAACGAGGAGGAACATTTTTCTTGTGACTTTGGAGTTTCACTCTTGTCAATTGGAATTTGCAGTTCCTCAGCCAGGAATCCCCTTTGGCAAATGGTCCCTGGTCATGCTGCCTTGCTTAGGAGCAGTGCAGAAGGGTAGCTGAGCTGGGATTGTCACTGCTCTGTGCTACACCTCTGGAAGCCCAGGGCTCGTTTTCACTTCAAGTGTCTTATCATGTAAGTACTTGTAAACTTTGTGCTTGAAGTTAGAGTTGGCAAGGTTCCCTGCACATCTTCTGTAAGGCAAGATAGTCCTTGCAACCTTTGTACAGAGATAGAACTTGTATTTTTCCTTGCTGGAAGAATGGCAGGGTTTCAGTGATATGTACAGGCAGCATGGTCAGGCTGATGGTCTCAGCCAGTGATCCCAGCAGCTTGGCTTCCCTGCCTTCTAATTCCATGATCCTCATCCCATTACCCCAGCACTGGGTGATAAGTGATAAGGTGATAATGTACTCACACAAATGTTTTTGCTGTAAAAGACCTGTAAACGGTTATTTTCAGGATTTTGTTCTGTGGATGGTTTTCTCTTAGATGGCCATTGAAATTCATCCTGTGCTAAGAATTGCACTCAGTTCTTAAAGCTGTGGGTTTGTGACTGAGTAGCAAAGCATTTTGAGAAAATGTCCTCATTTTCTTACAAAGCAGTGTAGGCTTGTGGATAGAGATTTGCAACCAAATAATCTTCAAAAGGTGGCTTCCCTCTGTAGCTCAGTCTGATCTTTTTAGTAAGGAAAAACGAACATTTTAACTCATAGTGAGAAACGGTGTGACTCTGGTACAGCCCTTGAAGAAAGCAAAAGCAGAGATGGGGCAGTGCTGAACTCTGATAGGCAAAGTCAGGTGCTGGGCACAGGGCTGGCAAAGACACTTCCACCTCTTCCCAGGGCTGGGCAGGTGTGTTGGCCCCTGCTAGCCCAATGCCCCTCAGCCCTTCAGTGCTCTGGGGGAAGAGGAGGAGGGTTCTTCGTGCACCTCTGGGAGAGCACGGGGACCTTGAATGTAGCTCTGATGCTCCGGAAAAGAGCCAATTTTCAGCGGAGAAGCACCTGCAGCAACAAGTGCCAGAGGGTGGGAATATGGCATCACTGACCCAGACCCTGCAATTTCTGCCCAGCACAGCACTCATGCATGAGCTCACTCGTGTGTGAGCTGATTGAGCACTGGGGCATGCATTAACTGGGTGTTCAGGTGAGCTGTCTCCAGGCTTGTTTGTCAATAGATTGAGTGCTTGTGCATGAAGTGACTGGATGCTAAGATCTGAATAAATTGGGCACTCATGCATAAGCTAATGGGGCACTTTGTGCATGAAGCTTTAGGACATTCAGGTGTGAAATGATGGGATGCTGCTCACAGTGTCATGGGCTGTTCATGCATAAGGCTATTTATTGTGTGCTCATGCATGAGCTGATCCGGTGCCTCTCATGCATTCCGTGGCTCCTGCACTGCCTGCTCAGGCACTGATTGGGCTTTGTGTTTGCTGCCAGCTGGGAACACGTGGACATCCATTCACACATCTCCCTCTGCCTCCAGTCCTGGCTGGCCAGCAAGCATACAACAGTATTTTCTGCAGGAACTGGCCCAGAATAAATCCAAACACAAACAAGCTTTTGGGCAGGAGATGATAACTGTGTGATAGGCTATCCAAAAAGAACTTTTCTGCATCCAAGGGAATGGACAGAAGATGCCATTGCTCTTGCCTGCCCATGGATACAGAGCACATATTTGAGCCAGCACTGCCAAAGAGCTTATGATGAGATCCATGGGGTCGATGGTGTGCTGGCTGGCTTTTATATTCCATTAAATGAATTGAGTGCCTGCATGAGTCACTAGAACCCCAGGCCCTGGAGGCCCATGGCTGCCTTTTCGAGAAGGCAGTGGGTTTTGGGATTTGAGAATCTTTGGCTTCCCAATGGAAGTACCTGTGCCCTCCCAAAAAAACATTGTCCCACTAGTGTTACAGTTGTCTCAGGGTGTTTTGGGGTGAAGGATGGACGAGAATGTGGACTCCATTATCAGAAGGCTAATTTATTATATTATGATATATATATATATTAACTATACTAAAGAGACATGGAGAGCAAGAGAGAAGGTTTCTCAGAGAGCTAAAGCTAAGAAGAAGAGAGAGAAAGAATGTTCAACAAAGAAGCTCTCCCGGCTCTGTCCGATAGGACACAGTCGTTGATTGGCCATTAATTATAAACGTGAGAGATGGGCCAATCACAGGTGAACCTGTTACATTCCACAGCAGCAGATAACAATAGTTTACATCTTGCTGCTGAGACTTCTCAGCCCCAGCTGGAAAAATCCTAATGAAAGGATTTTTATGAAGAGATGTCGGCAACACACTAGTGCTCCCACTTTTCTGGCCAGTGGCCAGAGGTGCTGTGTAGAGCTGGAGTTTGAAGAAGCAGGAGCTGAACTAACCTATGACGTCAAATAACTTGAGCAGCTGGAAAATGTCCATCAGCAGATACTGTGAGAAGCAGGAGAAACTCTTTTTCTGAGCATCCAGTACTGGAGGTAGAGTTTCAACAAAGTGGAGTTGGAACGAGCTGGAAATCAAAATAAGCCTATGTCTATCAGCTGGAGCTGTAGGAAGCCAGAACTGCTACACAAAAGCAGGAGTTTCAACAAGCTTGACCTGGGATCACCTTCAACTGAAAACAAGCTAAAGCTATAAGAAGCTGGAGTGTTCAGTAACTGGAATTGAAATCACCTGAACTGAGCAGCAGCAGCATCTCTCATCACAGCTGTGCAGGAGCTGGAGCTGCATGACAGAGCCAGAGCTTTAAAAAGCAGCAACTGAAGTTACCTGAAGCTTCCTGAGTAGTAACATGCTGGCCCCTCTGTCAGCAAGAGCTGTAGGAAGCACGAGCCTCTCTTATCCAGAGCATCCAGCCACTGCAGTGCCTGTTAGCTGGAACTGCAGCAAGCTGTGGTGTCCATCAGCCAGGGCTGCCTTCCAGCACTGCTCAACAGAGGAGCATCTGCTATCCACAGCCTCTGTTAGCCAGAGCCAAGGGAGAAATGACAACAGGAACTCCTGTCCTGCTGGCACAGACCCTGCCAGAGCAGGGAATGGGAAGGTGCCAGGTGAGAGCTGCAGCAGGCAAGTGCAGCCCTATATTACCTGCATCAGTCCAAAGGGGCACAGGGATCACCTCAGGGTGATCCCACTGCCCCAGCCAGGGAGGAGGGCAGGCTGTGAGAAACTGGAACTGTGGACACAAGTCAGCAGGTCATGGCTAAAACCTTATGCTCTTATTTCTCTTCAAGTCATGATGCTTATCTAATGACAAATAAACTTTGCTTTCTAATGAAACAAGCTCCTTTACTGAAAGAGGGGAAGGTACAATCCCAGCAGTGTGACATTTGATCCCTTAAGGGTTAAGGGTTTTTACTGCTTTAAGCTGCCTTTTCTAAGCCTTTGGTTGAAATTCTATCTCTGTAGCCTTTCTAATTATATTTATACTTTCACTTGACACTGGGTGGCAGCAGCTCTATGAGCACACTTCAGTAATCCATTTCCTTCTCCTTCAGTATTTTCACGGTTCAAGTACCAGAGCAATAAATTGAAAGTGCTTATCACTTTCTGGCATTTCTATATATATTTATGCAGAATAGTTAACAAGTTAGCTGTTGTCTTTCTCTCCTTTTAAAAAGAGGAGAAAAGTAAATTTTTCATAAAATTTCTGGCTCAAATGTTCCTTGAGATGGTGGAGGGGGACTGAGAAGGCCTTCTCAGGTTTCTGACTTTTGCCTTGCCTGCCTGATTGGCACACCCACAGTATTTCCCTTTCAAGCTGGTTTGTTTCTAGATCCTCTGCTCTCACTGTTGCACTTCTTGGCTGCAAATTTCAGCCTCCCACATTCTCCCCCTTGTCCTTAATGTGGCTGTTAAATCAGTGAAGTTAATCAGTTACTTTGCTGTTACTCTTTTTGCACATTATAACAACTGTTAAATGCAAGATTCTCTTTTCAGGGTTCAGTCCTCTTAAGGGATGAGTGTTTCATCCAAAAGTACCAGATTTCATGATTACACCGACCCCTAGGGGAGTTCTTGTGGAACTGTGTTCTCTTTCTTTTCAAAATGCCTTTTCTTTCCTTTGCTGTGGTATGAAATTGCCATGCAGACAAGGGAAAACAAGTCCTGTGTGGGGAAATCAGCAAGTCACCAGCTACCATCAGCCTGTGAAAAAAATAACAGGCCAAATTCCAGCCTCTTTTGGCTTTAGACCATTGGGAGTCTTTTGCAGTGAGAGCTTTAAGAACATTTAGGGAAGAGACAGAGATAATGTGGGGTATTTTGGAGTTTTTTTTGTTTGGATGGTTTGGGTTTTTTGTGCTGCACCTCTATACATCAAAAGCAAACAGCAGCACCCCCAACTGGTCTTCGGCAGAAGGAACTTGAAAATCATTGTCATTTTTTGGCCAGGGTGGGCTCAAATCTGCAGGCCTTCTCTAAGGGAAAGGGCCAGGAGAAAAGTCAAATCTATGTGTAAAACAGGTGGAGTTTAAAACTGGAAGACAAAAGCTGTGCTTTTCTCCTGGCTGAGAAAACAGGCAGTTGCAGACAACAAAATACTTTTCACTGCTGTGTGATGGTACTGAAAAAGAGTCCATCTCTCAGGTGTGGGGCTCTGTGGACTCCTGGCTTGGCTCTAAGGACAGCCAGAAGTAGTGATGTGCACAGGCTCACAGCACAATAGGATTCACTTTTTAACCCAGTGATCACTCCTGGGCCTGGTGTCATTAGGACACGTGGGGGATGCCACCTGCTAAGCTGGAAACAGCCTCAGATTTTCCATAGGCATCAGGCTCTGCACACAAAATCAGATGCAGTAGTTTCCAGCAGTTGTCTTCTAACAGCTGCTCAAATAAATCCATAGTTTATAAAATTCAGTGTGACAATGCCTATTGTTAAGAATCTCACAAGCTCAACCAATAAACCCAACTGAATCTAATCAATTTGTAGCAAGCTCATTGCAAAATAGATTTTAGAAAGCTTGACACAGAGCCACTGCACATCAGGAGTCACAATGAGCTCACATTTGGGAATTCTGCCAAAGGATGCACCTGACCCCTGAGTTAAATCCTGCTGCTGTCTTGCTGCTATCCTCAAGACAGACAGCTGGGAAATATTTATGTGGCAAGCAACAGATAATGGGTTTAAAAGAAAATAATTACCCACCTTTTCCATGCTTAGTGTGCAGCTCAGTTTGCTTTGAACTCTATGTCTGGCACCATCTTGCCCATGGTGTACAGAAGAACCAAGCCCTCACCTCTTGCCTTTGATTATGAGAATGGCACCACAGCCATGGAAACCACATCCCTGAATGTGGACATGCAGCCACTTCAGCGGTGAGAAATACAACTGGGAAACAAATGTCTGTACTGGGTGCATTCCTGTGTGCATGTTGATTTAGCCCTACTGGTTTAGCCCTAAGATGTAAAGCAGTCAATCAGAAATGTTCAGATCCATGCCAGGAAACAAAACAACTGTGCTACAACATTCAGGCACAAGGAACTTAAGAGAGAAACTGCCAGTCTAGTGCTGCCTTGCAAAAAGTGGGAAGGGAGGAAGAATTCAGGACAGTGTGCTACGTTACAGTTGGGAAGGCTGGCTTTAATTTTCTCTCCTTTCCACGCTTGCTACACAATTTTGAGGAAGCCAAATTGTCAAACTGTCAAAGGAGTCAAAACCCAAAGTAACACACAGATCTCTAGAGGGACTTCAAAATCATCAAGGGACTTAAATCTCTCAGGACTTTGTCAGACAAAGATAAAAATTCTTCCTGCCACTACACTCTATCCTCTCACTCTGCTGCTGTTCCTGCCTCTCTGAAGTGCTCACCTGCATCTCCACTCTGATCTGGTAGCTGGGGAAAGGCACTTTCATCTTGCCAGCCCAGGCTAACTGTTCTCTGTCAGGAACAATCTTCATCCCTCCTGCCTCCTAAGGCAGGTTCTCTTGTGGCAGGAGTGCAGGCAAAAAAAGCACAGCTACAGCTGAGTTTCTGAGGAGCCACACCATAAAAGCAAAGCTGACAGGACAGAAAGGCAAAGCACAGAGAAGAACACCAGGGACAGAACTCATAGAATTATTAACATATCCACAGCATGCCCAAAACCTGAATGCCAAAATC
This sequence comes from Calcarius lapponicus, assembly GCA_039654755.1. Taxonomy (NCBI): domain Eukaryota; kingdom Metazoa; phylum Chordata; class Aves; order Passeriformes; family Fringillidae; genus Calcarius; species Calcarius lapponicus. Next base: position 49,430,777 of record CM077466.1, read on the forward strand.
AATTCAATGACTCTAAATTAGAAAATGCAGCAATAAGCTTAATCTGATCATCATCCTAATTGTCCATTCAATTCTCCCATGATCTCCTGCACTGTGACACTACTTGAGCCTGACTCACTCACTCATCCCCTTGTTTTACCTCAGCATAACTCCACTGGTGTTGAGCTGAAGTCTGAAGCACATCTGTCTGCCAAAGGCAGATGCTGTGAGATCAAGTAATATTTAGTCTCTCCTGTATCAGCTTCTGCTTGTTTCTGGAAAACTGCCCCTCAGTCAACTGCATACCTGCAAGAACTAGAATGAATTGAATGTACACGGGAACTCTACATAAGTACAAAATAATCTGTGACCTCATTTATTGCAGCTTCTCATACATTCATTTTCTTAACATCCCCTAGAGAAAACAAAATCTGAGTGCAGGACATGCTGCAAGAAATGACATCAGTGGCTCTTTCTCCAGGGTAGCCTTTTCTACCTCAGTCTCTTCTGAATCATGTAGACAAGAAGTATAAAGCCAGTCTTTGAATCTGGACTGCTGTATGGAATATGCTTGTAAAAAATTAGTGTTCATCTCATTACATTGTAAGCTTACTTTATTTGCACACAAATAAACAAGCTAAGTTAAATTTTATAAAGGAAATATATCCCACAGCTGCACAGATTTAATGCTAACTGCACTAAACTTATCATACAGATATTTTTTCACTTAAAAAAACATATATATACCTCCCATTCTTATTTTATATATATGTATATATAAGGAAACTACATATAAATACAATGGAAAAATACATTCAAAAGCTTTTTATAAAACTTGGCACAATATTATTTTGACTGTAATAAAAATATTTATGAGAGAAAGACAGATGCACAGAGAAACACAAATACATAGTGTCTAGTGCTTCATCTAAATCCTGAAAATAAAATTTTGTCTTTGGTATTACTAAACAAAGTTAAGTTGCAACCATCTAGAGTCCCAGCTTACAGCCTCTGCTCCACCCTGTCTGATTCCACTTTGCACAGGCTTTGCTGGCTGCAAATTTCCATAATAATTTGCAAACAGGCAGAGAAACAAACCAGCTAAATATGTAGTGTCTTCTTTCAAGGGCTCCATCCAACCTTCATTAAATTCAATGGAAAATATTCTATTGCCTTATTCAGGCTGAAGGCTATGCAAAATATTTAAATTGATCTGCTGTCGAAGCAATAGTCACCCACCAGTGAAAAATAATTATAACCATGTAACAAAGCATGGAACTGCCCCTGAGGCATTCCCTCGCTCATTTTCCCCTTCCCAGTGGGAGAAGCCACTCCCAGCAGCCAGGGAGGTGATCCAGCAGCCAAGGGTAACTAAACCCTGAGCACACAGTACAAACTGCCCGGGAGGTTTTCCATCCAGCCTGTGAAATGCGGTAAAGCTGCAGCAGCTTCAGCCCGGAAATTTAGATTGGACTTGGTCTCAGCAGGAGCTGAAATTAATCCAAGCAGTGGCTGCAGATGCACCCATCCCATAAACCCAGCATGAAACCCAGGAATATCCCTGCTTCAACAGCAGTTGGGGTTCATAACACAGAATTTTCCTGCATAAGCCACAAATGCACAACATCCATCTGCATTTTTTTCCCTGCAAGGTAAAAGCTTTTTGTCCATATGTTTTATCTTCATACTACACAAAAGCAAAACATTTTAAGAAAGGCACATGGCTCTTTGAAGCAGTAAGTGAAATGCACACTATGGTTTGATTCTCTAGGCAACTTCTATTATGCATACACCTTTTTGTTTGACCAGTCTCACATGTCCAACATGGTGCAAAACTAGACTGACAGACAGACAGCTTACACAGTGATACCCTTTTGGCTGTAGCTAAATCAAATCAACCTTTTGGTAAAAGTCTCTTTTCTACACATTTCTGGAACAATGCAATACAGGACATTTTGAGGGAAAAGTGAAACACAGCAGAGAAAAAGAAAAATAAGTGCTAGAGTTTAGCTACTGACAAATGTCACAACTGTTGGCTTCTGATACCCATCCTCTCCACCCAAAAAAAGATGTATGGTAACCTTGTTAATATCAAAATTTCAGCTAGTGATATTTTTAGTGGCAAAACCATAGATCCAATCAAGGGTATCTGGGAAATGTTCACTGTGTATCAAAAAATAAATTCAGGTTACCCCTCTGCTGACTGAATGCATGCCCTTGCCATAAAATGCACAGATTTTGGTGGATTATCCAAACAATTCCTGGTTGTGTACTGTCTTCTATTCTTCAAGGAGTGCTGTGTAATTTGTGTAACTTCATTCTAAGAAAGAAACAAGATAGAACTGATGCCTATGAGTCTCTATAAATGTGCCTGGAGGAAAAATGATCAGAAATCCTTGTCCCAGCCTGAAAGTTCATCTGGAGGGCTTCCCACTTCAGGTGGATAGCTGTCAAAGTAGCTGTAATCAGTTGGTCCAGACAACTAGGACATTGAAAACACAAACAAAAGGGTGTTTCAGAAAGTACCTTTTGAAAATGTTCTCTATTGATTATGCATAATTTTTATTGCTCCCAACATGGAAATGAAAGGTTAATAGGATAAAGATGATGTCTTTCAATGGATGCAATTCCTCATTCTTTAAAAGCAATACCTCCAGTAATTACACTGTACAACAAAACAGTGGCATTAGCCTTCTTGTACAAAAGGACTTCCCAAATATCAAATCCTTTATTTCATACAAAGCCCTGTTAATTCAGTAGAAAACTGGGCCACACTGTACAATTTGAATGCTATTTAGGACCACATCTACACTCACAGGGTAGCTACTCAAAGCAGACCTCAGAATTACTTTTTGTTTCAAATTAAGATGAAAGGGAGCTTCAAATGCTTCATCCTTAGTCTTTTTCATTTAAGGTCAAAAACAAATAGGCCATTTAAAACTGGGAGCTTACTCAAGGATGTGCTGGAACTCAGTAGCAGAACACAGGAATTTGTACTCTTCACAGTAATATGAACAGTGCATCTTAATAATGTGCCCACGACCAAGAGAGATATGTTTTTTCATTATTAGTTTCTGACCAAACACCATTTGTTCTAGTAATGGTGAAAATGTAATGCAAAGTACACAGGCAGAATAATATTTCCATTACTTGACTGACTGTAAGTTATGTATTGCTTGCTGTCCCTCTTTCATTCCATTTTCACAAAAAATGTTGAACTGTAATAATTCAAATGCATCTTTGGGAAATTTTGCTATCACCATCAGTTCTCCTTTGTAGCCAAGCTGAGTTAGTAAAGCATTATGACACTGAAAGCCAAAGCCAATACCTCTCTTTTTAAAGGCGATGTCAATTTCCTCACTTTCAGACTATCCCAGTTAAAACCACTCAACCACCTGATTAAAAAGAGATGAAAGACAGACAGGGAGAGACCAAAAGAGAAAGACAGGTCATTTTCTGACATCCTACCACAAAGAGCTGAAAAATCATATGAACAAGGGCTATAAGAAGCTTTTTCCATGCCAACTCCTGTAAGAACACAGTTAGGAGGAGGAATCTGGAGCACCATCGTTGCCACACAAGGCAGGGGCAGCTTCAGGACCACCAGGCACTTTGGCACTGCTGCATGGAGGAGGTGCACAGACAGGCAGGTTAATGCATGTAGAAACACAGCCATGCCGAGGCTTGTGTGCCCCCTTGGAATGCCATCCTTTTTACAGCAGGAAGACAAGCAGAAAAATCAAAGAACTGCCTTCCCCAGGCACAAAGTGAAGGGCTTAGAAACAGCTCAGATAAAAAGAGAAAGCAGAAAATGTTTAATTTATAGAGGACTTTCTTTGTTAGAAGGAAGACTTGCATTGGAAAACTTCATTGTGAGAAAGACTTTCTTTGTTACAAGAAAGAGGACAAAACCCCTAAATTTATTGCTACGGAGCCCTTAACTACTCATTCTTAAAAATCAAATGTTGAAGGGTCAGGAGGTCTGAGAGGCAGATGCTGAACTGGCATTGATTTCTCTGAGAACTGAATTAAACTGCTACATCAACAACCTGCAGCAAAACCAGTAAAAAAAAAAAAGATTTCTAGATAATCATGCTGAGGATTTACATTCATATTGTTGCTTGCTATACTTGCAAAAATACTCAAGAGCAACAGAGATGTCTATGAGTTTACCAGTCTGGGTTCGAACATATTAACAATATTTCATATTAAAACCCAAATTTTCTTCTTGGAAGTCTCTTTTGCTTACCTGTGCTTCTTGATGTCATTTATTCCATTCCTCAAATTGCCTAATCTTTCTGTAGGGTTTTGCCTCAAAAAAAAAAAAAAAAAAAAAGAAATAAAAAAAAAGAAAAAAGAAAAAGAATATATAAAATATTCCTATTTCTAAAAGAGCATTTATAACTGCTTGCATTTAACAGTTGCAAAGGGATGCAGCTTGCATAAAACATGTGGCCTCATGAGGAGATATAATGAGGTGTTGCTCACTGCTCTTTTTTTCTGAGGATGGAGAAACCTTCTAGAAAGCCAAAGCAGTGTCACTCAGCTGTGAGAAGCAGCAGAAGGAAATCAGCTGGCTGAGTTTTAGTTGCATATCCTTTTTTTTTCCTGGCCAGCAGGCCTGAGTTACAAAAGGAGGCAGATCAAAATTTACAGCTACAAAGATCCTTCCAATTGTGGTACACAAGAATGCTGAATACTGTTCCTGGTGCCACGGATGAAATCCCCCAGGAGCTGGGAATCCAAAGTCAGTGTCACCAGCCACAGGTTGTGCAGGCCACTAAGTTAGGCTGGCCCTTTTGAAATACCACCTTCTGCTCATTTTCTAAAGGACTTAAGTCATTCTTTAAGTGCCCTATGTTTTCTGTAGAATCTATATGCCTAAGCAATTTTGGAAGCTTTTTATTTTCTTTAACAATGTGCTTGATTTGAAGATCAAATCCCTTAGCTCTTTCCTCAGCCCCCGCTTAATAAATTTTCCCAAAGATGTGTTTCAGAAAAAATTCCCAGCTGCAGAGAAAGCCCAGAGCCTCTGCTGCCTCTGCAGACTCAGAGGTGTGACACATTCAGGGGCATGCAATGCATACTGAATTCAATCGGAATAGACCCTGCCATGCATAACAATTCCAAATGAGATTGTCAGGAATTCAGTGCTCAGTCTGAGTCCTAAAAGAGCTCAATCTCTCTACACTCGGGCTTTGCCCCACTGCCCCTCCTACCTGCAGAGTCTGCGGATCAAATCCTCAGGTCGCCTTGTTATTGCTTTAGGAAAATCCAGCTTTTCAATGCCTTTGAGAATCAAATTGTATGTCATCATCTGATCAGCCCCAGAGAATGGTGGGCTGGAAAAAGAAAGCAACACTGCTAAATGGAACATCTGGCAAGAGCAGATGTGGCCAGTATTTACCTAAGCAAATATAGAAAATATAGAAAAAATATGGAAAAAAATTGAAAAAAAGCCCAGCTTCCTACTTTTACAACCCTCACCCTTCCAGCCTGTAAGATAATAGATAAGATAACAGAAAGGCTTGAAGCTGAGAAGCTTCCTGTATGTACCAGGTAAAATTCATGACCATGTGTCCCTTTAAGCCTAACTCAGAGAAGTTTCCACTTTGTATTGCCACTGAGCAATATTCCCAAAGAGTTGTCATGGGAGTGTGCAGGGAGCTAAACAGAGAGCCCTGCTTACAGCTCACCCACCCCACTGCACCCCATCACCCACTAACAGGGAAGAGAACAGCCTGTTGTCACTTGTTCCTCACAGGAAACAGCAGCAGCAGCTGCAGGAGCCCTACACCTGCCAGTTATAGCTTGTGCCTGGATAAGGCAGAACTGAGAATACATAACCCACTAGGTCTGTGACATTTCTGAAATGATGGAAGGTAAGACTTGCATAAAGAAGTATCATCTTGCAAGGCTGTCTAAAAAGAAACTTGGAAAGGTTTCTAAAAACACACAAACCAGGTAAGAACTTTGAGTAGGAGGCACTTACCTGCCAGTGAGGAGTTCATACACAAGAATCCCAAGAGACCAAAAATCCACACTGAAGTCATGGCCTTTACTCAGAATGACTTCAGGGGCAACATACTCAGGGGTTCCACAGAATGTCCAGGTTTTCTGCCCTGATCCAATCTTCTTTGCAAATCCAAAATCAACCTGGTCAAAATCAACATATGCTGCATAATGTAGAAGAGTTTTGTACTGGGAAGCCTTAAGATCTTAATTGCTTCCTCACTTTCTGCAAAAACCCCAGAATTGCTAGTTTACAGCTAGAACAACCACACAGTGTAACTGTGAAGGAGAGAGAAGTAATTCCATTGGATTACTGAATGTTATAAAACAGATTTTTCATTATCACAAGTAATTTTCTGAATAGTTTTCCTTCTGGGGAGAACAATCCATGATTTCTTTGAGGACGTGAGATTTACTGTCCCTGGAAAGCAGTGGGTGGCTCCTTGTCTGCAGAATGGTTATTTCAAGCTCTCTGAAGGGTATTCTTGTTGCACTTCTCATGGTCCCAGTAAAGCATGGCAGGAGCTCTTTTCTGTGTTCCCTCTCTACAAAGAGAGGGAACCTGTGATTGTAAATTGAATCAATGAATGTTGAACCTGTGATTGTATGAGGCTGGAGAGGGAGGTAATTCTGCACCTTGGAAATGTGGTTTCTGTTCTCACAATAAAACTGAAATAAAACTGACTGCTGGGAGAATTTTTTCTTTTGCTGTTTATACTGCAGCAAGAGCTCTCAGAGGCTGCAATTCCCCAGTTTGTCCATGGCTTGCAGTGGCTTTGCAATGCCTCTGTTCCTCATTGTGCAATGAGAAGCCCTCCCTCTTTACTGCTGAAGCACAAGAGTTACTACACTCCAGGATCCTGGTTCTATAATTACATGCTATTTATATCCCCCCCTGCAAAGGAACAGGATACAGGCACAAAAGGATAACATTACAACTGATTACATCTTACCAATTTTATATATCCTTCAGCATCCAAAATTAAATTTTCTGGCTTCAGGTCTCTGTAGATAATTCCTATTTGATGCAGATAGTCAAAAGCCTCTGTCACACACCCAACACAAAACTTGGTGGTGAATTCATCAAAGCTGCCTCTGGAACAAAAATAATCACCATCAAGTTCTGAAAATGCCTCAGTTATTAACCAGGTAATATCTAACATCCAGAATATCAACCAAACATCTTTTCACTGAATGGTGAGCCTACTCAGGAGCCACATGGGGCTGACTTTAAAGGGCAAGGTTAGGCTGTGTTTGCTGTTACCTGTCTCTCAGCAAGCTCCACAGTTCCCCTCCAAGGCAAGCCTCCAGGAGCATGTACACATATTTGTTATCCTTGAATGTGCGATACAGCCTGTGGAGACAAACAGCAGCAATTTAGGAAAAGCAAAATAAAAGCGAGAGTTGCAGTGTCTTTCCTCCAGAGCTCGTGTGTGCCAAACCTCATTCCTAATAGTGCTGTCCCAGGGGTCAGCTGGGGGACAAAACCAAGGGAACCTTATGCTCAACTTACTTCACAACGAATGGAGAACATATCTGCTCGAGGATTTTCTTCTCTGAATAGATGTGCTCTTGTTGTTTGGTGTCCACTACGTGTTTCTTCTTTATGCATTTCATAGCAAAAGCCATGTTCTCATTTTTAACTTTAACCTGTGAATAAAAATGATGAAAACACATGAGGCAAAGAAAGGATGTTTTAATAAATTGTTCTCAGTAGATACTGAAATTGATGGCTGTAACAAGGGACAAATTCCAGATTTTCTGCAGAACTGTTATGTGCGATTTTAAGCCAAGCATCAGATATTTTAGTTTCCCAGTCCCCACTTGTAAAGTGAAATGTTCCCTCTGATCATTTTATATATACCAAATAGCAGCAGCTTGGATAGGTACTACATATTACACTGAGTTTATAAGTGGGTCCCAACTCCAATTTAAGATTTCTAATCACCAGCATAATACAAACAAAAGGGAGAAGCAGTTTAGGAAGAATGTTTACAAATGATACTGCATTACACTGAAATATTATCCAATATGCAATAAAAATATGGAAGTTAAAACAGGGCCTCTTGGAAATGAAGGAAGCAGATATCTGTTCTACAGCTGGATGAGAATTCAATTTTTAGCTTAGCATTCAGATGCTGCAGTAGAATTCCAGTGTGGAATTTTTTTTTGTGAAGCATGAATCAGAATGGAATAGTTGATGGTCTAATGACTGTAAAGGATTATTGACTTCACTAAAAGCACAAAGTCTCCTTTAATTTACCACTACCTTCAGCAGCCTGCACAAAAAGCATTCAGGTTTTTGTCAGATGTTTGCAGCTCAGCCAGAGGCGAGTGGAATTTAAGGCTTTGGGCTAATGAAGCCCTTGGTATCCCAGAAGTGCAGCTGATCACGCTATTGAATATGACTCAAAAGAGCCATTGCAAATTGTTGGAAATTTCCCAGTGAACACAGCTCAGATAGCTCAGGCTGGCTGGAGCTGCTGTGGGGCATACAGAAGCAGTTCTACCAGCACAGACTATGTGGTGCCATTCAGATTGCTCCAGGTCCAGGCAGATTCCTGGAAAAAGGCCTGCCATTCAGGGGACATAATGCAGGCAGGCACATCTGTAAACTCCACATGCACAAACTGATGACTATGTCTAGTGAGCAGGAAGGTATTTTTAACAGCAGGAGACGGAGGCACACAAGAATGGATTTGCTTCTTTAAACACCCAAGTCCTGAAATGCTTTTTTCAACTATGCAGTGCTTTATGGAGAATTATTTCTGCCTGAGGGGCACAAGCACATAGAATACCAAAATCCTTCCCACTATTCAGTGGCTAAATCAATCATCCAAGACAGAGCTACATGAATAATTTTAAAACATTCTCTTACAAGCTCAACCCTTCCGAACCCACCAACACCCAGAGTTGTGACAACTTCTAAATTCTGGAATGGGGAAGGAGGGAACTGGGCTACTTTCTCCTTCAGCTCTATCATCTCCAAAGACACCTCTTTGGTCAACTGTCCACAGAAGGATCTTCCTCTGCATTAAGAAAATTAACATAGGTTAGTGCTTTTCCTTGCCATTACTTCTAATGATCCTATATAAAGGAAAGGAAATTAAAAAGGAGGAAAGGGGAAGTGGGAAAGGAGAAGGAAGAAGAGGGAGGAAAGAAAATCCTTTTTATTTCCTAACAGAGTCTTAATGGAATCCTGTGGAAGTAAATTAGGAGAAAAATGCTACTGAAATTCATTGAGTAGAATCTACAGCAATTTTAGCAAGACCTGATCCCTGGTGAGATTCCTATTGATGGGGGCAGCTGCAAAATTTGGGCAGTCCAAGCTGGAGAAGCAACACTTAAAGGACTGTGCACCAGTTCCAGTAGAATTATCAGAAATAAGAATGCAGATATATTTCTAAACAGAGGAAAAACACACTCTGCTAACCTTCCAGCAGTGCTCAGACTGAAACCAAAGGTACATTCACTAAAAGTGCGGCCCACAGCTAAGAGCAGACATCAATACCATCAGTGCTACACTGAAACATTAAAAATAAGCTGTTTCTTTATGTCTGCTTCTTTCTTTTTGAAACGGCACTTAATCTTTTGCACAGTAATATAGATTCTTTAACTAAACCTGGAGTTAAAGTTGGCCTTCAGGGGTTTTTACCAGTCAAAGAACTTACCATCAAAATGCAAAATCTATTTGAGCACAACATCATTTTTTTTTTTTCCTGTGCTCAGTTTTCCAGGAACAGAATGAATTCTTGTTTGGAAGTCAATACCCTGAGATTCTATGTAACTTTTGTATCAGAAAAAGTTTGTTTGGCTCCATAAGCATAGCCAGATATCTTACTACAGTGACTGCTGTCATTCCTAGGGGTCCATCTCCTTCAACTACCATCCATGATTTTACTTAAGTATCTATGACTCCTTTTTTGATTAGCTACTTATAGGTGTAACAAACATGATCTGACTTACTTTGCGTGTCGCTTTTCATCAGCCTGGGCCAGATTGGCCACGTAACCCTCCAGGTAAGTCTGCAGCTCCTCATAAGTTCCAACTGTTTGATTAAATGTCCTAAAATCACAAAGGAAACATCATAAACTGCTGAACATTTGAGTCATGACCCAGTAGGAGTTGGCAGATACTCAAGGATCACTTCCTCCAGGCTCAAGAAATGATCAAGAAATCTGGCAAAGGGGACAAGAGACAATTACAGAAATTTTTTATTTGTGGAGAAATAAAGAATTTCTGTAATTACTCAGGCTTAAGTGGAAAACACACAAGAGATGAAAGCTGGGTCAGGCTACTTGGAACAATATAGAGAGGTTGTCAGGGTAAATAGACAAGGAAGGCCGAGGCCCACCTGGAATTAATCTGGCCAAGGATGTCAAGGACAAGAAGAAAGACATCTTCAAATGTATCAGTAACTAAATGAAAACAAAGGTTAATGTGGACCCATTACTAACTGGAGCAGGGACTCTGGGGACAGAGAAGGCAGAGATACTGAATGCTCTCTTTGCACTGGGCTTCACCGACAGGAACAGGCCTTAGGAACCCCTGACCCAGGAGATCAGGATAAACATCACCACTACAAGGAGAGAAAGAAAAGAGTAACTCTGAACTACTCTTAAGCTTCTGTGCTCCAGCACCTGCTGTCAGCCTCTCTTCATTAGTATTCCTAAAGCACAACCACTCCTTCAGGATCCATTTAAGGAAACACTGTGGTTTTGCCTACAGTGAAGTCACATTAACCCACTGAAAGTCACTTTAACCTGCTGAAAGAGGATGCAAATCTTTTGTGAAGGTGCAATGTACTTACTCTCTGTCTATAACGAGGCACTCCACGTTGTACTCATCCGCAATGACGTTTGCTGATCTGACGTCGTCACTGAGAATTGAAATGCATTAGGAGAGTTCAGAAGCATGTCAAAATCTCAAAGTACCTTACACTGCGCTCATGGAGGGGCACAGCTGCTCTGGGTGAAACTCCTCAAAAGCCTCTGCAGCCTGTACCTGGATTAATGCTGCTGAACCAAATACAACATTTAGCCTTTTACTAGTCATTATTATGGTCTAGCACAGTATTTTTTCCAGTTTCAATAGGGTTTGGATCATGACATCCTTTAGCAAGCTTCCAAGAAATTAGGGTGAGATGTAATTATCACTACATCAGGATTCACTACTTATTTCTAAAAAGATTCTTGGATATAAAGCATTCCCAAAGCCAGGTGACTCCCCCCTCAATCACACATGTAAATATGTACTGTGTGACTCCTTCTCTCTGTTTCTTACTGCCATGGGCAATGGAAACAAGAGCTCGTTCCACTCACAATGGACCTTATCCATTCTGGCAATTACAACCTGGCATAAGTTCTCACCACAGTTTTTACTGAAGTATTAACAATAAGCCACAATGCAGAGGGCCAGAATTTGACTTCTGCAGGGAAAACCAAAGGTAGATGCCAGTGTAAACTTTCAAGCTCTCTCTGCAACCCCTCAAAACAATAACACAAGTTTGGTCACTACCTTCATCTACTGACTTTACAATGAAAAGAAATATATTCAAAACAGCCATGAGTTGTAGAATCTGACACACAATGATGGGACAATTGAGATCCTGAAATTCACATCATGAATCAGACCGTGTAAACTAACCTAATGAGAGCCTTTTCTCCAAAGTAATCTCCTTTGTATAGATTTTTAATCACCTGAGGCTGAGAGTGGTCTGTAGTACTCTGGGTAACTATCACCTGCAAAATACAGGAACAAAAATCTTGTAAGGGAAAGTTTCAAAGTATTGCATGATTTTCTTTCTATTCAGTGTATTTGAGAAATGTCGAAGACTCAGTAATGCTGCAGAAAGAGTTACAGATATATATTGTTACTCCTCCTCTCAAAAATTACACCCAAACATTCTCTGATTTTTGCTGGGAAGAAGGAATATATTCATTATTGGCAAGCTCTCAACATTTTCTCCTCATTCTTTTTGAAACAGAGCAGAATAAGTCACATTTTAATGAAAGACTGAAAAAAATTTCAGTTCCCACAGTGGGCAGATATCATATGAGTTTTTTGTCTTCTCAGTTAAATAGGCAACACTGCAGAAGCATTAACTAATATTTCCCCTCACAAAAGTCTGCTTCCACAGTAGCACTTTCTGCTGATGCCCATGTTAGCAAGAAACAAACTAGAATATCTACAGACACAGAGATGTTTTGCAAACTGGAAGTTTGTTGTGGAAAATTCTCCTGATTTAATTCTTTAGAGTCCTGTGTCATCCTCCAAGGTATCAGCTGAAGGATAAAGGCTGCTGCCTCGCTCCTCTGGGACTAACAAATGAAAGGATTCTGAGACAGCTCAAAGGCCATTCTCCATTAAGCCTGGGACTTCATTACTTAGACTTTTCACAAGTCTATGTTTTGCCCATCAGATATCGCACCATGTAGGAGAAGACGTAGGGTCAAATCTCATTTACAAAAAAAATGTAAAACAAAAACAACAACAAAAAAATTACCAAAAAAATGGCTTTACATCTGTGCCACAGAGTCAAGAGGCTTCAGGACACAATTTAATTACATTGTAATTAGAATACTATAACATGAGTTCATTGTGAATGAAAAATTAGGCTCCCTGAATCTCTGCAATGCTGCTCCAGGCTTTTAGCACAACATTGTGAATTTAACAGCATGTGCAGTAAGACTCTGCAACATTTTTACTGAAGACCACATCCTATAAGGTAGCTTTTGAGATACAAGTGTTTGTACATGCTATTTTTTAAGTTAGGTTTATTATACCTTACCTTTCCTTTTGCTATTATAAAGAAGGTGTTTCCTTCTTCTCCTTCCCGAATAACATAATCTCCCTTGTCATAGTACTCCTGGTGGGGGGCAAGTGAGAGAAAATATTGTCCAATAAATCTTTGAAAGGGTACTAGAGAGTAAGAACTACTAAAGAGTTCTTAACACATGGATGTTTCACTGATGTTTAACTTCTTTTATCCTTCATGCCTCCATGTGAAAAGAATAAAGAGTTCCCACTGTCTTTGGAAAAAAATCCCAGCTATGGTTATAGATCAGGCCTTTACCTTCAAAGGCTGCTGGCAATACAGCCCTAAGGCACACAGATATTTGGCTGGATTCATGTGCTGGGGACCTAATGCCTTCTTCCCTTACATCTTGCAGTGTATGTGGTCCAAGGGATACAAAAGTATTACATATCCACATCACAAACAGGTAATTTGATTACCAAAAGAGTCCTGGAGAGCAACTTTGTACTTAATAAAGGATAGATTACAAATCCTCTTAACTACTTGTTTGACTCCTTTGATGCCAAAAAATACAACTTCTATGTCACTAAATGTTATTATTTTCTGCCAACCTGGAATTCAGCTCTGATCATTCCAAAACCACTCTCATATTAAAAAGCTTGGTTGTTTTTGAATTTTCTTTGTTATTTTGGAAGCTTACTCAATACTATTTAGAAAAACTTAATATCTTACCACTTCCAGGCAGTCCATGATCTTGGTTAATTTATCTTCAGGTAAGTTTTTCAGCAGGGACACACTTCCAGAAAACAAAACAAACAAAAAAAGCCCCACAACTTAAAGTATTTATCATTAACAATTTTTTATGATTTCTTCTAATCTATGCAATTTTTACAGTCAATTTTTATAACTCGCTAACCTAGTGGTGAACACAGTATACAACGAAATCTTAATTTAGAAGGTTCAAGCATTCTCATCCTGGTTTTTAGACAAACTCTCACAACTTAGAAATGCAGCAAACATTGGTCAGTTTGTAAATCAATTTCATATTACAGGATTTATTTCAAAAGAATCCAGCACAAACCCAAGACATGACAGCAATTCAAGAATATATTTTCAAGTGCACTGCAGAGACTGCAAAACCAAAGGTAAAAACTTCAGTACTCTGGACAGATATTGAGAGATAATCCAATTACAGTAAAACCCTTGTGAACGTGCTGGTAAGAATGAAAAAACCTTCCACCCTGATCACCTGGACTTGTAAAAGTCAGTAAATGATAGAAATTTCTGTCTATCTGGCTCAGCAAAGAAGTGTGTATAGAAATCAAAGGTGGGGAAGGATGTGAAAATACACAAGCATTCTATGCATGGCCAGGTTTGGCATCTTGATTTGAAGGCACAACAGAATGGCGATTCTGGGTTAAAAAGATAGAATATTACACCAGCTAATTGTGGTTTGGAACCTCTAATTTCCCCATCTTCCTAAGGAGAAGCATGGCACCACTTTCAGTGGTCCCTGCTGAGAGAATTATTCTGCTCTGCAGATTTCCTAGTAATTCAGGTTGGAATTAGTTCATAAATTGAGAGACATGCAGATCTCATATTCAAATCTCCAAAGGATAAGGAATATTCCTTAATTTACTCCAGCAGCAAACTAACTACTCGTTGGAGGATTTACCTTGCTTTATTTATTATATTGTTCTAAGTCCTAGACCTGTAAGTTCCCTATACATTTATATTACTACTTAAAGGCATTCAAGCACCTATTGAAGTTTTCTAGTGTGACACAGAAGAAAAGCAATTAAAATAGAAAAAAATTCTTATGAATCTTAAAAGAAAAAACATATTCAGGCTTTTGAGGCCATATTTGCATGAAGAGCACCTTTTTCTCTCCGTTTACAAGACAGGCACAGTATTGTTGTGCACCTTAGTAAGTAGCACAAAGCAGTATAAGAAATAGAAATTCATCATATTTACCTTCTAAGGAAGTTTCTATATTGCTCTTGTCTGGTTTGTGCTGTCACTCTCATGATATTTTGAAACACTTCTCTGTCCAATGCCCATGTTTTAACATTAGTGATTGCTTTGAGAAAACAAAAAAAAGAATGAAATCAGCAATGTTTCCAAATTTTTTGATAGATGATATTACAGAATCAGCTCATGGTAGAAGACAGACTAGCTATTTTACAAGGCCCACCCAAGGCTGAATTTTAAAATATCCAGCATCTATTGTAATCAGACTTTTAAAAGAATTCAATTCCCACTTAAGAATGCTCACTAAAGTAAGGAATAGATTTCCAAATGGTTCCTCTAGGGAATGCTTTCCATGCAATTTCATAGGCTGAGCAACCTTGGAAATGACAGGGCTGAACACTTGGGAAAATCTACCCTAATCACAGACAGTCACTGCACTCAAAAGCTGTAAAAGGCAAAGAATCTGATTTGAAAGAAAGGAGAACGTGGTTGGTTTTCCAAAACCTATGCCATTAAATACTGTGCCCCGGATCAAACTCTAATTCAGATTATATGCAAATTCAAATTGTATGCAAATTATCTGCACTAAGATAGAAGTAACAGAGGTCAAAAAATAAATTTAATTTCATTTAATCCTGTGATTCTCATACACTTTTCCTCCAAACTATCCATTATATAAGGGAATAAAGGGTAATCAAGACATTAATGTCTCATTTTCAACAGATAATCAGACTATAAATATGGTAAACAGGCACAGGATTCAGCATCAAAGATGCAAACCACTAAGCAGCCTCTGAGTGCAATCACCAACACAACAAAACAGTTCTTATTTTTTTAAGCAAAAGGTGATTCTATTACATTTAATCTCTCCTTTTAAAAGATGCTACACCATCTTCAGCAGTTTTCCTTCTGCCCTAAGAAAGAACAAAACTGTGTTTTCTGTGAGATAAAATTTACAGAAAAAAAAAAAAGGACAATTGATTTCCTCTGTTTATCATCAACATGGAACCATTTTTTTTCAGGGAACAAAAATGCCAGGTTTAAAATGAAGCACAGTCATTTCTCATTGTATACAATACACACATATGATCTGCCATCTACCAAAACAGATCAAAAATATTTTTGGATGCTGGATGGGAGAACAAAGGCGTTACTTTGGTTTTATTTCTCTCCTGGGCAACATCTTTCAGTTTATTTTGGATGAAGAAAGCATGGCGAGTATCCAGCCTATGGCAAATTGGTATTTCCTGTATCTTGGCTTAACTAAATGAAGTGGTTATAGAGTTAGAAAATCACCTGCAATCTGAAAGATGAGATTAAAAAAAGAGATAAATTCAGAAACATAAAGGTAAATCACAAATACAGCTACTGCCTGTGAAGGTGCTGCTGAGTAGCAGCAGCCACTGAGATGCTGTTTGGATGAAATCCTTTACTTGTGAGTTTTCACAGGCTGCAGGAAAAGGGCACCAGGAGATGCAGCATCAGGAGAGGGTTTCAGACGTGTGTTCACTATTTGTGCTCAGTTATGGCATTGCACTGCTCTGCCTCCACAAGGATCACAGGAAAGCTATTGGGGAGGGTGGATTTCTGCAGTGTTTGCAAGTATTCAAATACCTTTTCTTGTCCATAATTGGACAATTCCTGTCCTACCTCAAAACCAATTAATGCTAGCAAAGGCCTAAAGCAGCTTGACGTCTTATTATGCGGAAACACTACTTTGTAATGCTAATACTATACAGCAGGAAAAAAAGAAAAATAAGGAACATATTCAATTAGAACAGCATATTAGTAAGAAAAATAATCACATTACTGATGCTGTTCTGTTTATCAGGCAGCAACAAAAACAGATTACATGTAATAACTTCCATCTGCAAAGCCAGCAATGATTTAGTGCCTAAACTGGGTGCAGGAAGAAAGACCAAAAGCTTTTACAGTAAACAATTTCTTGTTTTATTCCATTTGCTCCTTTTAAAGTCAACATGAACTCTTCATACTTACTGGTGGCACAAAGTCCCTGCAGATTTAGACAAAAACAGAAATTAGTCTTCAAACAAAAGTATTATTTATGAAATGGTGGAGAGTGGAAAAATGATGAACTTAACCATCTTTAGTTACTTACTTGTTTGTCACAGAGAAATTATGGCATGTTGGAAAGGGAATCAGGGGGTATTTAATGGATGTACACCCAGTCTTGCAGGAAGAGGAATATTTGTATCAGAGCAACACTTAACCACTCCATCCTGGTCAGTCCCCAAACTGCCAGCTGCAAATGCGTCTAGGCAAGACTCAGTAACATAATGATGATACAGAACTAAAGGAAGTGCAAAAGCAACTAATTCCTTCATATTTTAAATTGAATTAGAATTGTACCTATTCTACAAAAACCACCATTGCTCTCATATGCTTTCAAACTCACTGCAATTTCATCCTTGGCACTGCATTAGACGGAAGAACATAAGAACCAGAGACCACCACCTCTACTAAAGCATCCACAATTGAAACACAATCCTGCCCTAGTTGTTAGTATGCTACAGATCAGGCTAACCAGCACAATTTGGAGGTGCCTAATTGTTTATCAAGATTATGATTAGATAAATTTTCTAGGTTATGCCAGAGATGGAATGACATTCGTGGCATAGTATTTGAGTTCCCAAGAAGAAAGAACTCAAGGAAGAAATATGTGAGTTTACTGTAGATAACCAAGACATGCAAACATGTATTAAATGAAAACTTCAAAGGAAATCTGGGTATAACAGGATCTCACAAAAATCCACAGTTTTTATTTTGAGCAAGGTTGCTGTATTTAACCTGAGGTACCTTTCACAGAAGCTGTCCGTGTGCAGTTGTACAAAATGGCCAGTTCACCAAATGCTGTCCACACAGGTATTGAGGAGAGTAGTTTATTCTGCTGAAAGACTTCCAGACTGCCCTCTGTCAAAAATCACCAGGATAATAGCTATTAAACCTGTGCTCAGCTGCACAGAGTTGATGGAAAACAAATAATATATTTCTGCCTTTGCCACTCCCTGGAACACAGGAATGGGAGCAACAGTGCAAAAAGTGCTTTGAAACACACATACAAACCAGTAAAGATTTATTTTTTTAAAATGTACTGCTAATCTACAGATGAGCTCTGGAAGGAAGGGCCGTTCTAAATCCCGATGGATAAAGCTTTGCTACAACAAGCCACTCCCTTGTGGTTCAGATACTCTAGTGTGGTGTAAAGAAGTGTCAAAATAATGATCACAGGAGAAATGACTCATGGTTTATCTCTTCATACAGAGGTATGAGTGTATATATATATGCAGAATGCAAAGGAGAGGGCAGAAAAATTAAAAGCACATTAAATCTTCATTCAAGAAGTTGTTCTTGAGTTTTACTAATAAAAGTTAAAGAAAGTCTGAACTTCTTCACAGTTTATGGCCCCAAAAAACCTTCTCTTAAACATGTCATGAAAATTCTGCCCTCTTCTCTCGAAGGCCCACGTCATCTCCTCAAGAAAGGTTCTAATGTGCCAGAAAAAGTTCCAGGTGCACATCTCCTGTCTGATATTTTATCTGCTTTCAAAGTGTTATCATTTTGTCTTGCAATAATTTGACCACACCATCACAAATCCTGCCTCTTCTTTTTTCCTGCAACATTTCTGTTTTCCTAACACAGTTACCATCATTTTTTCCCAACTAGCCCATCCATATAAAGCCAGAAAATGAGCTTCCCAACATATACCAGTTTGTTGGCATACCTGATTAAATATTCCCACCTCAACAGAACTCCTACTATATATAGTATGAGCTCTAACTCATATGAGCCTCTGAGACTTTTAGTGGTCCCCAGTTGATGAAATATGCAAATTTAACACAATTTTTTAAATGGTGAAAAGATGAAAGACCTTATTGCTGATAGGAGCAAATTCCAGGTGTTAAACTATAGCTGAACAGCAATTTGAGGCACAGTAGCAGTCAGCACAAATTATTTTAGATTTGTTGGCCTTATTTTAAGAAAGCCTTCTTATCCTAAAGCTATTTTTTTCCCAGAAAGAGCCAAGCAGGTTTTAAAAACACAACCCCTCACCTTTGAGAACAATGAATGAAGACCTCATCTTTCAATTACCCATACACAGAAAACTGGTATCTTATGAATGTTGACAAGTAAGTTTATTTCAGGAGTGGCTTCATGATTGAACAGTTCTCTGTATTTTAAATAATACATGTTCTTCCTCTGAAGAGGAAAGGGTTGGCTACACCTACAGCAGAAAGGAGCTGCTGGCCTCTGGACTTTCAGAAATGAAAGGGTCATGAAAAAACATTAAATGAAGACTCATGTTTCCAAGGTGCTTTTTTACTGCTCTCACTCTGTTTCATAGAAGTCACTGGTAAAACTTGCATTGACCTCTACAGGGGCAAATTATTTAGAGGTACAAACACCCTCACTGTGATTTCCTGCAAAACCTTCCAAACCCCCTTTCCTGTTTCTTGCACTTGTGTGCTGTACAAGTGAGCAATATTCACCTTTGAGCACAAAGATGTGATTTCCCGGTTCTCCCTGCCTGATGACGTAGCTCCCTTGCTGGAACGTCCTCTCGTACATACATTCCACCATGTCTCGTGTCTGGTGAGGCTCCAGTCTCTTCAGGAACTGGTTTTTATTCAGGGCATCTGTGATGAGCTTCTTCTCACTGGTTTCAAAGGAAAAACCACAAAGTTTAAAATGCCCAGCATGGCTGGGGTTTGTTATTCACCAAGCATTCATTACTCTCAAGAACATTCCTCTCATTTCTAACACACTGCTCTGCCTGCCTTGTTTAGACCTTGTGGGATGGTAGCCTGGTTAGTGAGGGAATTGTCTGTGCTGTAATCACCTGGTGGAACAATCCCATTGAAAAATCTTGCTCTCGCTGCATCAGTGACAGCCTCTGCATCAGTTCCTGCTGCATAAATTCATATAAATACATGGGTGACTTGTAAAGACAAGAACTGTGTGTATTTGAGCTGCTGGTGGCAGAGCCCAGGGGCTGGATTTGACGAAGGAGAAAACATGGAAAAAGAAACAATGGATGAATCTGTGGATAAGAGCTAACCAGCCAAACAAAAGCAGGTCATACACAGTCTATGGGATCTGATTGATGTGAGTATGCTCTGGCTCAAAGGCATCCCAAAAAGCAGTGCCTCAAGTCCACACCAGAAATGAAGGCAATTAAACCACTTCTGCACTGATGGGGCTTTTATGGCCCTGCTGATAGTTTTCTTTTACTGCTGAAGTGAAGGTTAAATTCTGCCTTCGAGTCCCCATGCTTCTAATGTTGACAAAGTCAAAATCCTGACAGATTTCTGAGGTATTTAAGGCTTCCTCTTGTTTGTATTCATAAAGCAATGGGAGGTTGTCATCAAAACTAGGTTATGTGGGAAAAATCTCCCGAGGACAATCCAGGAATGAACAAACCTAGAGCACATAAATACACTTACATTGTTACTAGCCATGTAATGACTGAAAGTAAGTGAAGGTGATGAGATGATGCACAAAAATAAAACCAAGTAGCTATGGTGAGGACGGTGCTTAGAAATAGGAATCATAACTTACCTTCTGCTGAAAGCAACAGGGTTATTGGAATATAAGCTCTAACTTAGTTTTCATCTAAAGCCAACCTTGCTAATTTGATTCATCCTGGCTTGCATCATGTGTACAATACTGCAATAAAATACAATAATTGCATATAACCTGGTACGTGAAATGAGCACAAAAGCTTCCAGAACTGTGGAAGAGGAGACTATGCTTCTAAACTTACATTAAAATCATCCATGCTGAGATACTCCAACCAAATTATGGCGTTCAAAGCCCTGCCATATGAATAGCATCAAATTGTGCCATTTGCTTTACAAATATTTCTGAAATTGACTGGTGACACTCTGGAGTCAATGCAAAATCAAGAAGCATGGAGCTTCCCCTCCTTCTGAGGCAGCTCCTTGCACAAGGAGCTTGTAAAGTTACCTTACACAGCAGTGGGGCTGCAGTAAGTCCTTTCTATGTAAAGGGGAGGCAGCTAGTGGTAGCAGCAACTCCAAACACCCCTAGAGACACTGTCAGGCTAATGAATCACTATTTGCTAACTACAGCACACAAAATTCTGCAGACAGTGAAGGTTACACTTCGTCCATATGTGTCTGAACTAGCTGAACTTGATCTACTACAGTATTTACAGACCAGGTAAGGAAACCAAACGTTTGTGCCTTTCATCATTTGGCTGTTTCAAGAACAAGGTGATGGGGTCTTACACAAATGCATGTGTATCACAGGCTCATCTAACTTAGAGACATAGCAATAGCAATGCACAGCACTACAGCTTTGTGGTGCTTTTTTTGGCATGTGT
Source organism: Calcarius lapponicus (assembly GCA_039654755.1). NCBI lineage: Eukaryota > Metazoa > Chordata > Aves > Passeriformes > Fringillidae > Calcarius > Calcarius lapponicus. The sequence continues at coordinate 49,451,860 of CM077466.1, forward strand.
TTTCTTGCAAAATATTTGGAAGATCAAATAATACTTTGACCACTGAGACATCAAAAAATGATGTGCATTATGTTTGGATTGCTTAAGCCTCAATACTTGCTTTGTTTCTGGCTGCTGCACTTTGCTAATCCACTGGCTCTTCTCCTCACTGTTACAATTCTGTCTCTGAAGGCACCCTAGAAAACCATGTACTGCAGTACAAGGATCATGCCAAGGAGAAGACAGGTTACAAACAGAACACTCTTAAAACTATGATTTAAGCTACCCAGGTACTTGTGATAAAATATTAATGCAGTTCCCTTACTCTGGAAAAACACTGCTAGCTGAAGTTCTCAGGTCTTTGTGGTGACTCAGGCAGCCTTTCTGATTCATGAGGCACCCTCTAAGGTGCAGTGCTGGACATGATGGATGAGAAAACACGCCTCATAACTCTCAGGTCTCCTATGGTAAAGACTCAGATATGCCATGAATAATAAAGCTCCCCACAAATCTGAAGGCACTAAAGTCACTGGCTGAAGTCCAGGTAGAGTCTGGCTACCACCATGTTGAACAGACTCTCAAGTTATGTCTACACTGCAAGGTAAAAGAGGGTCTAAGTTATGCTTAAGGATACCAGTCTGATATCTCTGTCTGCAGGGTCAGCTCTGACCACAGAGGTTTCTGGGTCTGTCAGGGTCTAGAAGGTGTAATTGGGTTCAAAGAGGAAGAAGTAAGAATCAGTTCCTACACCGTGATTGTTAGAAGCTGGAGGGAAGAGGAAGCTGTCATTAATGATAAATCCCCAAAAAACTGTAAGATTCTCATCTGAAATACAGAGGCTGCCCTGATGATTCTTGGTGAAAGCTACCCAAAAACTCAACAGTGTCTATCACAGCTGCAAAGCCTACATGAAAAGGATGAATACTTTAATCCTGACTTATCATGAGGAGAGGATATAAGTGATAACCTCGTAACACAAACAGAGAAGCCCTCTGAAACTAGCTCACCTGGAATCCTTCCGGACTGTTGCTTTTTCAAGGGAAAACATAGTTTGCCTGCTCAAATCACACAGTCCTGTTGTTGGCTCTGCAGATACACCTTCCTTGGCTCCTCTCCTCCTATCAGCAGAGACTTTAAATGGAGAAGGCTGAAGAGAGTGCTCTCCTTGAGTGCTAACAACATCCTGCAGTTTGTTCAGCTGTATGCACTTGCTCTGAAGCTCCTTGGTGAGTTCTGCTATGACCTTGGTCTGCATAGCCAGCTGTTCCTGAAGCTCAGCAACATGGCTCCGACTCTCTTGCAGCTGCTGATCTTTTCTCTTCAGCTCCTTCTCCAGTTCAAGTACCTTGCTGCAGAGGACATCAGCTGGCCCATTGATCACATTGATGCCTAGGCATGGGTCCATCAGAAACTTGTGGCTGGCAGCACAGCCAATAGCCAGGTTTGCCACGTGCCTATTGGGCTGCCTCAGGTGCTTGGGCTTCACTAATCCGTTCCCCATTTTGTCCAGAGACCTAGGTGGGAAAAGAAATCTGAAGTTTTATTTCATTCCCGAAGAAAAAAATAAAATCAAGTCATGGAATGTTGAGCAGTGAAATCAGTAATTAGCTGGCAGCTCAATTTGCCATATGCAACTGTAGTAAACACAGCTGATTGCTTTCATCCTCTCCAGTCCTGCAAGTCAGCAGAGTAAAGGGCAAGGAGAAGAGGCAGGGAGGGGTGGTAGAAACAAAGCAAAAGATCTCATGGCTACTACTTCATTTTTGTGAGTTGAAGAGATGTGTAAGCTCCTTTCAGCCTAACAAAGACAAAACAAACAGTAGGAAGGAGAAAAGCTTTGTGCTTGACTGCTAAAGCAAGAAAATTGTTAGAAGCAAAAAATAAAAGTTGGGTCACTTCCCCATTGAGGAATAATTATTGTGTAGACTAATTTAATTTAATAGACAGACTAATTTAACCAGTGGGTACATACCTGCCTGGCATAGAGGATTGTAATTACTAAGAATATGTGTTAACACACAGGCAGCTGGCATAATTTCTGCAGCTCACTTACTCATCTAAAACTGCCTCATATTTGGTAGTATAACTGCTGTAACAGCTGCTACTGTTGTCAAGGAACAATTATCTTTTTATGGGGAATTACCCCTTTCCATTGGCTACTCATGAAAAGTGACCAGGAAAAAAAATGGTCCTGGGCTCCTGTCAGAACACACCTATGGCTCCAGCAAGCACTTGTTGCAAACCAGCAGCCTTCAGTAGATGTGCAGTGAAGTGACCCCCCTTCTTCCCTGGACAACCTTTGGCATGTTTCATTGGATCATTTCAGGAGGAGCAAGGGATGGTGCTGCTGTTGTGGTCAGGCATCAGCAGGCCCAAAGCAGCTGTTTGTCTGCCCCATGGATGAAGAACACCTTTTTCAGGCTGAACCCCTAGTGATGTGGATTAAGATAATCTCCTTGACCATTTTATTGGAACTGGATATGAACATGGCCCTATAAGGTGCGTTGGTCAGATGACAAGCTCCAGCAATTTGCTTTTACTTAGTATAATCATACTTTTAAGAGATGCGCAGTTCTGTTCTGGTTTACAGCCTTCAATGGGTCAAAACTGAAAGAATTCATATTCCAAATCAAGTTTTCTTTAACATAGTCTTTCTTCTCAGCTCTGTCTTGCTTATTGTGACTTTGAATAATATTTTTCGCTTGTGCCAATTTCACAGATGCATTTTGAACAGCTGGTGCTTCAGCCTGTTAACAGGGACACCTCAGTATGCCAGAAATGAAGGCAAATCTGTACTGCACAAGAGAATTTAAACAAATTGCACATCAGGGTAATGAACCAAATAACTCTGAAAAGGGACCTGTGTGTCACTGCACACGGCTTAACCAAAGATTTTAGCTCAGCATGCAACCAGATTAAAAAACAACCCCAAACAACAATCAACATAAACTAGAAGTTACAATACAGAGAGGAGATTATGGGAAACACATCATTGCGCTGTAGCAGTCCCTGCTACTAAAAGCAGTGGCAGTTACTGCATTTCAAATAAAGGATATCCCACACACTTTAAAATTAATGTATGGCAGAGTGACTGCCGCGAGGCACAGAAAAACCTACTGTTTGGATTGTACCCAGAAACAGAAGAGGTTTACCGTGTGATGTTTGAGGTTCATAATCTTCCAGCCTCACTGGAGTGACAGTGTTAGCAGCTTCTGTCTTCCCATTGTATATGCACAGTTAATTGTCAGTGGACAAGGGAACAGGCAGTCGGATCTGACAGATCCCTGTTTCCACATCGTGCCCTTAACTGCCCGCTTGTGTAGGAAACTCATGGATGCGGCAGGAATCAATAAAACGCTAACAGGTGATTTTGGTAATTCAGCATTACAGCAGCCAATTCTAGCAGAAAACTTAAAGCCTTGCCCCTGACCAGCCTTACCCACAGCTCCGGACACAAAAGGCACAAGAGGGCATTCATTGCGCTGCGTTTGCCCACGGGGCACCTCACATGCTCCTTCCAGGTCACTGAACAAACGGGGACAAGCACCGCACAGACCCAAAACCCACCCGGGAGAGACGGAGGCGTCCGTGCCCGCCGCGGGACGCCCCGGGAATGCTCGGGGGATGCTCGGGGGATGCTCGGGGCAGGGGGGAAGCTCGGGAGATTCCCGGGGGATGCTCCCGGGATGCTCCCGGGATGCCCGGGGGATGCCCGGGGGATGCTCCCGGGATGCCCGGGGGATGCCCGGGGGATGCCCGGGGGATGCTCCCGGGATCCAGCGCCAGCCGAACCCGGGTCCGCCGCAGGCCCGCGGGGTGCGGGCGCTGCCGGGCCAGCACCCCCGCCCCGCCGGAGCCCGGTCCGGCCCCGGGAGGCCGCGCTTGCCCCGGCCCCGGCCTGCCCCGGCCCCCGCCCGCCCGGAGCCGCGGGCTGCCCTCACCTGCGAGCCCAGAGCCGGGGCGGGCTGGCGGCGGCGGGCACGGAGCGCTGCTCCCCGCGGAGCCGGGCTGGCACGGAGCCGCTCCCGCTCCCGTCACGGCGGCCGGGGCTGCGGCGGGGCCGGCCCGTCCCGCCCTCGGTCCCTCCCTCGGCCGTGAGGGGCGGCGGGGCTGGGCCCGGCCGGGCTCCTGAGGGCACCCACCCGGCGCAGAGGTAATGCGGGGCCCAGCTCAGGTGTTTGTCCTGTTTGCTTTCTGCTGCTCAGTGTGCGGGTCTTGGCTGTCGGGCACGCAGCTGCAGAGATGCTGCAGCCCTTGTTCTCGCAAACTGACCCTCAAAGAGCGCTGCACAGCCTGCGAGGAGCTGCCCGTGCCCTAGGATATATCCTCACTCAGGCTTGTCCCAGAATGGAGCATTGCTCATGTGCAGCACTGACTCTTGGTAGAGTACAGTGTTTCACAGGGGCTGTTCTCTCCTAGCACATATCGTTATGTCGATTCAAAACATCTGTCTCCAAGGGTTGTTCACCCAAAGAGACTGACAAACCAGGGATGAAAGGATTTTACAACAGGCAAAGAGCTGCATGCATCCCTCTCCTAGGGATGCTGTCAAGAAGACTCGGTCTAACACCAGCCTGTGGCCTCTGTGGACGCTGGCTCTCCAGTTTCTTCTCTACAATTACACTGTAGCCATGATATTTTCTGAAAAAGCCTTTCCGTAGGATTTTTTCTCCTGAGAAGCTGAGAGGCCTCAGGAACAAAATGTAAACAATAATTATCTGCTGCTGTGGAATGCAACAGGTGGATCTGTGATTGTGGTCTTGTGTGGTTGTTTCTAATTAATGGCCAATCACAGTCCGGCTGTCCAGACTGTCTCTGTCAGTCACAAGCCTTTGTTATCATTCTTTTTCTATTTTTAGCTAGCCTTCTGATGATATCCTTTCTTCTATGCTTTTAGTATAGTTTTAATATCATATATATAATAAAATAATAAATCAAGCCTTCTGAAACATGGAGTCAACATTCTCATCTCTTCCCTCATCCTAAGACCCCTGTGAACACTGTCACATTACACTCTCCTTTTGGGACAGCCCACTTAGAAATCTTCCTTTGGTTCCAACAGATCTCAGTGCTCCACAATCTCTGTCCATGTCTGGGATGAAGCAGCTCACATAATTCTAACAAGACCGGCCCCCAAAAGAAAAAAAAAGATAAAAAAATGCTGGTCACATACATTTCACTGCTCAACAGCCTCACACCAGAAATGTAGTGCTCAGTGAAGCGTGTGATGAGAAAACTTGTCCCAGCAACCCCTCTGCAAATGAGCTGCTCTGGGATACAGCAACTGGCTCCAATTCCCAGAGGCACTTTGTCAGCACCCTCTTCTCCTGTTGCAAAGTTCATGAGAAATGCAGCCAGGAATCCAGAGACTACTCCTTATTTGTGGTACACCAGGGCTCTGTGGGGTCTTGCTCTTTGCTGTAAGGTAAAAAAGGTAATGAGAACACCAGGAATTTACCTCCCAGGAGCCTTTAGAGACCAGCATTCCAGATCTGAAAGGACTGAGGTCAGCTGCAGGGCACTCTCTGGAGGGCCTCGTACCTGTGTGGGCAGGTCCAGCTGTCACACCTCTTCTAAAAATTCCTTAGATATCTTACAGAGCCTTTTTATCCCTTCAGAACTTGTTTCAGGGTAGCAGTATGTTTGGGAAAAATTAGGGGTGCTTTGGTCAAGATGAATTAGAACTTAATTTGATGCAAGTTAGCTTGAAAATTTGGAAAGCTTGCAACTTATCTTGGTGTTATTGTGAAAAAAAAAAAGCTGTGCAATCATATCACACAAGGCCTATATCCCATAATAACCACTGTCCTATCTGCAAACTGCAGGGGCAGCAGTAAACATGTGAAGCACAACAGGGGTGGCCTGTTGTTAATCCTCTCCATTTGTACTGTTGTTTTAGAGAGAAATAAATGAGACATTTATTGTATTGAGGAGCAGGAGCCTGAAAACATGGGGATTTAGATTGCTTTCATGTTTTTTAGCAGAATAAAATTGACAGTGTTTAATGTTGCTTTGTTGTTGTGTTTTTTTTTGGTTTTTTTTTTGTTTTTTTTTTTTTTTTTTGTTAGGCAGAAATCAAACAGGGATTAGAAAATTACAGTGCTTCTCCTTCTTTCATGCCTTGGGAAGTATTTCTTTATTTTAACAGTTTTGCTCTTGATTTTGTGACTAGCCTGTTGAATCAGTAATCTAGAAGAGGAACTTCAACCTGAAACACAACACAGTCTCACTTGCCCACCATACTTCCAGAAAGAGTGTTTTGTTTGGGGTTGATCCCTTCTTCCCTTCCAGCTCAAATAAAAGCTTTTTTTATTGTGGGTGTGGGGTTGTTCTTGTAGTTTTGGTCCATCTAATAACATAATTAAAAATCAAACAATCAGAAAAACATTGTTTGAAACCTAAAGGACATTAATAATCTAAGCTCCACTGCTGTCAAGAAAAAAAAAAAAAAAGAAAGTATATTTTGATTGCTAAAAGGTATAAATAGCAAAAGGTTTTGGTAGTTGTCATGCTGGCTTTGTGAATTTGCCACCCAGCACCCCTGTCTGCACAGAACTGTAAACAAATACCTCAAGTCTGTGAATTGGCCTCTAGCACATTGGGTGAGAGAAGCATTTTTGGGACAACACCCTTGGCAAGAGGTGGTGCTGCAGTCCTGGCTTGAGGCTGGGATCACAACAGTGGTTGTTCAGAAGGCAGCAGATAACAAGTGAGATCCTGCTTTTCTTTCTGTCCCCATTTGCAAAAGAAAAAATCCTTGTCCTCAGCCTTGTGGGAAAAATAGCTTCTCATCCTGCTAAAATGATCACTGGGCAAAGTTCACCATATTTTACTGCCTCTCTTTACAATTGATTGACAGGTTGAATGTTGCTAGGATGTCTTGAGCAGCCTCTTTATGCAGATATGATAACAAAGATTATGGCACACAAAAGAGGTACTGTATGAGGGAAAGAGCAGTGATTCTCAAACAGAAACCAGTCTTTAAATTACACGAAAGAATAAATGGTATTAGGATTCAGCTGAGACCTAGCACACTTAGAAAAGACACTTTTTTTTTCCTAGTTCAACTGTAACATATCACATTTCAAAGCATCCTGCTACTGTGGTTACTTTTTGCATGCAAACCTTTTCTGGTCTTGACCTAGGTCTTATCCTTACATTGAAAAAGTTCTGTTGGACTGTCCATCAAGTGATAAGTTTGAGCAGGCAGGTTGAACACCCACAGCACTGCTTCTGAGCATTCCCTTTTCCCGAGCACTCTCCAAAGAGATCCATCTCAGCTCAACACCACTGGTGTGGGAATGTTTCAGGGTAGCAGAATGTAGTCCTGCACTGTGGAATGAAAGCTCACCGGGAGGGCCTGGATCATCCCTGCCTTAGGGGTGTCAAGGTCTGGAAATATACCCTTACAGCTCCCTTCACTCTTTCCCTCCCTGCCACTTTTTGTCTCTTTTCATTTCTTTTCCCAGCTGCTCATCTCAGTGCTACATTTTGATTTTCTGTTGGGTGCAGACATCTGGTGGTCGAGCTGGTGATGGCAGCTGAACAAGGGAAGCCAAACAAGGGAGGGCTGCAGGGTCTTTTCTTCTTACACTTTGGCCCAGTGATAGGAAAAACAAATTCTGCTATGCAGCAAGGATTTATTTTGTTCCCCTTTTACCCTATCACTCATTTTCTCCCCTCATCAAGCCTCAGGTACCTGCTGGCCCTGGGTGTTAAGAAGAAAGAACAGATTGTGCCCAACAGATTGCAAGTCACTTCTGCCATGCAAGTGTGCTCAGAGCAGGAGAGGAGTCACTTCCAGCAGTGCAAGTGACACCTCCTCAGGCAGTATCTGCTACACAGATGCTCCACAGTGCAAAGAATAGCTTCAGTCATTTCTGCAGCCAGATAATTGCACCCCACTCCTCCCTGAGACAGCCAGGAGCAGTTGGAAGCAGGAATATTTCCAGACAATGTGTGTGGTCCTTTCTGGACCACCTCCATCTGCCTGCAGTCTCCGGCCCCTCTTTTTCTGGGATACATTTGGTGTATGCTTTGGCTCTGTAGTGCAAGAAGGGAAAAGAGCTATATATCACTTTGTTTTAGTACATGCTGAAGAAGTGCTTACTTAAGACACAGATTCTTCAGTGTATGACACATCTGGAAGGGTATTCAAGCTCTCCCACTGAGATACTGTGCACTAGGACACGTATGTTTATTCTATAAATGGAAAGAAATATGTAGGGTCAGGGACTACTCCATACTCCATCTGCTAAAGGTGGGATCAACCCTAATTTTACCTTTTCCAGGAAGCACAGCAAAGAGTGAGATCACTTCACCTGAGAGGAGATGAAGTGCTGGAGGTGCCTGGTTCTTTCCAGTGTCTTATACTACATGTGCAACACCCTGGCTTGTAGGTGTGACATCAGGTGAATCTCTCAGTACACAAAGCTCTTTTGCCCAAAGAGCCCAAGGCAAATGTAACTTGACACAAAAGACTGGTCTCAAGAATGAGCAGATACTCCCCACCTCCACTCCCCACCTCTGGTCTGTCTCTATCTCTGTTCAGCATTTCCTCAAAACTTAATGTGTTTCCAAGACAAGCAATTTCCTCAACTTCAGACAACTGTTTTTGGGCCATTTTGCTTTCAAATGTTTGCTGCTGGAAAAGCAGGAGCCAGCCTGTTGCCATGAGCTTACCTATATTATATAATTTGCTCTATAACCAAGTAAATTCCAAATTGTAAACTTGATGACTTATCTGCTTACAGGAGGTTGGGGAAGCAATGTGATATCAAACTGATAAATGGACTGAGAGAAGCAGCAAGAACGTGATTGAAATCAACATGTAAGAGACAGCACTTAGAACCAATGTTCTTGCAATTGATCAATGACAAGCTTGGGAGAAAGGGGGGAGAGGGAGAATAAATTTATTCATAACCATTTTAATATGCTCATTGGGTTCATTCCCCAAGTACTCGAGTATTTTTTTCCAAAAAATTAAATGTGTTCATGATGGCAGGTTTGTTGCTTTTTTTGTTTACATAAACCTAGAGTTCTTTTTGTGGTTTGCATGTCTCCATCTGCAGTTAAGAGGAAAAAAAGGAATTACAAGAGGAAATTTACATTGAATCATATACCACTCATGGCCAATCCCAAGAGAAACATTCAATGAGTGCAATCTTGACTCAGTAGGACGTAAAATGACAGGGAGAAAACTCTGATAATGCTCTCAATGCTTTTCTTTTTTTCATTCTGCATTTTACTTAATCTCAGTCTTAAAATACCTGAACAATTTTCAGTTGGGCATTAAGCAAGATAACATTGGTGCTGAGTCTCATTTCCTTTACTCCAAAGAAACCAGCTTTCCAGGGGGTTCAAAACAGGATGCCGTGCCCCACCTGAATCGCTGCTTGCTTTTAGCTTCATTTCAATTACAAGGTAGCTATTCCAGTGAAAAAGCTGAGAGAAGTGAGGTTGTACAGGAAATATGCCCCAGTAAAATTCATTATGATGCTTAATTCTCATTGGCTTCACACCACGTGTTGGCAGAAGTTGAAGAGTGTGGAGATAAAGCTGTTGCTGACTTCTGGATATGGTTACAATCTAAACGCATCTTTTCTTGGGAACCTTCATTAATTTTCCTCATCCCATCCCATGCAGATCTCTGGATTTGTTTCACTTGTATCACAAGAGGGCACCCTGCATCAGACTAAAGTTTCCCATCCACATCTTGCAAGGCATTAGCTGAAACCAGGCCAGTTCATGGACTGAAAGGGCTTACAGGGAGAGAGAGGGGCACTGAAGGAACAGCCACAGGGACCAGCGGGGTGCCCCTGCAATGTCAGTGTCCCCTCCTTGAGGCGGAGGGACAAACGCCCTCCCTGCTCTCCTCCCACTTGGAACAGAACTTCTGCAATTTTTAAAACTCAATTCCAAAGTAGCAGACTACAGATAAGGGATTTAAACAGGACAACCATGTAACTGAAAAGGCTTTCTCAGTCATGCTGTATAACTGGAGTGTCTTCTTCACTTCTTTTCACTGAAAACCAGCTAACTACTGATACACCAACTGGCACTCTTCACAAGACATTGTGTAACTATGACTTCCCATGGCAGCTAATTAAAAAGGAAGGAGTTTTCTTCTTTGAGAAGAAAAGCAGCATTTAAATAATCCAATCAAGTATGCTACTATTATATGAAATGTAATTTGTATAGAAAGATATATGAACTTAAATAAATTCCCACTTCACTTCTAAAGGTGGTGAATGACTGTTCTTAAGTATAACAAGCATCTCATAGCACATCAAAAATACTTGTACTGTGTCCTGAAAATCTGTATTACGAAAGCAACCATCTGGGATTAATCTGAATTTGATTTTGTATAAGGAAAGCAAAATTCTATCTGTTAAAAAGCTAACACTGTGATGTACTGTTCTCATCATACACTTATCTTTTTCTTGAAACTTAATCTACTAATGACATACTCTGAATATTTTCATTAATCTTTTGTGGAAAACAGCTCAACAAGTATTGCAAATTTAAAATAATCTCCATAATGCTCCATATGCAAATTTAAAATAATCTCCATAATGGTCTCCATAATGCTCAACCCTCCAAATTCAGACTGGATCTTTGCATGAGACCTGTTCTCTGTGAGGTTGCTTGAGAGTATGTAATGCTGTAAGCACTTTTTAATGGGGGGCAAACAGCCTCTGAATTCCAGTTCTGCTGGTTATCAAATTGAGTCACAGAGGGATCAAGGAGCATCACCTGCTGCTTCCTCTAGGCCTGATCCTGAACTGCCAAACAGAAGGAAATACCATAACAGTTGTATGTTTGCTCAAACAGAAATTAAGGAGAAACAGTAATGTTCTTCATTGTTAGCATCAGAATAGGTTGTTGCCTTAGCAACAGCAGTAGGAAGAAACACATCAGATGTAGCCAATACCTGTTTTACCTCATGTTTCACATGCTATTATTCTAAACTTTTCTTACTAATTGATTCATGTTTTTGTAAACTTCTGCTGTCATTCTGTCATTCTACTAGGTTACTCTTGCTGGCATTGGATGTTATCTTCTCTAAAGCCTGGTAGCAGATGCAGCACACCTCTGACTCCCTTTATGAGAGAATCACTGTGGGATTTCTGAGTGGACCTTCTTAGGCAGCGAACCTGAAATTCAACATATGCAAGTCAAACACACTACTGCAACTTAAACTTTTATTGCTTGCACTTCCTTCTATCCAATACTGCTGGCTACAATTATGTGACATGCCTCTGGAAAGGGGTGCCAATTCATTTCTTACCAGATTCTCTTTTCTATTACTCCACAGAATAATAGAATAGAATACTGCATAGAATACTCCATATTGCTCTTCTAACTTTTTAATGGAAAAGCAGAATTCAACTCCTCTGAACTGTCTGGAGGAAAAAAAGGACTAGGGAAAGTCTAACTCCATCTGAAATAATTTTCTCCTAGCCCTAATAATTTCTGACTTCCTACATATACCTTTCTCCCAAGAAAAACTCATTTAAAAAGCAGTGAGGCATTCCATATGTAAATGCTAGGGAGTTCTCAGACACTAAGGACTTATTAATGCCAGGAAAGTTATTTAATCTTTTGACCACTAGGCCAGACTTGGGGGCCTGCAGAAGATCCTGCTGCAACACCAACAGATATTTTGCTTGGTTTATTGTTTCTTGGAATACACTGGCTCCAGATGCTATTTTCCCCTGCAGCTGGCAGTCCACATAAGAACCATTTCCCCTTCTAACCTCTGGACTTCACAAGACAGGGGAGAAAAGCACTACAAGAAAGCAGATAATTTGGCCCCACAGAATCACTGGCACCCAGACTTCTTTGGCTACATAAATAGCTGATAAAAACCAGCTGCTTTATTCACACCATATTTTGCATTTTTCTTCCTGAAAAGTAATCTCCATGAAAGGAGGACACTCTATTTGCTTGGCTTACAGTGAGATCTCCTTTTGGGTCACACTGCAGCTAAAACTTTCTAATGAAGGAGAAAGAAAAAAAATCCTATTCCACAAGAGCTTTATGCAGCACAGTGTAATGATGATGAAGTGACAGTGGGTATCAAATGATGCCCTTGCTGGCACCAAAGCCTTACTGAACTTTATCAGTTCTTGCAGTATGAAGTGTCAGCTTAGCACATGCCTTCCCTTTAAGCAGGAAAAATCTGCTACCAAGACTAGACAGAGGAGCTGAGAGAAAAAGCAGACATAGGTGCACTACAAAAGGATTATTTTTGTTTTCCAGCAAAAATATTGCAGGAAGCCCACAAAAGAGCATTTTACATGTCGTAAGTGTAAGTGCAGTGGTTTTGGTTTGCTAGTTTAAGATTTTTGGCTAATACACTAATTAATGTAGTCGGTTTAATGCTGGCTAAATGCCAGTGCACTTATTAGAATTATTTACTTATTTTTTGCTGTGAGATAAGAATTAGGAGGAGAGCAAAGCAGGCTTAAAGCTTTAAAGGGCATAAAGAAAACTTTTTGAATATAATTAAAAGACAGAATAATAAGAATTAGAATAAAACTTTTAGAACACCTTTTTTTTTTTAAATTGAAAATGTAAACAGACAAAATTTGGTACTTTCAGATAGTTTACTATTATTAGTTTTTTTTTTTTTTAGTTTTTTAAGGAGAGGGATGTCTCTTGTTCTGCTATGGAGACTTTTCTAGAAGAAATAGTTTTCTTGTGGTTTCAATATCATAGCAAATTAGCTGCTTGGCTAAGGAAGATTTGTTTGCAGTGTGAAATTTTTTTTATGCTTTGTAGTTTTCTTATAGTTTTCATATGGTTTATGTTAAATTATGGGGTACTATTTTAAGGATAAGCTGTTTTAGCATAAAAGTTCTTCTCATCTATCTCTGAGAAACAGATTTTCTTTATTTTTGGAACAGTTTTTTATTGTTGTTGTTGTTTAAGCTCCTTATTAGATCATAATTACTTTAACATCTGTTTGCTTCAGCACTAGTGCTTTTACTTATAGCTGTAGTTAGAATGTTACATTGCTCTAATGCATTCTATGAGTTATGAGAAATAGAGTGTGATATATCTATTACATTTTTACTATAGTTTTATAAGAGAATTTTAGCTTAAGGCTAAAGCATAATTTTATTTTCTTCTTATCTGGGATTTTGACTTTTTTATTGACTTCAGTGTTTTTATGTTGCTTTCTACATGTTTTTATTTTTTGGTTTTTTTTTTTCTTATTTTTATAGTAAGGAAAGTCTCCCAAAATGACAAGGAATATTCCCTAGAGTAACAGAAATTTTGGAAAACAAATGATGCTTTGCCTACTGGCCTATTTGCCTGTTTTAGAGCTAGATCAAGTAACAGTTTCAGCTCTGTCAAGAACATCTGTCTGGGAAGGCTGACAAAATACAACACAAATGCAAAATACCCAGGTGGATGTAAAGGTTCCTACTTGTTCTTTTAGACACGACAGCTGCAGATAGGCTCTTGCACATTTTTGCATTCATCTGACTGCTCTTTTCATGGTGACACCATGGAGATTTTCCAATTGGGAGAGCAGGGCAATATCTGGATAGCAAGGACAGGTATTGCTCTTGTGGGCTTAGCCAGACATCTATAGACTCTTGAACAAGCTGGTTCACATGGCTCTGTAAGAGGCAGAGATTGCGTCTCTGCACCAAGAGAAGAAAGTGCACCACAAAGACACAAGTAATGCTTGAGCCGTTTGTACAGGAGACATCGTTGTTGCCTCTGCCCCCATTAAGCACTGAGCATCTGTCAGCACTGAGCTGGGATTTTCAGTCCTGCCTGAACACTCAGCTTGCAGAGTTAATGAGTTCTTGTGACTCCTCATTTCTGAGAGTCTGTGATGCTTCCTTTGGGAGCTGCTCGACCATGGAAGCTGCTCGTCCTCTTCTCTCCCATTTGCTATGGACAGGTGTGAATGGCCCTTTCCACACCAGTGGTTCAACAGCCTGACACAGCTTGGGATGCTCAAAATTAAAGCTCAGCATGGTTTGGCTGCACCAAATGATGGAGCAGAGGGCACAGAGCATGGCAAGGCTCTAACATCAACCACTGAGTTAAATAATGGCTGAAGGAGCAGCTCTGGCTTGCCAGAGGTTTGGGATTTGCATTCCCCTCTCAAGCACCAGACATAAGCCCCAACAATAGGGGAGGGATGTAGAGGGGAGGATGGGAAAGACCTCACCTGATGAAAGCTGGGAGGCAAGCCTTGCACAGCAGTTTTCTCCTTTCCAAGAGCTGGCCTCTTCTTCCTCTTTTACCCAACACAGGGAATGGGAAAGGAGGAGAAGAAACCTTCTCTGTCAGGGCTTGAAACCCTGGTGAGAAGGGAATTCCTTGTGGAATATATAACTCAGAGACTTCCAGTACTTTGTTTCAGCAAACAGGCTGTAGTTCAGGACAGTATCCCCATTAACAAAGGCTACCTCAACATGTTACTGTGGAATTCAAAATAAAAATATATGCCTGAAAAGGTACAGACAGAACATAAAAAATCACCTTACCTGAAAACTCAAGAGATACAGTGCAACAAATAAATATATTTATTCTTACTTTTTTTCCTTTTTTTTTTTAACAACAGCAGCAGAATAATTGCAAATAGTTTTTGTTTTTTTTTTTTTTGCCAAGTATGTACTTTGCTTATTGATTTTTGCATCCAGGGTGATCTACAGCTACAGCTTAGTTTTGTATTTCTTTTTCAATCAGGTTCCTCCTAGGACAGATAGAGTGACTAAGTACTCAGAGCTACTAAAAACTTATTAGGTGTGTAACACAGTGAACTACTTCACAGTCATAAACATAATCCCTAAAGCAAACACACAGAAAGACTGTTTTGTTCAGAGCTGGAGTTGAGAAGAAGCCTCTTTTTTTCTTTTCAGCATCTTGCTGTTTCAGTCAAAGTGGATTGTGTTCTCCAATGTTACCCTTTCAAAAAAAGCAGTTATAAAAATTACTTAATAAAAACATACTCTCATATTTCAACAGTTTTTATGCCAGTTTCTCAATGACTATTCTAGAAAAGTCAGCTTGTTCAACCTAATATAAGAAGAAGGTCAAGTATGGAAAATCAAGAGTAAGAAAACCTCACAGTAAAAATAAGTGTGTCTGTAGCATGTAGTGGTTAGTTGTAAAGAAGTGAACAAAAGAAAAAGCTTCCTTAGAAGTTGTAGAGCTACATAGCTACTACCTTTTTATAGCAGGTGTATTTTCTACCACAGCTTAGATTTTTATTACTTTATATTTTTTAAATAACTTAAAATAATAATGAGTTTGCCTGCCAGCAGCCAACTCAAAAACACATTGGAAAAAGACAAAAAACCCAGCCACCATTACAGTCATAGGGAGAAATTCTCCTCAGCAGCCAATTTTTGTGTCCAGTCCTTTCCCTTCTTAGCAATCCCAAACTTCTGGGATATATTCAGCTTATTAGGAATGAGAGCTCTTCAATGCAAACTTGGGTTTCACTGAAAGGAATGGTGAACATTTCCCCTCTGTAGCCTCCTGTGAGTCCTTCTAGCAGCTCTGCAGAGTCCTTGTAGCAGCAAGCTGCAGCAAAAGGAAAGGAAAGAATATTCCCATCCAGGTGTGAAATGATTCACAGGCAGCATCTGAGATCTTCAAAGGATTCTCAATCAATACTTCAGCCTTTGAATGCCAGATGAGTGGGCTGTGATTTTATCTCATCTGTCAGATGGGAGAAGCTGCCCGTTTGTTCTGGAATTAACTTCTTTCATCTTTGCTGCCACAATATTGCAACTGACTGCACATCTTTCATCATTCTGAGTGCCACTCAGTGCACAGAAAAGTAAACCAAGCCATGGCCCTTGGCAATCCGTGTGACACAGCAACAGCAGACAGGGTGTGCTCTAGACTCTGCCCAGAAGCGCTGACCTGAAAGGCAGAGGGAAATGCAAATGGGTAAAGGCAACCATTGGAACCATGTAAATCTTCTCAGACAGAGTGACTGTGATAAGGAAGCTGTGGAACTGAGATTCCAGTTGCTACAGGTTTTCACCTTGTCACCCTGTGGAATGTCTGTGCCCTGATGTAACTCTCTTCCTGTCTTCTCCTCAAAATGGGTGGAATCAATCAGATGGAATTGTTACATCCCTGCCTCAATGGTTCATGAATCCTTCCACAATTAGTAAAATCAAAGAGCTGCTGAGGCTGCATTCTAACAGCAGTAGAAGAAAAGCCAAAAATATGGCTTTGCTGAGTATTTTTCCCCAGCCTGAACTCTAAATTGTTAACTGGTTTCATTAATGCATTTGCCCCAGAGCAAAACAGGCAAACCTCAGCCCTGTATGAAAGGCTGCTGCAGAAAGGGATGCAGAAGCTGTGCAAACATCTGTGTGGCATCCAGAGTGCTCTGTATAGTACTTGTGAGGAAGTGGGGACTTCTTGGAGTTTAGAAAGCACTTTCTTCATTCACTGAGTAACACAAGGAATTAAAATACAAAATTACTTATTCTAATTCCCATTTCCTAAGGGAAAGAAGGACTGAGAGGGTTTAAGATAAAGAGTGATTGTTCTATTTTTTCCAAGAGTCTAAGAGACTGGGGTGGAGGGGGGTATTTACAACCATGCTGTACCCCATCCCTTGAAACATGTAACACTCCATTTGGTTTTAACTGCTTGATGCTTGCTCTGTATCCCATTCTATTTATTCATTGATCTGGGTAACCTCTGACACAAACCTTAGTGTCTTCCATCTGTCCTTTTCAATGTGGTTCTCAGGACCTTCACTTTCATAGGAAGCCAAGTAAAGTGCTGCAATCAGAAGCAAATACATTATGTTAGGCCTACTGGCATTTTTAAATTTGCTCTCCCTGCAAAGCAGTCTGAGTTAAATGAAGCAGGCATGTATTATCCATCCCTCAGTTTAGGGCTTCAGAATCCCATTAGGAAGTATAGCATTGCTTATAATTGCACCCAGACAATGCTAACAAACTGTGCATGAGAACAAAGACTAACTACCCTGAGGGGAGAAAAACCAACCAGCGGAAACTCAAAAGCATGAGGAGAAGAGAGCACTCAAGAGAAAATAAACTGAGCCCAGGGACATGGTGTTTTGTAAGCAGCCAGTGAAGTCCCTCTTTTCTTCCTTAAGCATCATCCTTCAGTGCAAAGTATCCTGAAAGTCCACATAAATACATTTCATGTGACATTTACAGGGACCACATCACATTAGTTCATTTTATTTCAGAACCAATGTTGATCCTCACAGACTATATGCACATAAAAGAAAAAAATCTTATCTTCTCTGTCATTTGTAAGGGAGGAACATTTTTCACTTGCTAGACAGAGATGTCCTCAGGACAGTCTTTCCTTAATGTGAGGAAGCCACAATTTAACACAGAAAGAGATCAAGCAGTAGCCAGTGACACCATCCCTGCAGAAGTGCAGAGCTCCTTACCATCATCACTGAAGACTGGGACAGAGAGCAAGTACTGCAGAATCTTCCAATCCCTTTCAAAAGGACACTCTACTTGCTTCCATGCCATAAATTCACTGACTTGTTTTGCCAATTCCCAAAATTTCTGTCAGAATACAAAGCAGAAGAGGTGCTATACATTGAACAGCATTGCTCACCCTGAACATTTTTTTAAAAAGAGGGAGAGATCTTGGTTTGGAGACCAAGGCTTCGATTGTCCTTGGCTTTTAAGATAGAATTGAACATGATCTGACTCAACAACTCAGCTTCTAACTTTTGTATTCCTGTTTAAAGTTATGGTAACTTCCCACTCCTTCATCTTGTTAAAATTGCTATTGTGAATACAAATACAGTAGATCATGAAGTGCACTTAATTTTTTCTTTCAAGGAGCTGGTAGCATTCCTTATGCCCAAATTTTAACTTCATCGATGCTTATGCTTTTTGTTTTGCAATTAAATACATAACAATTTTCACATCAGATGCTTAATACTGACATTTCAAAATCCAGATGTTTCCTGTCAGTTAGCAAATATGAAATGCTCTATTTTCTTGCTGGAAATGTATGCCAAAAAAAACCACTCCCCATGTAGTGTGCTGATGCCATTATTTGATAAGCTCTTTCAATTAAAGTTTAACATGCCACAAGTGCAGGTGGATTCCTTGAGTTAAAGGGAGTTTAGTTTCAGAACTAGTTTCAGAACCTTTAGGCTAATAAAACTGAAATGTACTGCACTTTTGTGTGGATGACCCAGGCTTCCTGAAAACTGAAAGTACCAGGAAACAAATCATTGGGTAACTCACCCTGTGTCAGATAACAAGCATGAAATCAGAGGCAGAAAAACTACTGGAAGACAAGAGAGTCAAAACTCCCTCGCTGCTGCTCTATCACAGATTTCTTCAGAGACAATCTGGGACTTGCATGCATGCTAGTGCTGCCTATATATCTTGATAAAGGAAGAATTTGCTTTTTATGTGAGGAATTAAAAGATAAAGCCCTAAAATACTAATTTGAATGCCACCATCATATTTTCTGGAAAAATCTCTTTGCCCAGGATTCTTCTGGGAAGCTGAGAAGCCTCAGAGGAAAATGAAAACAATAATTATCTGATTTGCTTCTCGTGTTTTGCTGCTTTGGACCGTGTTTGGAGATTGTTTACCAACAGATTGTTTGGTGATTGTTTGATTGGTTTCATGTGAATTGTTTTAACTTAGTGACCAATCACAGTCAGGCTGTGTCAGGACTCCAGAAGGAGTCACGAGTTTTTTTTATTATCTTTTAGCCTTCTCTAAGTATCCTTTCTCTATTATTTAATATAGTTTTGTATAGTATTTTTAGATAATATCATAAAATAATAAATTAGTCTTCTAAGAACATAGATTCAGATTCATCATTTCCTCCCTTTGACAGGGGACCCTGAAAATACCACATTTGAACATTTTGTTATTAACTATAAAAAACCTGTGAATTGAAATGACCGTGAATTGAAATGTTGAGATGAATTTGAGCACGGGGAAGAAGTTCTGACTTTTCTTCCTCCCACTAAAAAAACTGGGAATATTGAAAGTTTCTATAAACACTCCATCTTCGATACATCTGCTTTTTCCTGACTACCTCCCAGCTCCCTTGAGAAGTAAGCAGATACACTCAAATTCCAGTCTATGTTTGCTCTCCCAGAACCCAGTGGAAATTGGACAGTGATTTGCTTCAGTTTTCTGTTAAAGGGGCTGAGCCTGAATTAAAACCCCACTCAGTGCTTTCCCCTTACCTCAAAATTGACGTGGCCATTGGGAAGGCGATTGGCACAACCCTCATTGAGGAAGTAAATATCTTTGATCAAGAGGCTGAAGAAAGGTATCACAATCTAGGGAGAGAGCAACATTTTTATCAGTCTGGTCCTGAATCAAGACACAATGGTCTACAGAGAAAAATGAAAAGAAGTCAGGTGATACAAAAGGTAAGCACAATACAGAAGGACTAAGGATTCTACATCTTTACACAAAAAATGTGCATCTACTACATTTTAAAATACAAGTTTCTCCACAAAATCCTCCATTTCTATGTCATGTCCTTCTGGTTTTCATTTTTTTCCTTTTTCCTTGCAGATTCCAGAAGATAAATGGTCAGAGGCACCTACTTCTTACACATAATTCCTGCAGGGTAACTCACAGTGTAGCTTTCCCTCTTGACAGGACTTGCTTGGTAAATGAGGGAGAGGCCCATTGAAGCATGGCAGGGAATATTGGGGTAGCAGCACAAATGGTTTGAGCTACAATTCCCTGAACTCATGGAACCTGGGTACTGATTGGCTTAAAATTAAGCATTTCCTGCCAACTGAACAAAGTATTTTCTTTGGAGAATTTTACTTTCTTAAAATGGTTCTATTTTAATTTTCATCCTATGGAAGTTTTCACAGCTACACATCCTTGTTACAACTGGGGATAAAACAAATACCACTTATTATTTCCATTGAACACTTCACTGCACCGTATTTCAATATCTCTAAGTTCTTTCTTTGAAGTTTTAAAACTGACTTTTCTCTGAAAAGAAGTAACCCTCTTACATTTAGACTTCTGGTACTTTGAATGATATGTGAACAGATCCTGAGGACTCAGAAAGACATTCCATGTATAACAACAGTATAGATCAGCAGACTGCACGTGGATTTGCTTCATCTGCCTGGTAGTTTATTCCATGAACTCTAAGACCATGTTTATTCAACACAGCATGAAGTCCTAATATCATAAGGAGTCGATGAGCAACTACTTCCAAGTGGGGAGCAGCTGGGAAGCTATTTGCTTCCTTTCCACATGAACTACCACTGAGATTCTGCATCTAAAGACTATACACAGGAAGGGAACACCACAGGTCTGTCTAGATTCGAGGTTTAGGCTATCTTTTATGAGTAGAGTTTTAAAGCCTTTCCACCTTAAGCCATGAATTACTGAAGTTTAGCACAAGCAGCAGCTTTAAGAACAAATTACTAGCAACCTCATGTCAGCCCTTAGCCTTTCTGCTTGTGGTATGGGTTTGTGAGATAGAGGTGTCTCTCAAACAGAAAGGAGCTGAGGCAATGTACTTATTTCACTTAAATAATCCAAGTGATCATTTGATGTTTGGACTTTCAGCCAGCACCAAACTGATCTGGCAGCTTTTTATAAGCCCACCAGGGACAGAGTTGCTGAGAATGAGAATTCCAGCATAAAGGTTCACCATGCAACTTAACAAGCACATTTCCCTTTTGCCCACTGCCAATTCATTTGCAAACACACCTTCTCTCTGTTGCTGTGAGCTGTCAGGGACCTCTGAGTCGCTCCACGCAGAGCAGTTCTGTAATTGTAAAAATTGCTGGAAGGGTCCATCTGATGCTGCAAGGCATGAAAAGATGCAAATAATGAGGTACACACAATCCTTTTTCAACTGAGAAACTCTTAAATAGGAAAAGGTCTTCTGAACAGCCCCACAAATGCAGCTTTGTAGAGGACTGTGGTATTGCTCTATTTGATCAGAAGAGAATCTTATTTTTAAAAATGTTCATTCAGCACAACAAAGGATCCAATACATTCTCTTGGATAAATCACAAACTCATATAGTGCTGCACCTGCATGATCTCTGACAAAGGTCAGCTGGACAATATCCATTAAGAGCACAAATAAACTAAATTAAATGTCATAATGAAGCCAAACTCACATTTTTGAGCAGTTAAAAGTAACATGGTATTAACAGCCTCCTGTCCAAATATTAGTCAAACTTACCTCAAGAATATCAAATTTGGCTGTCTTCACTTTTGCCCAGGTTTTCTTTAATCGAGACACAGGACTCATGTTCATGCCAGCTTGATATAAAAGAAAGAGAGTGTGTTGTTGGAGTATTTAAAATAAAAAATCTTCTAGGTAGTAAGTATTTATAAAGCAAAGAATCTATTATCAATAACAAGTATTTTCAATGAAGCTATTTGAGAAATTAGTCACTATTTTCTTTAAATTCCAAAATAATCTTGGAAACAAAATCTTCATCTCTTACAGAATGAAAGCTCTAAAAAAATGCTATGACATTATTTAACGTGGATTTGATAAAACACATATATACAACAGGAAAGTTCAAATGAGTGTTCTGAACACCATCTCTTACACAATTCATTGAAAACTACACCTAACTATGAAGTTTTCACATTTCAAATGAAAAAAAAAATATTCCCAGTATTTTCCTACCAGATATAGAGGTGCGGAATTTTTAAACTACTAGGATGTGACAGAAATGATGGGAGATGTTTCAATTCTCCATATTACAGGGAAAGTTACTATTCCAATTAAGCACTGAAGTTGGTTTAAAAAACCATCTTGTGGGGATTGAGGTCTCTGAAGAGTTGCAAACAAAACTCTGGTTTACACTAACTTTATACTACACACATTGCACTACAACAGTGTCAAGCAACTTCATGCTGCTGACCAAGCTCAGCAGTAGACTTCTGTGTGAAGCACTCTGCTTCCTTTATCCAGATTTAAACAAGGAAAAAAATAATATCTCAGTACACATACTTACAAATAATAGCCATTAAGGAGTTGAAGTTGCCAATGTTAAAACACTCCCGTGCCACATCGATGAAATATTCTATCACTCTTGCTCTGTGCTTCTTCTTCACAGGCTGCAAGAGATGCATTTGCAGGGTTATGCTCAGCAGGAAACAGCACTTGGACACATCCCCAAAGAAGTAAGATCCCTGTTAAAAGTCTTTTCCATATGAACCACAGCTTCAGACTATCCTTAACAAGTAGAAGAAGTTACACTACTGTGTTCAAAAGCATTCAGGACAGCAAGGACAAACCAGATCCTGGGCAGGCAGAGAGCAAGGACAACAGGCAAAGAGGCTCTGCCAAGAAGAAGGATATGAAGAGCAGCAGAGCAGAGTAGAGGGTCAGCCAGAGGAGAGAATGTGCCTCAACTCACAAGGGCCTTCCAGAGAGGAGAACAGCAGGCCAGACACACTCACGTACCAAGAAGGGCTAACCCAGAATAAATCATCACTGTCACACGAACAAAGCTGAGGCACCAGTATAATGCTAAAAACACTGAACTTATTTCCTCTTCAGACGTGTTCTGACTGCATCCAAATGTCAACAATTACAGAACCAAAAGAACGGAAAGTCCAAAAGGCACCAAATGTGAAAAGGCTTCACAGTTTTAGGTAACTAAACAAAACCTTTCAGCACAAAGAGTCCTTGCTCACCATACAGATTTCTGTTGCAACCAAGTAACTGAGCCTGTTAAACCACTCCACATAGGCTTCAAGATTCCGAGTCTTCTTTTGATCTCCGTAGCAGCTCTACAGACAAAAATAAAATAGCAACTTTTAGCACCACTTTCATCTTTTCCCTGGGAGTTCTTTTGGCTTTCTGCCTTGCCATTCCCAAACATTGTCAAGTCACCAGGAATAACTCAAATTACCCAAAGTGACAAAAAGCTTAGAGGGAAAGCAGCAGTGGTAGTGTTCAAGCATGTGTAACTTCCTTCTGAGCTGCTGGCCCACTGAAACACTCCAGCAAACACGTGGAATACTTTAAGTCCTACTAGGATGCTTTAAGGACCTAAGACAGACTTATGCAAACAATCAGGGATAAATATCTGCATAAAGTTCCCTTGAATATGCACACTGTTTCAGTCCTTACTCCTGTCCCTCTGATATAGTAGATAAAACATTAGCCCTCTGCAAATGCAGCAGGAAAGCAGATGTCAGGCATATTATGTTTGACTGTTGATGATAAATGGACATACTGCATCCCAAGTTTGGGAGATCAGCTCTACCATTTTGATAGGATTAACCCTTTCCTGAGCAGTGCTATGCTGTATCCCCTTGGAATCATTCCCACACTGTATCTCAGGGCTGCCTAAGAAGGGGTAGACAGCTGTTTCAGTGATCTCTATCTGGAAAAACAATTTCAGAGACCATCTGACTGAACATCAAATTGTAAACTTGCATCATTCTATTCTGTTTGTCAGTTTAAGGATAATTCAAGTTTTAATGGACTGACTCTGTCACAGTTTATTTACAGAGGTTAAGCCATCTTGAAAAACATAAAAAATTAAGTCATTTTGAAAACAGCACTCAAAGAGATGACAACTCCATCGTGGCTAGTTAAAAACACTGCATATTTGCCCTCCATCTCACATAGACCTAGACCCCTCTGTGGTCTTTTTGTTACGTCTATTTGCTCTACCTGCAAATTCCCCCATGTGCCACTTGGCTGCAAAGAGTTCACTTTACTAAAAAGGAAGAACAGATGTTGAAAATGAGTAATGCAGAAGGCAAAGTTAAACTCAGCTTCTTCCAGCTGTAGGCCACATAAATGGCCTGGGGAAAACATTCACAGGATTAAGTTCTCCCTTAGCTTAAGTCAGAAAACCCAGGAAATGTGTTCATTTAAGGCAATTTTGTTGGCTGAGTTCTCAAGCTTCAGGAGTTGTACTCCAGAAAGAAAAAAAAACATTAACAAAATGTTTAACTAAAGCTTGTTTTCTACTGGTCGTCCTTTATGGCTGGACCTCACTCCCAGCTCTTGGTGCACCTGATGGTAAATGAAGCATTTCAGAGCTGCTCCAGATCTGCTCCCATTACCTTGTCATTATTCAAAGGATCCTTTTGCACAAACGCCTGGATAAATTCTTCTGGTCCAATATAATTGAGTCTCTCCTAAACAAAGCACAGAAGCAGCCAGGTCAGATCCCCTGTTAACCTGCACTTCAAAAAGAGGGGAGGGATGAATTCATCCCTGGGAGGGTAACAACTCACGAGCTCTATGTGCGTCAGCTGCTGAGCTAACACATAGGGATCATTGCAGACTGTGACTATGTCCCTCTGCACGGACTGGGGCTTGGTTTTCAGGAGTGTGAGGCGATCTGTGGATGTGGTGGCATCGATTTTGGCCAGCACCTCCTCGTACTGGGTCACGGCGGCCAGCTTCCGGAGCAGGCTCTGCAGGAGCTGCTGCACGCTCTTCCGGTACATCTGTTAAACATCACACTGTCAGAAAGCACTTCCAAAATGTCAGAAGACAGCATTAAAGTCTGCACAACACCACAGCAGATGGATGCTGATACCTGTGTCTGTTGTCAAGATAAGCTCTACTATGTGAATTTGTAATATTAGCATCTCATCAGACCAAAAGGAATCCAGCTGAGGGTGTAAGCAGTGATTGTCTCACAGCTTCAATATTGACCCAGTCAGCTCAAAGAAAAGATGTGTTCAATCCACTCCCTGAAGAGTACCAACCACCACTGGAGGAAACAGAAGAAAAGAAAATACTCCATCTTCTCCTGCTTAAGACCACTGAAAAAAACAAATACGTGGCCATTCAGTGATAAACTAAGAGCCTGCTTCTCTCTGCAGCAAATTATGACCAGTTTCATCAAAGTCAGAGCTCAAACTTGCAGTGAATCTGAGAAAAAGGAGAAGATAATAAAACCATCTCTCTCTTCTTTTGCCTTTGCAGGCCTTTCCATGTAGTGATTTTAGTTACCAGGAGTGACAATTTAAAGTAGGAGCAGAACTCAACTCTTAAGCAGATAGATCTGTGTAACCAAGGGGGTTACTCTTCCAGATTCCACTTATCATCCTAAAGCCATTAAACCAAAACCTAAGTGGCTTCAAAATTATCATCCAAAAACTACTGTTACTGTCTGCACGTTATAGTATGATCAGTCCAAGGCAGCAGTATTTCCTTTATTCTGATCAATTTCCTTTTCTCCAAAGATTTTTCCAAATATGTTGTTTTAAAGGAGCATACGTTACTGTGGTGAGAGGTTTTGGTTGTACTCTTACTACCAGCTCTTAAAAGAACTGGAGTACAATAATTCAAGAAGTGGAAGAAGAAGCTATAAGTAGAACTGTAGTGAACAGGAATAGGAAACTGCTTCTTTTGTATCTTTTAAGGTAATGACTCACAAAAATCTAAGTGATCTGTAGAAAGGCAAGGTCAAGGAAGTTGCCATTTACCGTTCCAAGCAGCTCACAATAAAACAAGTCAATTTACTGCAGTGCTTGCTTTAACTTTGTCTTTTTAAAGGAAACATCAAAGTCAAAAAAACCTCAAAGCTACAGCTAGAAAGGATTTATAGTTCTCTGAGTAAGACTGCTCCCTTTTCACAGTTTCTAGCAGCTTTGTACATCTGCAGTTCCCTTCAGTAGACGATTTCACTGTTTAAACTGTCTGTAGTGCCAGAAACCTCATTGCTGACAATCCTTTCCTCCTCTCATTTCATTCTTCCATCCACCAACTCAACTTCCTCCAGGCTAAGCAGCTCTTTTTCATTGTGCCAGTACTTTTCAAGTGGGTGTGAGCTCTCAATCGCAACTACTTTGCCTGGCACTGAACTTCAATTTCCTAACTTGCTATGAAGAGTATCTAGAAACAAAGCAACCTGGCACCCCTGGAGTGAGGGCACACCTCTTGCCCCTTCCCAGTCCCAAGCTCCCTGGAGCTATCTTGCAACCTTCAGCTTGCACATTGTGTCTCTTTTTCATTTGCATTTCATACCACATCTCACTCACTCTCTTGTTCCATCTTTTTCCGTCCCTCTCCACTTTGACAACACCAAAATGTATTTCAGCTTCCAAGTTCAGTTTAGGCTTGTTCTTTTCCATGCTTGTGTACAGCCTCTCAAGGCCCTTCCAGGCCTTTGGCAGCACTCTCAGCTTCTCTGAGTCCAGCTTACCTCCATGCCTGTTAATGTGCTGTTTGCTGCCTCATCCATACCATTACTTAAAAGCTTATATAAGGTACACTGGTCCCTGAGGAACACTGGAAACACAATGCCATTTAGCAATTGCTATTTGTCTTTATAGTTCTTCCAAATGCCACTGGAGTGTCTTTTGCAATCGCAGTGTTATGCCAGCCACACAGGATTTACTTACTGAAACCTTGTTAATTCCCTTCCACTTAATAAATATAACCCTTGGCTTTTGGCCGAGTTTATTTCAGTACTTAACAGACAAACATCAGTTAAGGATCAAAATATTTCATAATAACCATGTGGAACTTCCATCTGAAAAGTGGGATTTCGAGATTTCCTTGTATGCTCCATCCACAGGAAGGAATAGGACAGACTTCCTCTGAGCTGATACTTTAAGCTCAAGACAATTCTTCCTGGTCCATTCCTCTTTTGGAAATTTCTCCCCAAACCTGCTATAACTTCTCCATTGACCTACAGGTCAAAGGCCCAATTCCAACACACCTTACTCAAGAAATGATCAACGCTGATAAGGATTTCTCAGCTACTGTCCTAGCTAGCTTCTTCCAAGTAAAATGATAAATACTAACATCCACCAAGTTGTGTCTGTCTGCACAAAATGGGATTATGTTATGGGCTTAGAGGTGGAGAGAACCTTGCTTTGGAGAAGATCTGCTTATGCTGTGTAGTTTCATCCTAGGCTTAGGTACCAGACAGAACTTTTTGCCTACCAGCACCTTGGTAATAAGTTTTCCTAAGCCCCCAGAGCCACAGCATGTTATTAACAGCAATAAAAAAAGCAGTAATAGGAATGCCTTTTTATCCAGTAACTTTGTGTGCAGACAACTTACCTCATCCCCACTGGCTATTCTTTGTGCCAGCTCCTTTAAGTTCCTCATCATTCTTTCATCTCGGAAATCATAAGGAAAAGTCTCTGTCCACTCAGTCAACAACTGTAGGATTTTTGGTGCAATTTTCTGGGTCCAGTTCTATTTGGAAACAGTAGTGAGGAATGTTACATGTAACAGCGATGCAGGAAATACCCAGCTCAAAGGAAATAGAATTCTGCTCTGCAGGATACTGTGGAGCATAAGGGTATGAATGTCAGGTATATTTTAATCTTAACTTCATCCAGCATTGGATTATAGGCCAGAGCCAATGGCCATGGAAGCCAATGAAGAGACTCTCTTTGGTTTAGCTGACCTGGAAATTAGGCCTCAGGTGGGTGGAAATGACTCCCCTCATTATCAGGAGTGCCTCAGTGCAAGGCATTGATTAGTATTTCTGTAAGTTATGACTAACCCTCAACAAAGAAAGTGGCAAATTTCAATTGTGCCATGACCTATGCATGCACTACACTTTATAGGGAGAAACCTGTGTACAGACAGAGAAGGGCTGGTGAGGAGATGTGGTGGTCAAAGGCTGCCTTGGGCATAGTGACTACAAAATGATTTTTGATTCTTGGTGAAGTAAGGATGAGGGTAAAGAAAACTTCTGCCTTGGACTTCAGAGGGCAGATTTTGGTCTGTTCAGGACCCTGTTTCACAGAATCTCTTGGTAAAACAAGCAATGCAGCAGAAGCAGCAGCCCTCATGGAGGACAGACTGAGCAGTATGGAAATTCCCCATGAATCTCAGTGAATAAAGGGTCAAATTCTAATTGCTTGCGTCAGGTTTTCAGGCTGTTCTATGCCACTGAGGACCCTCTTGAACAGGAGCATTTTGGTTTGGGCAGGGACTGGGAAGTCCCTGAGAGTGTGGGATCTCACCTTGTCCAGGCCAGGCTCACTGAGCCTCTGCTGCTCAGTGCACAGGTGGCAGACTTTGGCCATGAGCTCATACGGGTGCATGAAGAGGCGGGAGCTGAGCAGGAAGGTGAAGATGTACGTCCTCTGTGAGCAACAGGAAGACAGAGAAAAGCATAAATTACCAGGATTTTTGTATTTTTTTGAAATGCCTTCCTGAAAAATCTGCTCTTTGTACTTTACTATCTGCAGAAGAAAACTACATGTGGCTGTGCCAACAGCAATTACTACAGAGGTAAGCATTTAATTTAACACTTATCATTGCTCCAGAACTAATATTATAAATTTGTGCTCAAGCCAAGTTATGCAAGATTAAACCAAAACAAGGCAGGGCAAAGGTGGTTTAGCTCTCCTATTGCACACAGCCTTATTGCAACCTTATTACCTGAAATTACTCAGATCAAAATTTCAACTCATCTTCTCCTGCTCTACAGTAAACCTTTATCTCATGGGTGAAAGCAGAGGGAGCTACATAGCTTAATTTTACAGAATAAAGATCAATAACTGATTCTGAGGTTACAAGAAGAGGGTCCTTATTTTGCTTTGATTTTCCATGTATCATGATTCGAACTCACTGTGAGATGGATATTCAGAATATCCATTCCACTTTCCACTTTCCCAATAGTTAAGTATCACTGGCACTCATTCTACAAAGATTCTACAATGTTCTGGCTCTAGAGACTTGGAATAAATCATCAAGTTTGACCAACCAGTGTCTAAACTGCTACATATTTGAAGTTTACACCAAGCATCAAGCACTAGCTTAAGTACAGTTCTGTGCAGCTGTTAATTCTGACCCAAGTTAAAAAAGATCCTGTCTTGGAAATGTGAACAGATATATGACAATAACAGAAGCTGAATATAAGCAGAGTTATGTCTTCAGCAGGAGCATGTTTACAAGTAGAGCTGCAGTTTCATCATCCACCAGTTATCCCCAGCTGCCCTTTCCTGCCACCTTTTGGTACCATTCTTTTTTATCTTCTTTTCTAAGAATTATAGAAAATGTCTCAATGCATGGATGTGCCTACACAGGTCCAAAATTCTCAGATGACAAACCTCCTGTTGTCACATCCAGCCTCTGCTGATCCTAAATAGTGTGGTACTAGTTCAATGTTTTGGTTGTTAATTGCAAGTACACGTCAACCTCAGGTGAACAATGGGAAATATGCACTAAAGCCACTTGGTTTTGCAATAAATACTTTCATTCTGTCACAATGGTGGTCATGCCTTTCTCTTCAGCTTGCCTGGCAGCATTTTTGAGGGTCAATGGTACACACAGTCCATCAAGCAATAAGCCAGTCTAGGTGTGTGCTTTATAAATGAGTCACCAGGGTTGCTCACCTTAAAACGGGAGTAATAAAGCTTTAGACTTCCTAGGCTGGGTGAGTTATTGCAGGATGCACTCAGGTAAGGCACATGTTATCACTGCTGGTCAGCCACCTGAACCCCTTCCTTAGCCATGGATGGGACACATTCTGCTCTTGCAGCACATGTTTCCCCTTAGGAGACACATCAGGCCTGGCCACACAGTTAACTTACATCGGGATAGTAATCCACATTGGGTACCAAGTGCTGGATCAGAGCTTCCAGAGACCCCGACAGGAGATTGTTGTCGTGGTAATAGAGCCCTCC
Organism: Calcarius lapponicus; assembly: GCA_039654755.1. NCBI lineage: Eukaryota > Metazoa > Chordata > Aves > Passeriformes > Fringillidae > Calcarius > Calcarius lapponicus. Next base: position 49,481,444 of record CM077466.1, read on the forward strand.
ACAGTTGTCTTCTTTAGTCTGATACAGGTTCCTGTTGTAGCTGCTGCTGTCAAACATGGCTGCAAAGGGAGGTGTCTGTGGCATCTTGCCCTGAGGAGACACACAAAAGAGATAAGGGATAATTCAGGGAAGGTACAATGTAAGGGGTTTTTTATCTCCCAGAGATAATACAGCACTAGAAAATGTGTCACGCCATGGGTTACTTGCACACAGTAAAGACTGCACTGTTTTCAAGCCTCTGCAGACTCCTCAGGAAAGGCCCAACACAGGCTTTCATCACTGCCTGTCACAGTTGCCAGGTGCTCCTTTCATATCTTGCTGGTTTTTTATTAAATGACCGATAAGATGTCCAGGCGAAGAGTTAGAAGGAAGTACAAAAATCCTAACAGGCTTTGGGAACTCAGACTTTCTAGAAAGCTTTTGGGGATGTGGCACAACATTCACTTTGGTCAAATCCTGAAAGCAGCTCCCTAAGAGCAGCACTCTGAAGGGGAAGCAGGCTCAGGCTGTCCCAGGCTGACACACCCCCCCAGTGCCAGTGCAGAAGGAGAGAGACTGAAGTGAAGCCCTGGAAAGGTTATGTGAGAGGACAGTCTCCTTCATGCAACACAACAGCCATGTAACTGCAATCCCAAACCTCCCATTTCCCAACTCCACCCCGGTAAATTGGTGCTTGGTTTTCCCAATAACACTGTGACAGGTGTGACGCAGGCTAAAGCCTGATGCTTCAGTGCATCTGCCTCCACCTACCCTCTGAGTGGCTCTACAGAAATTTGGAAAAACTTGCCTGGGCATAGCTGCTTACCACTGATGTCCAAGTTCACCAATGATATAAAAGATGAGACCAGATTCAGAATTTTGCTAAACCTTTTCCCAAAATTCTGTGAAAATATCCAGCCCTGTGTTTCCCAGTTTTAGGAAAAATAAAGCAATTACTCATCAGTCTGCATCTCAGTGCCTGTGGAATCAAAATGTCTTTCCAAGGAAAAGATCAGTCAGTGCTGCAGGCTGTTTAGTCACTCAGAGCAGTGGGTGGGCAGCAAGGGGACCATGACCACTCAAGAGCTCTTCTGGTAATACAGTATCTGAAAAGGCCAAAAGATAAAATCTCTTTGATTGCTTGAGTGTTGAGTTATAAACTCCTTCCTTTTCCCTCCTTCCCTGCTTTCTGGGAGTATCAGTTCTTGTCAGTTTAAGGAACTTAGGTTATACAGCTAATTTTGTGCCCAGTTTTAACCCCAAACATGCCGGTTTTAACTCTACTGCAGCACTTACTGGGTGCTGATGGGCACTCAGGGAGAGACAGATAAAGTGCAAAAGGGGATGGCACTCTGTTTCCAACCCTACCCACAACTTAAGGCAAGGGAGATCAAACTGAGAACACAATATCCACAGGCTGCTGTGCTCATGTGTCGACATGTGCATGAGAAAAGCATTAATGCCTCTGAGCCATCATTGTAAGAGCAGATGCTGTTTCTTTTCTCTCCATTGTACCAAATCCTATTCGGGAAAAGGGTCTTTAAAGCCACAGGCCTCAGTGAACAGCAGCCTGTGAAGGCACCCCGTTTTGAGAACAACTAGTGATGTGACAGCCTGGAGATAAATAGAGTGCTGCCATCTGTGTGCTCCCCAGCCCACAATAAAGCACTTTTCAGAGTGAGCTCAGTGCAGATGAGAAGCTATTAAGTTATTAGCCAGATTCCTTAGCTTGGACCTAGAGCACCACACAGACTTGCTGCTGCTGCTGGCAGTATGTCCAGACAATGGGGACATTGAAACCAGCACAAGCCTGAGTGGTTCAGTAAATAAACAGCAAAAGAAAGCCAAAAACAAAGGCAGAGAAGGACAGTGGAGAGAGCCTCCTGGCCTACAGGACCTGTGCTAATTCTACCTCGAGAGGTGCCAAAAGATATCTGCATCAGAATGGGAAAGACTGAAAAGTCTCAGTGCCCGAAAAGTGACATCAGACACTCCATGCAGCTGTTCAACCAGCGTTTCAATTCCATTCAGCCCAGTGAACTGGGAGAAGAACAAAGTAAATACACATGCCACAGTGTAAAGTGCAGGACTGAACTTAACTGGGTTCCTGTACAAGGGAGTCCAAATTACTGGGCAGGTGAGGTGCAAGCCTACCACGGCCATGCTGTGCAGCAATAAAGCATCCTGATGCACAAAGGCTCCTGGTCTTTCAGGTTCTTTGCAAGGCTAACCCAGTTTAAGGAACAAAACTTTACTGAGGAGCTGACAGGAACCTTCTGCAGCGTTTCCTAGGTTTTCATATCGTGCACATAAAGCCACAGACTTGAACCAACTCCAAAATATTCTTCAGCCCACTGACACTAAAAGATGTCCTGTTTGCACCAAAATGCTGATTGTTTTTCAGCTACTGTAGTGCAGTTTATTCAGTCAAAATGCAAGTAGTAGTGAACAGTGTGTAAACACTGCAACCCACCAAACACTTGCAGCGCTGTGGCTCCAAGGGAATACTCCACAGGGAAGTGAGAAAGGCTAGTCTGCATCTGCAAAACAACCTGACACCAATATTAGCACTTGTAAAACACCAAGGCGAGCAGCTGTTCCAACCCAGATCTCATACTAACCAAACCAGCCTGATTCAGGGTGAGACTGGAATCTGCAGGGGATTTAGCCAGACTAGCCAGCAATTAGTTTTGATTTCATGCAATCGTCACAACACAAATCAGGCAGGTTGAAGACACAGTTTCCTAGGGCCTCATCATCAGGAAAGAAAAAATCATCAGGCCATTAATTTGTAACCATGAAATAAAATTCTCAGAAGTCTGTCCCAAAGGGCACGTATTGTCTCACTTGTTTGCTATCTATTTCTGGAAGCTGCTTGACAGAGAGGGCTCAATCCTGCCTCAGTGAGACACCAAGCTGTGGTGATGCTCTGTGTGGTCAGAAGTGGGTTTCACTTGGAAGTGAGCAGGACACAGGACACGTTCCCCATGCGATGAAAGGGGCTGATAGCAAAGTGTGACAGAGATAAATATAGCATAGCCAACGGGGTGATTCATACAACACATGTGCTTTTCCAGCACGACTCCTTTATTATCCTGACTTTGACTCCTCTGCTGTATTTTATTTGGAGGTGGAGACACAAAGCAGCATGCTTAATTGTAATTAGAAGCTTCTTTAGCTAAAGCTTCAGCCGAACCCTGCCTTCAGAATAACTTGAGTGGAGCTGAAATTTGGTTACAGAGCAGATAATGGTCCACAAATCCATGCCACATAGAGCAGAGGTGTCTTGGAACCTAAAAATATTGTTGACAAAGCACAGCAGGGCAAGATCTGACAAGCAGGAATTGGGAAAAAAGACAAGAAATATTATTCCAATGAAAAATGTTCTGGGATTAAAAACTGGAACCTTTTAACTGGGCTTTGGAAACATTTGGCTGGCAATCACATGGAAACCCATTTATCTCTTCTCTCTTTATTTTTTTTCCCCCAATAATGAAAAGAGTGGAATTTTTTGTTTTGCTTTGTTTTTGCATTTTTTTTTTATTTTATTAAAGATCTGATTTGAAGGAAAGAGCAATGAAATAATTTCCTGGCTTTTCCAGTGGTGTTCTCCTGTGACAGAGAGAAGGCAAAAACTCTGCACTGTGGAAAGAGGAATACAACATTTTTTTTTTCTGCATTTAGTACCATTATGGAGAACAGGAGACCTTGGGCACTGAGGTTCATATTCTGGCTGTGAGTGGCCTCTGACAAGAAAGAAGCCCCAACCTTCCCATAACAGCACTGTAAATAGGAAGTCAAGATGTCCTGAGATGCGCTCAAACCTCCACCATCTCCTGCAGGAGCCAAGCTTCAGTTTGGCAAAACTAAAGGAATCAGACATTGCTTCCAAGGCTGCCAAGTGCTTTTCCAAACCATTATGTTAAAAAAAAAATCTGTTTTCTACTACAAACAGTGGAAGGTTGCATTGGTTTGTTTTAATTTATATTGAAAAGCTCAGGCTGCACATCAGATTCATAAAACAAATCCAATAATATGGACAGCTGGTATCCTTCATAGAAGCACCCCCTGAGAAGCTCAGTAGTAGCCATGAAAGGTGCCTTTAAAGCCACTGCCAAAGATTTTCAGCTCCTCTGTTAGGTACAGTTTTCTCCCACACTATATCCCTCAGGCAGAGGAATGGTCTGAGTCCCAAGGCACACCTGCCCTTAAAAGATATAAACTTCAGAAACCCAATTACATCCCCTCAGAGCCGTCCCCTATACAATCTGAAACTCTTAACCACATTTAACAGGTGATTACAATCCACCATTGTTATTAAGGATGCCATCATTAAACTGAGGTATGGCAAAACAAAAGACTGACTTCCTGCAGGAGCCAAGCTCCAGAGGGCCCTCATTATCCCTCCTCCTTCTTTTGTTAGCAACAAGCCTACAGAAGCCCTTACTGGTCCTTAGCTTTCTTAACCTCATCCCTAACCTGCTGTACAATTTCCCCATATTCCTCCAGACTTACACCCCCTCCTTGTCTCCCTAGCCTGTCTTCCATGAAAAGCCAAGAGCCTTCCATTCCAATGCTCCAGCCACTGATGCCAGCAGTATCACACCCGTGCAGGCATGTGCATGTCTCTAACTCTCCTTGTTTGTTCCCCATGCCTTGGGTGTTTGTGCAGAGGTATCGGAGCCAGGCCCTGGATAAGGCTGACTGGAGCAGCTGGAATCCTTTTGCAGTGCTTGGGGCATCCACCCAGGCTGCCCAAAACAAAAGCATACCTGACACAGGGGCCGCCCATGGCATTCCACACAGCTCTTCCTGCTGTGTGTGTGCTTCGCTCACAAAGCCTTTTTTTTTTTTAGCACTGAAAGCTGAAGGGAAATTTTACAGCTCAAGCTACTGAGAAGATAAGAAACCGGAAGAACTCCCAGATGGGTGTTTTGTGTGTCTTACTTGCAGAAATTAAGATGACAGAACTGTCCTAGCTCAAGCCCTCTTGCTTCCACTTCTTTGCGGTGAATTTGCCATTCAGTTCTCAGAGTGTGACTTCAGCACCAGCCCTGAGTTATAGTTCCTTCCTAGAACTACTTATTAAGTGTATCTTTTAAGAGGCAGAGTACAGAATATTTTTTCATACTCATATAGGAGATGAAAAGGCGAGTGGTATTGGCTTTTTCCAGACTGAAATCAAGAGGAAAATTAAGAACCTCTCATAAGAAATCCAGCCCAGAGGAAGAGGACCAAAACTATCCATGCTGGACAATGTCATAACAATAGAAAATACATCTTGCACAGTTTCTGGTGGGGCAAGAAAAGACCCGAGGTGCATGTAAGAAACCTGACTCAGCCTTAAAGCACTCTTTTGTTTTCGCTAAAACAGCAGAGGATGAACAATTTTGTAAAGTTTTCCCAAAATCACCCAGGCAACAATAAGCTGCAAAGGAAAATGAAAAACGCCAGTAAGCAAAGAATAAAACAGGAACTGAATTTCAAGTAGGGGCATTTTCCTCCTGAATGTGCATTTTTCTTGCGTCTATAAATAGACCCAGCTGATGATTTGGGAAGGTCAGATGCAGCACTGCTGACTGATCACTCACGTATGAGAACTTTGGCACAGTAATTAAGTGAATCCTGAATGACTCGAAATTAAAGTCCTTGGATACTGAACAGCAGAGGTGTGATGGGCATGAATACATTTGTGGGTTTACTTGGGAGCATTAGGAACATTGTGGGGCATTTAAGAATGGCTTGAATTTCTCCAAATCTGCAAGCATAGAAAAAGGGAAGGAAACAAACAAGTTCCTCTTTGTTGCGGATGCGCTGTAAATCCATGTCCCCTGCTTAAGCCCCACAACTCAGCTCCCCTTCTATCCTTTCCCATCCTCTTCTTCAGTGGGGCAGGGAGAGAGAGAGAGAGTCTAATGATGCTGAAAGTGGCTGTGACAGCATTGCTGCAGTGCCAGAGGAGCACATGCAGGCAGACTGCATCACGGCAAAAATCCCAGCTGCAGGAAAATTACTCAGTCCAGGGTGAGGACAGGACATGTGTTCCTCCCAAACAAAACACATGATACAATTCGTCCATGTTGCTGGACACACAAAAGCAACAGCCTTTAAACACATGACACTAAAAGGATGCCACACCTATAACATATAATTTCTTAAAGCACTTGTCTCTTACCATGACCACAGTGCTGCTGAATTTCTGTCTGTAGGTTAAAAAACTGAAGAGACCACAATTATTTAAAAAGATATAAAGCATGCTCTATTACTGACTAATTAGTCTTTTTGTTAGGTTAATTTTTAAGTTATTTTTAATTTTATGGGTAATTTCTTCATCTGGATGCTGTTCTTTTACCATTTGAAAGCAAAATAAGGCTTTCCCCATATAAGTGTGGGGATTTTGTACCTTGTACATCTTTTTGCTAATCCCAGTTTCAGAAGAGACATTTAAAACATGAATAAACAGGATAAGTATATAATATAAAGTGACATGATGAATTAGCACAGCAGTAATTAAATGTCAGAAGGCACAAGAGATTCTAGAAAAGTTCAGTCCATTGCATGCTCCACAGTGACTCTTTAAAACTTGAGGGATTTACATAATGAATGAAAAGGAAAAAGACGCACAAGAATCTTAGGCCAGCCAAACGATTCAATGAAACACCTCCCATATTAAAAAACAGACAACACATATAGTTACTCTTTTCTACCAAAATTTCTGAGCTGACAGCTGGACTGAAAGCAAGAATGGTACTAAAGCCTTCCAGTTCTTTACCTTACTGAAGCAGGGTGGAGATTTTAGATGCAAAGCAGTCCCCTTATTGGACCCAGTGAAGCACAGAGCAGTTTTGCCATTTGTTCTTAAATATTACAGCCTTAAAACACTGAAATCCCACCTCTCTACTCAGCCAGCTGCAGACTGGTCTGTCAGGGCTGCCATCCACCAGCAAGATGCGGAAGAGCTCCAGAGCCTGGAGGAGCTCACCAGCCTGGCTCCCACACTGCAGAGGGGCAGCTGGGATGCTGCTCCTCCTCAGCTGATGGGCTGCTGCAGTTCTGAGGTCAGGAGTTTGAAGGCAAGTGAACAGCAGTGATTTTTATTCCAAAACATCACACTGTAAAGCGAGTGATTCAGCAGCTGATTCACTGTGGCTGAGATGTCCAGGAATGGGGTGTGGGGTGGGGTGGACAGATGGGGCCTGTGATGCCACCATGCTATGCTACCCCCCTAGTGAATCAGAACCCTGACATGAGTCCTACAGCTTTGTATCTGCAGAGTTCTGCACTCTGCATCATTTCTGTAGCAAGCTTTGTGCCTCCTGCCTACTTCAAACTGACAAAACTGAAATCTGATGTTCTCAACAGAGATGGGAGCAGATTCCCCTACACTACCACCAGGAGAGATTCACTGTGGTATTAGACTTTTCACTAACCTTGGGGAGTGTGATCCATTCTATGTGGCAGGGATGTGAAGCCTGGGATGTGACAGGAATGTAATCCTAACCCACCCCGGGTAATCCAAACCAGAAGATCCATCTTCTCTATCTGCATGGGCAGTGGCTAAGCATGGTTCTGGACCATTTCAGAGTGATAACCAGCTTCATCAAGAGCTGTTCACATATCCATCCATAGAAAATAGAATTATTATGGCATTATTTCAGTGCTTAGACCTGGCACCTGGTAGTTTGGATCTGCTTCTGACTCTGCTACAAGTTCTTCACGTGGCTTTAGTCACTCAGTTTCTCATTAGTGCATTCCTCTGCTTGACTGTACAAAGAGGGATAAGTATGGGGTTATTTCCTTTCATTAAGCACTAAGATCTTTTTTCAAAAGGTGTACAGAAGGTGTATCTTACATTACTGCCAGGAGCATGGTACTAGCCTTAAGCACGAAGCTCTCTTGACGTGGTTCCTTCTTCAACCTCATCAAGGCAAGATAGCTTCTGAATCACAAAACTGTTGCTCTTTGCAGACACCCATGCTTGGCCTTTTGCTGCTACCTACAGTACACTTCAAAAGAAAACACCTTTCCCTTTTGTAATCATAATAGGCAGCCAAGTTATAATTTACAACAGCAAGCTGCTGTAGTGTTAAATAACAGTACTAAATTTCATTTAACTGTTTCTACCTAAAACCTCATTGCCAGATGTCTCTGCCATTTAGATGATGCAGAAAAATCACTGGTTTTAGGGCAAACAATTCATATGATCTTTTCTTCCCCAGCCGCTGAGTCCTTATGTTTCCATGAACAGTACAGAATTTTTACTGACACTTCAATATACAGCAGGTTGAAAGCAGTATATTCATACTTTCTGCAACAGAAATATTTCAGTTAAAGTATTAACTGATCACCCCACCACAACAGCAACAACAAAAATACACTTTCCAGTGTCTAGATTGAAGATAAAAATGGACGGTTGCACTTTGTCAGCCAGGAGAGGAAGTACAGCTCCATTTCTGCACCAGCTACACTTGCCTCTCACCCATTTATATCTGGGCTGGGTATCAGCCAGTGGCTTCTAGAACAGAGCTGGGTCTGAGGTACAGAGAACTTGTAAACAGTCGTCTGCAATCAGCTTGCCTGAATCCTTGGGAAATCAAAGAGAAGCATCTTACAGCCACAACGACAGAAAAGATCTTTTCCCCAGAATGGGCAGGGCCATGGCAGCGCGGTTTGTGCCAGCCTTCGAGAGCAGCAGCAGCAGTTCCCGTGCCCGACTCAGGGTGGACCCCTGGGCTGTGCAATCGATGGCCAAACGCTCCTTGCCCTCTAACAATTACAGCTATTAAGTCACCACCCAGTAGGTATGATATTGAGCAAATGGACACCACGCTGGGCTGTGAAAAGATCATTACAAACGTGGCCTAACAGCGTCTGAATCCCTGCAGGATGTTTAAGGGAGGATCAACTCTAGTCCTGATGGACAAGTACTGTCAGTTCAGCACGCTACATTCATGCAGAAAGCACCCGGCCTTGTATCAATGAGAGCAATTACCTCTGAGAATACCCCACTCCCCAGTCTGACTCAAGCTTATTTATCCTCTGGCTTACTCCTCAGGAACCCGAAGGTCTCACAGCTCCCAGGCTCCTCTCTGCAGGTGTGTTACCTGGCATTTCTACCTATTTCCAGGTGTGATAAGAAGCCTGCAGCATACCTGACCCCATGGGAGGGGCAGGTGACCTGGGCAACATTTTATTCCGGGGAGAAGATGCATTTTGATGAATCAAACCCAAAATATCCAGAATGCATGGATCTGAGTCATTCAGTGCTATTCTGGAGCTGCCTAGGGAGAGTGAGCTGAATTGTTGTCATGATCCTGCACATTTTCCATTTAAAAATACAGCCATACTAAATGCCACCCCTTCAGGTTCCTCACAGTAGCGATTTAGTTTTTTAATACTACTTCTTACAGCAGCTAGAACAGAGGAGAAATTAGCAACAGCTTTCAGCTGGAGTCTTTGCCTCCTGTTTGTAAATTAATGTATTGTCTTGCTGTGGCTGCAAAATGCTCTCTGGAAGCTTTGTTTACAAGCTCATTTTCTATTAAAATGTTTATTAGATGATGTGGCTCAGTCCCTCATACCCATGCCAAGCAAAGGGCGCTTGTCAGTGCTTGCAGAGTACACCTGTGTGTTTACTAACATTTGGAAAAAATGCTCAAGAACGTGCAATCACAGATTGTGCCTCCTCCCCTGAAATGCAGGCAATCTATCCCAAACAGCCCTTGGGATATGTCAGCAGACCCTTACAGCCATGTACAGCAAGGCTGTACATCTGTACAGCAATACCATCCACACAGAGCTCCCTCCTGCCTTCGCCCCGAGAAAACCTCACTTTTTAACCACCCAGTCAGAAAAGTAAAGCCCCACATTGTCAGCTTTCCCAGCTTTTCATATTCCTTCCCTGATCACTGCTCCAGGGCTGAGCTGTGCCTGTCACTTGTGTCACCGAGTGCCAGCAGCTCAGCGCACAGGCCGGGAGCAGGCGCGGTGACCCCGCACTCCCCGGGGAATGCTTGGATAACCCACACAGCCGGAGCACAGGCGACAACACACAGGGCTGTCCCCCAAAACCTCGGCAGAAAGAAACCACACAGAACGCAAACCAACAGGGATTCAGCACACCGCACCAAAAAAGCCTTTTACAGCGCGTGGCACAGCTGTGAGCTTATCTACCCTGCTAAATCAGTAATTTCTTTCCTCTTTTACAAAGATTTAACAAATCCTACAGTGGCCCGTTTCAGTCCTGCTGTTCAAAGGAGTGATATCCCCACTGCTTATCCAAAATCAGAGCTTGGTCTCAGCTTATCCAAAATCAGAGCTTGGTCTCAGCTCTCTCCGGTACAGCTCATCAGTTAGCTACTTGTCTTGAGTATATTTAGCATTGATTTCCAGCTGATTAACAGCCTCTCTCCAAGGCATCTCATTTGGAAGCCGCAAGATAAGCCTGAGGAAGCTGTACTTCAAAAAGCTCTTCTCAGCTTTCAAAATAAAGAGACAGCCTGGAGACCCAGTCCTGCCTGCCCAAGTCCCAGTTTGTCACAGATGGCACAGATGACATCTCAGCCCACCAAGGCGCTAATCTCACTGAAAGCAGCCCCCTCAGCATTCCTGGCTTAGACATAGCTGCCCGAGGTACAGAGCACGTCTTTGTTCCCGGCTCTTTTGATTTTTCAGGCCATTCTTGCCCTTTGAGAGGAGTCAGCCCTCCTCCGCTCTGTTCAGCAGAACTCCTCTGGAAGAGTTCCTCATGCCCCTGTGTTGTATCTATCTTTACACACGGGCAGACTGGGAGGCACTGCTTGTTAGGGCTGCCTTAGTTTACAGCCCGGACTGTCGCACCGGTCTTGGGTCATTTAACACTGATTTGGGGTCATTGAACGTTGATTCGGGGTCATTTAACAGTCCTCACTCTCCTCGTACCCCTGAACTGCTGCCACCCCACACAGCGCAGGAGCCTGAAGTTTTATCATACACTCGGCAGATGCCCGGAGAAACAGACACACACGCATACACACACACATCCCGCCCACACCCCCATTTTACTCAGCCTACAAACACAATCTGGTAAATCAGTGCTTTTTTTAATCCTTCCCACCAAGAAAACCAGCGATCAGCTGAACTGACGGGTGTAAAGAAAAGCAGGGAAAGCTTCTCCAAGGACTATAGTCATGGGAAGAAAAAAAAGAATCACATAGTGCAGTTGTAGGATCCTGTTTTAATCTTACTATAGAGAAGGGGATAAGGAGAAGGACCTAAACACTGCACCGCCACTGCTGGGTTGAAGTCTTCCCCAATATGCTGATACCCCCCAAAAAGTAGCTCTGTCCGTACAGAACTGGTAGGAAGGAGACTAAACACCGTCCTGCCGGAGCTGGCAAAGAAGACAGAGATGGATAGATAGATGGATGGATGGATGGATGGACGGACAGATGGACGGACCGACAAGGCGCACCGCAGGCTGTACCTGGAAGTGGCAGGCGCTCCCGGCCCCAGACGCTGCTTTATGGCTCTCACGCACTCATCACCCACGACACAGCACAGGGCAGCACGGCGCGGCTCCGCACGGACTGTGCCGGCGGCGGGCGGAGCGCCGGGAGGCGCCGGGAAGCGCCGCTCCCGCCCCGTCCCGCCCCACACGGCGCAGCGCCGGGGCCGCGGGAGGCGGAGCGCGGTGCGGCCCGCCCGGCCCAGAGCGGCCCACCCGGCCCTGAGCGGCCCGCCCGGCCCAGAGCGGCCCTGCGGAGCCACCCGGGCGGGAAGGTGTCCCCTGTGCTGCTGCCAGCCGTGGCCTCAGCTGGGGTGCCGCTGGCCCGGCACCCTGAGTCTCCCAGGTCGTATTCCCAGCGCAGAGGATTTCCTCTTTCCTCAGCCCGGTGCTGTTCTCTCGCCTCAGTTCTCGTCCAGTTCCCCGTGCTGCTCATGCACGGCAATCTTCAAAAAGGTCTTGCACAGATCCACCACCACAACTCCTCCCTCCATTTCAACCCACCGCCCTTCGTTTTCTCTGTAACTCGGTTTACTAGCTTGGACCTGGTGTCCCATTGCTCTTGGATGGAGTGACAAACACTTTGCTTCTTCGTGCTCTCTCCAGAGCCCCCTGGGTTTTCTCCAGTTCTTGCACAGCACTCTCAGTCAGCACTTTTCCAGGATGAAAAGTCCAGGGTCCAAATCTTGGACAAGCCTTGTTATCCTCCACCAACGTTTTTGCAGTACCTCTAAACCTGAGATGAGGGAGCTGCATCTGCACAGTTCAAGATGCAATTGAACCTCAGTTTTAGGGAGCAGCAGTACTCCAACTTTCACTGCTCTCTACCCCTCTCCTAACATTTACTGATCTATGCTCAATTTGCTTTTTTTGATCCCTCAGAACATCCAACCAAGGTCTTCCTATGGAGTGGCAGCAGCCAGGTCAGATCCTGCCCTTTACAAGCGGGGCTAACTACATGCATCACATCTTTCACTAACTGAAGAAAAATTGTCACTGGTAGTTAAAGGCTTGAGAGACAGGCGTCTCTAGCTACTATTTCTACATTCAAGAATAGAAGGAGCTTGAATAAACCTCATACCCTGTGGCCAGGATGATTTTGGAGGCAATCATGCAATCCTGCCTACCTGCCTTCCTATTTCTTTAAATAGAGGCTATAGAAAGAAATGCTATAAAAATTACTAGAAAAACTAGTAAAAACTAGTTTAAAAGTAATTGTGCTGTCAATGTAACTAATAGTGAAAGGAATCCCAACACAAAAGGCCTTTGTGCATGCAGCTTTCTCTCTCTGGAATTAGGACTTAAAACACCCACGTGGTCTCACTGTGGATTCTAGAAATTACTTGCAAGTCTTTATGTTCTGGATTCACACAAAAGCCTGTTCTGTCCCTTCAAACAGTGTCACATATAATGTGAAATATAACAAAATGACATTGCAGTGCTGTTTCTGAAGGAAGATGACATACTGCCAAGTCATGGGTCCCAGCACTTGCACACATATCCTGGTACTTTTCCCATTTTGGTGAGTATGTCAGTGAACAGTGTATCACAGGATGGTGATGTATTTTCTTCAGGCTCTGCTTTGTGGTGGTTCTACCTCCAATTCCTCTCTGTGTCAGGTTTCTCAATGCAGTAGACTACCTGGCTTTCTTGATTCCTGTTTACCCCTACAATTCCCTTCATCAGACAGCCCATGTTACTATACATACAAGAAATCTACCGGAAAAAAGATTTAGACTTCATCCAGGTAAAGAGGCTTCCATTTTTTTTTTCCTTTTTTTTTTTGCCCCTCTCAGAGGCAAGGGCAAACATTGCTTTTCCCTCTCCTTGTCTCCTGTGTTCTCAGACAACATCTTTGATTAAAGTGGAAATATTTTACTGAAGTAATTGCAAGTACAGGCATGTTTATTCTGCCTTGTTTTGGTGCAGGCTGACAAGAGTGAAGGCAGCCCTTGGGCTCCCTGGCAGGGAGGAAGATCCCAGGGAAGGGACTCTGTGTGGTGCTGCTCAGGCCTCCTTTGCATAGTGCAGGTGGTTATGAATCACTTGGCCAGAGTTGAGAGGAGATCAAAACTTGGAAGGAGTAAAGAATTACAGTTATGAGTCAACACTGCAAGCACAGAACATGCCTGGTTTTTGCTGCTCAGATGTTTTGCTTGTTTATTTTCCCATTTTGATAACGGTGGTCCTCACAACAGCAATGCAGATTAAGGGAATTAAGCACAAACAAAGCCCAAAAAAACGACACGGGGAATGATTAAACCAATTCTTGCCAAACAAGTTCTCCTAAAATCCAGGCCTAGTCCTCATGGATCTGCCAGTATGAAACCCAGCATCTAGGCTGGGCTTCAGCATGAGACCATCCACCATGGCAGAAATAGGGGCTGCAGGCTTGGGCTGCAAACCAGGCCTCTGCTTTGTCTGTGGATTTGGGCTGTGGAAAATGTCATCCACAGCCCCACCTGATCTCTATGATTATTATAAAACATCAGCGTGTGAGAACAATGTGTTACTTCAATAAAAAATAGATTTTAGGAGGGAGGAGTACTCCTCTGTGTTGTAGACGTAGAAAATCCCTGGGCAAACAAACTACAATTCTGGATGATTGTGACCAAGCTCCTGGGTTTTTAGACCCATTCCAGAAAAGGTGAGTTTGACAGCAGTGCCAATATCAACTGCTGAAGGAGTGAGAGCTTTAAAATTTTGGTACTTTCATAGAATAAAAATGCAATTTCCAAGATATTTCTGTTTACTTTTCTGGTGACTATTAAGTGAGTTAATATGCTTCAAATCAGCATATTCAGACTATTCCATCTCTCTTTCAGACACAAGAGTTACAAGTTAAAAAGAATGGAGAGTAGGGGGAAAGCAAATTTAATGGTATCAGATAACTTGAGGAAATGCAGCTTTAGAAAACTCACCAAGCCTGGACATAGTGAAAATAGTGTTGTTAACTCTATGCAGCTTGTGTTGTGGCCTAACTTCTGTTATGTGGTTGAAAATCTGTGTACTGACAAAACAACCTCCCCATCTCCAGATTTATCCTGACCTTGTGCAGGATGGCTTGTGTTATGTGCCCCAGCCCAATACTGATAATTTCCAAGTGATAAATCAGAAACCATGTCCCTCAGTTTGTCCAGCAATCATTTGCTGGCCAAGCAAGCATGCTAAAACAGTTAAATGATGGTGAACTTTAAACATCAAGAGAGAACATTCTCTCTTGTTTCATTCAGCAAGTAACTGTCTGGACAGTTCTCTGTCAGAGCAATGTAAAACAATTGGCCAAACTAGCTGCTGTCTGCCTCCTGTAACTCCTAAAGGTCACCCAAGAGTAATAATTAAGAGAAAACAACCAGTGCCCATATTTTTTTTTTCATTTTAGGACTTGTTGCTGTGCAAATAAATCAGCCCTTACCCTGTGGTTTGTAGCAGTTCCCTGCATAAAGCAGAAAGACATCAGGTTTCATTTTAGCCCTATGTTTATTCAGCTTGAACTTGAGTTAGGATCATATTAAAAACAGATTACAAACCATTTAAGAGCTCTTAATGCTTGCCAAAACTAGCCTGTGGTTTTAAATGAGATGCAAGGCAAAGTAAATGAAAAGTAGTATTGAAGTCACTGTGGAGAAGTCATGTTACCTAAAACATGCGCAACATATTTGGCATTTCAAAAAGTACTCAGCAGAACTCCATACACAAAGAGTATTCTTGTGCAAATGGATGGAAGGGAAGGATTTAGAATGTGAAGTCAATTGTCTGAAATTCAAAAGTCTGGCAACACTAGCACAAGTTTAAACCTGCTCACAGAACTCCTGCTGAAATCATTGGGACACCTGCAGAATTTCACACATCTGTTAAATTTCTTGCAGATCCAGATACCAAAGCTCTTGACCACTCTGAATTTTCAAAAAACTGCTGCAATTCACTCTGTAAACATGCAGGGTAGATGAATCAGTCTAGCAGATCACTTAAACTTTGCCTTGGCTTCAAGTTTGAAATGAAGTGCAGAAGACAGAGGAATTCAGACAACATTCTTCAGTGTTTAGATGCAGTAATGTGGCTGTGCAGGGGTTGTGTGTGGACATTAGAGATTTAAAAGCACTCAGGGCACTTGAATGGTAGGCATACAGCAGTTCTGTAGCAGATCTGTTGTGATGACACTTTGATTTTAGCTGTTTACAGCTTTGTCAGAATTTAAGCAATTGGAGCTCAAAGTGTTGGTGGCAAGTTCCTGCTTCAGGCTAGGACAAAATTCAGAAACTATAATTTATGCTCTTCTGAAAAGGTGGTGGACAAAAATCTATTGTTATTGCTCATCTTACTGTATTGACTATAGCTTCCTTATTTCTTCTTGTTACCTACTGAAGGAAAATCTGTGCAAAACCTTGGACAGGGTCTTGAAAATTGAAAGAATACACTCCCTCTAATTTTCCTTGAATGTTTTGCCTTTAATGGAAGAACTGCCCAAATTCAGACGAGCTCTGTGCCTGCCCTGTGAGCAAGTGTGAAAATTTGTCAGCCTGATTCTCACAGACCTTCTCATGGTGGCCAAAATCAGTCACAGGTTTTAGGGGCTGAGCTGGACTTGCGCTACAGTGATCCCCTTCAGTGCATTGGGCACCAGAGCTGAGGAGATGGAGAGGTTATATTCTCTGTCCCCTCCATGTTAGCACCAAGACAGTGTGAAAAGGAGGGAAAAAGTTGATCCTGGCTCAGTATGGCTTAATCCCAGTTTTTATCGCTAAAAGATGCTGTTTTTTAATTGCAATCACTTGCATTGTCAGTGACCTCTATTTAATTGTCCCAAAGGAATAAACTGTCCAGGATGAAATAATTAAGCCTCCCTTTTATTTCTAGAAAACTTCCCCAAAGTATCTTAATTAACGACTCTTTGCAAATTTGAAAAATATTCCAGCTTGTCTTACAGATGAAGAAATGGAGGCGTTTTCAGGGGCAGATGATGCAGCATGTGAACACCTAACACTGAGAATAGAATCCTGATCTCCAGGTCCTCTGTGGCTTGGGAGGTCAGAACCTTATGGACTGGGATGTGTGCCTAAAAGCAGATTATCTAGAAGAAATAACATGCTTTGCACAATCACTGTCTTTAATTACGGATAAAACCACTCGTTTAGGACCTTGCCTCTTTTTTGCACATGATGTACAAATATGGGAGAAATGGGAGTACCAGTAAATATAATCCATCTTCTTTCCTGATGGAGAAGTGGAAATGCTTCCAAACATGTCAATGCCATCTGCCCGAAGCTTTAGAAGACCTAAACAGCTCCTTTAGTAGCATTATCCCAAAGCTGGATGTTGGGATCTTTTTTGCTGTTTAAATGTCGATTTACCGTGGCTGTTGCTGGAGGTTTCTCCCTCACTTCCTCAAGACCAGGAAACATTTGCGGTTTCTCCTGCCTCCCCATCCTCTCCTCTTTCACTCTGACATCCTGTCACCTGCTGACAGCAATCCCACTGTGAATGGCAAGTCATTTGCTTATTGACAGCCTCCCATTTACTGCAACACCTGCCAGCAGTCCCTGACCCCTGAATAAACATTAAGACATTAACAACCTGACACAGGTTCAAGGGTTTGAATAATAATGTCCTGCAGACTCACTACACTCACACAGGCAGCCAAAAAAACCCCCCTTTGCACTAAAGTTTGCAATCCTGGGGGCTGGGAAAGGCTTGCTGGAGTGAGTACCTGCATGGATGAGCAGCCACACTTTGCTGTTCCAGGCAGAGAGGCCTCATCTCTGGCCAGTGAAGCTTTGCACATCTTAGCCTGTGCTGCAGTATTGGGATCTGGGTTATAAGAAACAGACTCACTGGTTCAGGAAAACAACAGGATAGAGTAAAGAGGAGAAAAGGATGTCTGCAGAAAAAAACCCTCAAAACAAAACCAACACGACTATCCCCTATCCCTCAAAAGCCAAACCTCAAATTAAAACAAATAAACCACCTCCTCCCATACCCCAAACCAGTCCTTCCTCTGAATTTTGGGATGTTCATTAACCCTTGCTGAACTGCTCTGGAACTGAAGGGCTCTAAACTGCTTTTGGAGTGCAGAGTCTGGTGCTGCAAGTGTCACGAGGACGAAGTAGTGTCCATTTCAATGGATTATCAAAAGGAGAAAGTGATCCCACTATGTTTGTTTTAAGTTTTTACTAGCACTGGGTTTGTTTCTCTTGTGTGTCTGCCTGGCATGTAGCCAGTCTGGGGCTCTGCTATAATGGGTGATCTATTAACTTGAAAGACATTCTCTTCTGTCACTTCCAGCCATCCCAGCCATGTCCCAGTAAGTCATGGAGGAAATGAATCCTTTCAACTTGTGACAGCCATGGCTCTTAGGAGCTGTAATTGCAAACCTCAAAGCCCTGGTTAGAAGTAAGAAGCTTCTGTACCAAATGACTTGCAGGAAACCTGGTCTGCCTCCCAGATGTTTAATAAACTTAGCAGTGCCCTCTCAAAATCACTGGCTAGAGTTCAATCATCTCTACCCACAACCAGTGCACAAAGGATTCAAAGACTTTGTAAACCACAGCTTTTGTTTTGAAGTATGGGTAAAGTATGCTCACACATTTCCCTGGGCATGCTGTTTGGTGAGGGAAGCTGGGGTGTTTTCCACCCTTATGCGCAACAAAACAGACTCTTGCACTTTAACAAAAAAGATGTTGAAGAAAAACATAGAAAATTAAGACATTATTACATGTAAGGTGTTAGTTCAGTTGCTGGTCAGTGCAGAAAAAGGAAAACTTATTCCTAATGAAAGCAATTTAACAGTCTAAGTGAAAGGAATTTGGTGGGTAACCTCTGTCAAGTGAAGGGAATGGATTTATATTTTACAAACTTTCACCACAGCATCTAGCAGCTGTGTGGGGAATGGCTTTTGTATTCCCTAAGTATTTTTAAGGTACTGAAAATCCATCCCAAATCAAAACATAAGTATGAAATCACCCCAAAAATCTCATGTTCATGAGCCAACAATCCTGGACATATTTCAGACTGAAATTTTTCTTTATATAGTTTTTAAATGTGTAAATTTCAAATTAAGGTCTTATTTAAACATGTGAAAAAAAGAGGTTGGCTTGGAAAAAAAATCCCCGCTTTTTAATATTCAGAAATAACTAAGTAGAAGAAAAGAAGCTCAAATCTTTTTCAATTCTCTCCCTGAAAGAAGGTTATCAGCTTGTTTTTGCAAGAACTATCTTTTTTTTTTTTTTTTCTTTTTTTTTTAAATAACAGTGTTCAGTTTTGCAAATTTGTCTGGTCAAGAGGGGAAAAATCTGTCAGTGGAAAATTTCTTACTCTTTCCACTTAATTGAAAGGTTGCCTGCTGTGTCCCCAGCTGTCCCCTTCCAGCTTCCAGTGAAGAGGGGGATTACAAAGCTCTGAAGAATAAAACCTTCCTGGAGCTGCCCCCCTGCCCCCAACAGAGCAGCCACTACTCCCAAAGCAAGAAAAATAGCTGGCACTCAGCCTTCCACCCCCTTTATTTAGCATGGTGAGTATCTCCCAGAAAGCTGGGAGCTGCTGTTCCTGAGCTCACAGACTGCAGGGCAGGACATCCAAGGCAGAAAACAAAGCTAAGCAAAGCTAACCTTCTCCAGCTACAGGATATGCATCTGTCTGGACAGTGTCTCTTCCTGTACAAATCTGCTCAGATTTTCCTCTCCTAAAAAATAAACCCAGCAGCGATTGGGGAGAAGATAGAATCTGTTATTATTTATGCTTCTTCTGTTGTTATTCTCAGTAAATTCAAAGACTTGCATTGAGTCAATACTTTTGGAGGGCAGCAAAAGTCTGGAAGGAAACAACAGAGGCTTAGCAGCTTCACTGACGTCATTTGACTCTTCAGGTTTTTGTTCTATTAAGCAAGCAACAGTAATTTGAAAACTGTTCACATGTTACTTCCTGTAACAGGAATGGCTTCAAAACTGCCATTCTTGAAACAGAATAAATAGTGACTGCTTCAGTTCTTGTCTAAATATGGTTTAGGATGCTGTTGCACCCATTATAGGCTGCAGCTCTCTGCTGTCAGTTCACTACTTCTCCCTGGCAGTTTGCTTTTCCCCCCTCTTCCAGTGTAATAGAAAGGAAAGGCACTCTGCCAGAAACCAAGATTCAGATTCTGCAGACTGTTCTGCACACACTCAACATTAATAAGAGCTGACCTGAGCGAGAGTCTCACTAAACATTTACACAGTGCTTCAAATGGAGCCCATCAATGCAGGTATGTAAGACACAGGCTGAAAAGAAGGAGGTTTACACTTAAGACTGCCATTTCTTCCCCAGATTTACAGTAATGTTTAAATATTATTGCTTGGTTGTCATCTCTACTTAACAGAGCTGTGCTACTTAATAAGAGCATAACCTCAGCCAAGTGAGATGTTTCTCATCACCTCTGTCTTCATTGTTGGGATGAACATCACTGCACAACAGGCAAATTCATCAGAAGACCAATTTTAAGGCAAGACAGTCTCTGAATCTAATTATTATTATTTTTTAATCAATTCCAACCTCTTTCTTGTGCTTAAACAGTAATACAGCCATGGTGTCAGAATTCAGAAACATGACAGTAGTTAAATGTAGGAAGCATTTATGAAAGCATCTGAAAACAAGACTCCAGAAACCAGAAGTGCCACATTTTCCATTTTGCTGGAGTTCTGGGATAACTCTGTACTCACCTTTCATAATGCAACAAAAGCTAGAATTGTCCCTCCATTTTTGAGCAATTCAGTTCAATTTCCCAGCCCCAAGAGTTTTAGCAGAAGGGTTGTAGCTTGAAAATTTTTGCTTCCTTGCATTGAAAGAAATTCTATTAAGCCAAAAAATCTAACATTTCCTTCATTTGGTTTTATCTAAGCTTCATAGTTATTGGATGAAGCTTGTATATATGACCAAAATATTTATTTAAAGCTCAAAAATAACACTATTTTTACATCAAACTATTCCAGCTAATTTGTCAATTTTTTTGTGAGAATTTGTGAGGCAGAGATTCTAGGTGTTACCCACTTCACCCTCCTCACAACCTATACAGTAGGGCTTGTTTTAGACATAGGAAAGTGCAGCTGGCAAAACACATCTGCTCTGGTTTTTTTTGGATGGTGTAGGAAAAATATTTTTTTATTTTTTAAAGCAATTTCTATTTCATATTTTAAAGAAAATGAAATATTTTCACAAAACAATTTCCAGTTGATTCCAGCAAGAGAGGTTTAATACAACATTGATTTTTTATCCATTAGTCAAATAATCAATTGTATATCAGCATAGCTCTCTATTTTTGAAGAATAAGCATTACTTATTGCATTGATCTAGAGCCTGGTCTGTACCTTCCCTTTTCCAGCATAGGGGAGAAATAAGAAGTTTAGAAATACAGATTGCTGAGGACAATCTCTGTAAGAGAGTATTTTCCTCCTTCCAAATTACTAACCAGTCTTTGAGGACAGGATTAATTTAAGAGTAGGCTTAGATGCAATTCATAATGCTAAATGAGCAGGTGGCATTCTAAATAGTCACGCAGAAGTTTCTCCCTGTCTTGGCAAACACAAATGTTTGATGTGAGCAAAGCCAAAAGGGTTTTGGTCTTTGCTGAACACTCCACTCTGGCTCCCATTTCCAAGGTTTCCTTCCCTTGGGACACATGGGCCTTCAGTTACTCACTCACAGAGATTAGAGGTTATCCTTAAAAGTGTTCTGACTAAGGCAGCACAAGGCTCTGAGGGTTTCCCCTGCTTAGGAAATGCCCTCAAATATTATCTTCCAAAAAGGAAAAGAGGGAGGGCATTTGGATAAACAGGGGGGACTGGCTAAAAGAGAAGTCCAACTACAAAAGTAACAACCAAACTCCAGGATGCAGAAAATAATGAAGAAGGATTGTAGTTCCTAAGAGGAAATCAGAGATCACTGTGTACAACTTTCACTAAACCCTTTTATTGCAGTTTAAGCTCTGTGTAGCTGTGCTGTAATCAAACAGGAGGAGCAGCAGCAAGGAACAGTGTGAAATCCATGTGCATCTCCTAAAACTCTTTGGTTCACCCACATGGAAAAGGACCAAGCCTGTCCTGAGCAGCTTCAGAAGCACAGGCAGGTAGATGATAGCATGCTGTTTTCCAAGAGTATATAACAGATTAGTGGATTTCAGTTTTTTTCACAAGCTTTGTCCACTCTGCAGAAGATACCAAAACAGAACTGCAGAAAACCACGACCACACGGTGTGTGTCTGTCAGGAAACATGGTCAAAGGAAAAGATGTTTCACTAAACCTTGGGGACAGTGTTGCCAACACCTCCTGATGAACCAGAGCAAGGTGAGAAGTCCTGTCCCTGCTCACAGTGCTTTCTACAGCTGTATGTGCCTCATTTCCCTTCTATGCCCATTCCCCTTTTCCAGTTTCCTGCAGGAAAAACCTTTCAGTGCAAAACCAGCTTATTTCTGTGTAGCTGGACAGTCCACAATTCCAAAGTAAGGGGTATCATCATGCACATAGAGTTTGGTGTGCTTTCAAATATAGAACCAGAAATCAAAAACATTTCCTGAGCCAGTTTTTAACAGTTATTGGAATGTTCATGAGCATCCTTTATAAATGCAGCCACCACACTTCACTGCATCCAATGAGCTGCAGAGTACCAGTAGGACACAAGCTCTTGAAATAAAAACAATGCTGGCAAAGTGGTGTGGTTATATCATCAGTGAATAATCATCATGATAGTTTTAAATAAGTTGATGAATGAACTTACTTTGGATTCTGTCATTCTTCAATGCTGTAGAGTTTGAGGGGAAAATCACAGAATTCCTATTTCAATGAACATCATGGGGAATAATTACTATCATTAAACAAACCTCCTGGCTTGATTTCTGTGGCATTTTTTTTCAGAATCATTTACCATCAGGTCTCTCCTGCACTCTACAGAATAGATTCTGTTTTCATCTGCCTGCATATGTTCTCTGCTACAACACTGACAGTTTTCCTGTCCTCAGCCTTGAAATCTTGCAGATGATGCATATAAAGGGAAACAGAGCTTGTTCTTCTAGTGTTGCTGAATGACATGATATGGGCTAATTTGGTCTGAGATATCAGTTACTGAAGGGTGAACTCTAGTCTCATTTTAAAGAAGCCTCAGTTGTGAAGAATTCCAATATCTTATAAGCTAGAACCAATAGTAAGATGTAAAGTGGCTCAACTGTTTTTAAAACTGATAAAACAACTGGGTCCTGGGGGTTGAAGGAATATTCTCTCCTCTTCCCTCTTCCATAGTTCTACTACTACCATCACCCTGAGTGAAAGAGAAACTGTAAACTTAAAAAAACATTATTTAGTAGAAGTCTTTTGCTGTAGGAGCTCCTAACTTTAACTGTCTGCCAGTGCTGCAGCAGATCACCCATCTGCAGTGCTGCTGATATAAAAATTAGTTCAGAGAGCCGACATGTTGGCAAAAGGCATTATTTAATGTGGTTGCCAGAAATCCCTTCATAAAAATTCATGACTGCAGCAGCTGGTCCTGGTTGCCATGAGACTTCTTGTGTGTTCTTCCTTGGAAGGCAGAGAAACCAAAACCATTCTCCGTCTCTCCACAAAGATCTGTGTCTGATTTCAACTGAACTGAACAAGGAAAGGCTCCCATCACCACCCATTACAGAGATGGCTTTTCCATCACCTTACAGCTTAGAGCATCTTTCCAGTCTGCCCTAATCTTCATTGGATCAGGCAGCAATGAGCTTTGAACATAATGATCAGGCCCAGCAGAAATAACCCAGAAAGGTTTAGAGGTTTTGCCCCTTTCATCCAAAGGGGCACTGCTATTCGTATTCATGTCTTAACAAAGCACAAATCTCTACCAGGAAATATAAAATTCATGTCCTGATAGTTCCCTTCTGGTCAGGCCTTACAAATATTTCTTTTTGTTCCCCTCTGAAGCTGTGAAATTGATCTGTTCTAAAGGAGAGGTATTCCAGCTTGTGCGAAGCAGAGGGACAATTTCCCAAATTGCCCTACTCAAACAATGAGTAATAGGGGATAAAATTTATTTAGTTTAGCACATTGATAAGACCTCATCCCTCATCCCCAAACACTCTTTAGAGATTACAACTCACTGTTAACAGTCAGAAATTAATAATCCATGGGGGAATGCAGCCTATGGCTTCCACATCCTTGGGGCTTGTGTCCATATGAGAGTTTACCACACTGCCTGGGATAACAGGATTCTCTGCATACACTTCCCTGTCCCTCCTTCCTTCACCACTATGTATTAGCACTGCAGAGCTCTGGAATTGCTCAGCTACTGTTTCAGAAACAGGAGAAATCTCATTATTCTGCAGAAAATACACAGAGCTATAATTTAGTGGAGTTCCTATGGAGTTATTAATTAAAACACAGTAGCTCATTCAAAATCCCCTTTTAAAAAATTGCTCCTAAAAATTACCTGCTGGCTCAGATTTTTCAAAGGTTTCTTTAACTGTCTGTACCTATGAACACTTTCATTTGCAGTAATTTTTCTTGGTGAAAATGGTATTAAGGACAATGAAATTTCAAGTTACACAGATGTTTCTGAGCTCAGAATTGTGCAGCACTGGAAGGAATTATGCTATTGTGATTGCTCAAGAATAACAGAAGCAACTTTGAAAACTGCAGTCTTTTCCTTTGTGGTGCTTTTCTGTGGCTCTAAATGGAGCTAACTGGTTTCCTGTAGTATATGCAGTGAGGCAAAGAGATGTGCAGGGGCTTGTAAAACAAAGTATTCTTTAGGATGTATTTTTTTTATTAATATAAATCTATTGAAGTTTGGCCACTGATCCACCAAGTATCAACAAAGTGAGTTAGGTAACATTTTCTGGGAGAGCTCCACAGGGAGAGCAAAGTGTCAGCCCTTTTCTGCCTCATGCCTTGCAAAGCCCTTACTGCTTTTGCAGGGCAGACAAACAAACCACGCCTTAAGCATAAAAACTGGGGATGAATGTTCTGAAGCTTCCAAAAGAAGTTAGATCACCTTATAAAACTATAAGGTACTCTGCCACAGGACACTGAGTCCTTCACATACAACTGTACCCAAGGAGGGAACTCTGGAATTCCTGCCTACAATTGAGGCATGGAACAGAAAAGGTGATTTCTCTGCTTCTAACAGGATCTTGCTCTCCAGCCATTTCCTAAGACCATATGTAGCCCTCTAAAAGTAACCAGCAGGGAAAAAAACCAAGGAGAAGCAACCACAGGAAGTAGCTGAATCCTGGCTAGAAGTGAGGCCACGTTCTGTAATCATTTTTCTTTCCCCAGTCTAAGGGACCTTTAGGCTACAGAACACACTGGGGGAGGCTTCTGGCTAAGGGATTATATGAAGGCTTCAGAGCACTTAGAGGGAGCTCCTAGAGAGATGGAGCTGAATTCCTGCTTTGGGGACTGAGGATCTGTGTGAAAGACATGCTGGATCTCCCTAATGCTCTATCTGCCCACATTTAAGGAGATTTCTTTCTATTGCTCTTTGTTGTGACATGTGGATCCAATAAGTGTCCTCTTCCGTTCTGGATATCACATACTTGCTGTGCCTGAGTTTTACCACCCCACCCCACACTGCCTTTGAAAACCTGCCTTCCTCTCCATCGTTCACTTCCTTCAGTTTAATAGCTCCCAAACTTCATCTGTGTTCTGGGCACAAAGGTTACTGCTGCAACCCCAGTCTGGACTGAAGAGCACTCTCTCTCTCTTTGCCACAGCAATGCTGCAACTTTGATTGGCCCTGAGCATGTGAGACAGGGCGAGGCTTAATGGCTCTAAATCAATTAATGCTTTCCAGACTTTACAGTCGACCTTAGTACTGTAGCTAAGCCTGGTTTATTCTGCAGTGCCAAAGGGCTGGTCTGGACAAGCAGGAAGAGGGGCAACATGTGGGAGAAGAACCTCCCTCTGTAGCCATGGCAGAGCCATGAGCATGGACGGGTTGTGTTTTCCTCAGTCTTTACACCTTCCAGCCCTGCTTGGGGCTGGCCATGGCTAGCTACTTTCTTAGTGACAGTGCACATAGGTCAGCACCCAGCTGAACTGTACTTTCCCCTGAGATTCTGACTCAGTTTCTTTCCAGGCTTCCATCGGGGATTGCCTCCCAATAACCCCTGTAAGTCCCATGCCAGCTGCCTTCAACACAAGTAACTGCTGCTGCTGTGCACAGCAGAAAGAAGAAGTGGTGAAATGGTACAATGATTACAAAATGCATTTACTCCATAGAAGGCAATGGAAAAATTTACTAGACAGAAGAAAGGCAACTTTCAACAATTTACTGAGCAAAGAGTCTCCCCCATCCCAACAACCTCATTTCCCCCCTTGAACTTAAAGCTGCATCTGCCAACATATGGCCTGGGTACAGATTGTCATGTGTAGGCTTAAGGTGTTTTAGCAAGTTCTCCAGCTAGGAACAGGTGTGTCTTTCTAATGCCCTTTCAAGTAACATATGGACTTCAGAGAAAATCCAGCAGGGTTTTCAGATCTCACTCTTCTAGCTCTGTCTGGTCAGACACTGCAGGGAAACCCATCTGTGCCAGCTCTCAAGTTCCTTTGTTCTGTGCTGCCGCTCCTGTTGTGACAGTAACTACCACAGTGCAGATTAGAGCTCCTATTCTGATGTTTATGTAGCCTCTTCTATGCCTGAGACTCTTATTACACAAAGAGTAAATTCAGGAGTTAACTGCTTTGCATACACCCAAAACTTCACAGTGCTGTTAGGGACTGAAGTACAACAGCAAGTTACCACACCCTTTACTCCTCACCTGGTTTTCAGAGTTCAACTCTGACAGCTAATTGGATTTAGCAAAAGTGTGCCTAAGCGCCTAAATCTGGTGTGAACTGATGTCACTTGGATTATGGATTCTTGCCTTCCAAGGAAGAATTTCAAACTGGGAGAGCAACCTGATGAATGAAACTCAGGCCTGCAGACTGTCTGATCCTGGTAGATCCATCTAGCTTGCAGGCATGCAAATCCAGGGATAAAATTAAGCATACAGAGCCTAGAGAGATTATTCTTTGGTTCTCATTCCTACTATACACTGGCTTGTGGTTCCCAGACTCTCCTTCCTAGCACATCTGCTGGGCAGGTAGGCTGTTTCATCTGTATGTTATTCCAAAGGCAGGTTCCTCTTTCCCTGCCTTTGAAAGGAAAAGAGATTTCTTACCTCCAAGCAGAGACCAGTAAATGGATTGCAAATAATGCAAAATTTATCAGCAAATTAAACTTAAAGAGAGACCTAAATTGCCAAATAAACTAAGTTATAGAACTTAAAAAAATGGTATCCTGCATCCTTAGCCACAGGCATATTTTTGTCTTTTTCTCATGCCTTACGTGCTGACATTCTTTCCATTGCCACTGTCATCAGAGAGCTTCTCTATGTATTCAGTCCCTTGCTGTCCATATTTTCCTTCTTGAGTAGATCCAGGTCAATCCGGTGATCAGAAAGTTCATCAGAGTGAGTTCACTCCAATAATTTCAGGGGTAAAAGTCCTGTCTGTCGTCTGCTGTACATTGAACAACCACATAAAAGACAGCACTGAGAGAACTTTAACTCTGTGGCTCATATCACCAATTACAGCTTGGAATGAAAACATCTTGCTCACGAGTGGAAAGGAACTGAGAGTCAAGAAGAACCTCCCAAGAGAAGAGCTGCTGGCAAACAGAGTCACTGTGGGGTTGTGTTCGCATGTCACAGGTGGCAGGAGAAGCCCCTCCTTGCCTTCCCTCCCCTTCCTCAATGCCTCTTTACAACAGGAATGAGGCTTTGGATGTGGAGGGCCACTCAGTGGATGATGTGGATGATGGTCCAGGTACATCAGAGATGTTGTGAAGGCCAGACTGGCCTATGACATGAAGGATATCCAGTTCTAGAAATCTTTAGCTGCTGGGCAGCCCATGCAAGTCTTCATTTCCAGCCACACAGAAGCCTTCATTTCTTCTAATTTCTTGTATTGCTTCAGATTTCTTTAGGTAAAGCCGTTGTTATTACTATTAGCCAGAACCTTATTTTTTGCACTTCTATGTATCAAGATAATCTCTACAAGGAAGGAAAGGTGGGTTATAGTTGTAGGTGACTCCCTTCTGAGGGGAGCAGAGGGTCCTACCTGCCAGACAGACCTGTTAGGGAGCTCTGCTGCCTCCCTGGGATCTGGTTTTAGGACAGCAGTGGGAAACTTCTTAGCCTGGTCCAAGGGTCCTTGGAGTATTACCCATTGTTTCTCTTCCATAGGGGTGGTAATAAAGCTGTGAAGAGTAGTCCAAGGACAATTAAATAATACTTCATGGCCCTGAGGTGGTTGGTAAGCAAATCTGGAGCAGAGATAATTTTTTGTTTTTCTTCTTTCTGGACACACCCTAACACCTTGATGTCTTTCTTGTACTGTGGTGCCCCAAACTGCACACACTGCTTGAGGTGAGGCTGCAAAGTAGAGCAAAGTAGAGTGGGACAGTCACCTCCTCCA
The DNA here is from genome assembly GCA_039654755.1 of Calcarius lapponicus. Classification (NCBI taxonomy): domain Eukaryota; kingdom Metazoa; phylum Chordata; class Aves; order Passeriformes; family Fringillidae; genus Calcarius; species Calcarius lapponicus. The sequence goes on from CM077466.1 coordinate 49,509,363, forward strand.
GCCAGCTAGTGATGTGTTGTGCTTGATGCACCCCAAGACACAAGTTGGCACAAGATCATTCAGTGCTGTTGCTTTGGAAATGTCAGACTCGCAAGTAATTTCATAGCCTAGTTCTTGCAATGTATGCCCCACTTAGCTGCTGAACTGTGAGTCACAACTTGAACATGGGAAAGGAAAAAATGTTGCTCTTACTTTTGCTGCAAGTAGGTGCAGAGACAGGATAATGAACTCCTGTCACTCAAACTCTGCTTTCAACTCTGCCGCTGAAAATCAGCAGAGATAAAATTTACAATGGTATTAATTGAAAGCCATTTTTTATCATTTTGATCCTTTTGTGTAAACATGGAGTTGATCAATCAATCAATCAATCAATTAGTCTGGGGGTAGATGAGACTAAAATTTTTTGGTTTAAGGGCATCCCTGAAAAAGACTGCCACATGGAAAAGAGTGATGTTCTCTGCTTCCAGTCAACTCTGGTGTTCAGATTTTGCTAAGGTCTTGTAAGTCAGCTCACTTCATAACCACTGAACCTGATGCTGATGGTGGGGAAACCTCAGAGCTTTTAGAGAATTTTTAAGAATCAAGGCAGTGGAAATCTTTTGTCAATTATTCACATTTCTGACACTTTTAAATGAAAAAAGAAGTCACCTTCTTGGTTTAATAGTATAGCCTTTACCTTTCAGTGCACCACCACCATTACAACTCTTCACATGACTATTGTAATATCTATTACTGAATTTCTTTATAAGATTTTATTAATTATACTCTCCAAGGACAGAATTTAGCAGGCCTTTTCCATGACCGAAATGAAGGAAAGTATTCCAGAGGCATCAGTGTTCCCGCATGAATTTGCCCCCAAGCAGCTAAAACCACTCTTGCCAGCTCTTACGGAACAGGGCCATGATATGTTTTTTTGCCCATGATATGTTTTTTTGCTTCAAAGAGATGCTGAATGTTTACCAAAAAGTTCAAATATGTTTTGAATGTGATAACATCTAGAACTGTGATGCAGGAGATAAAGAACCTCTATCAAGCAATCTTCAGATTGCTCAGAGCAACATCCTTGGAATACACACACTCGTGCATGCTTGAGGGGAATGTAGCACTGAGTTAAACAGCCCCCAGAGTTCTCCAGTTGTTCCACAATATTGCTTGTTGACAAAAAGTAAGCAGCTTTACAACAGACCACAAGCTTGGGAGATTTTGGAGACCAGAATTTAGGAATAGGAGTGCTTGCACAAAGCCCCTCAGGTTTGGAAAGTCCTTGGAGGATCAAAAGCTAAAGTTAGCTCAGTAATACTGATCATGAGTAGGTCCTGCTGCTCAAATCCTGAATCTGAGAGGCACTCCTTTTTTATTGCCACAACTGATATTGCTAATGCATTTTCCTAACCAGGTTTATGGAGGTTTTTCTGATGGCAGGATGACTGAAATATAAATATGGGGAGGCCTGACAGATTGACTCTGTTGCACTCCCATGAAGTCCCAGGATCTTTTTTTCCCTCAGGTTGGTAAGGCAGAGGAGTTCTGTTTTATGTACTGAAAATATAATTACTTACAATATGAAAGGTGCAGAGATAATGATAAACTATTAATGATAAACCATTGCAGTTATTTACTCCTAAATAGGCAAAAATAATTTTCATTGAAGAAAGCTGACTTGGTGCCTTTCTGTTTCTCCAGGTCAGAGTCTCAGCCCACCTCCATCTCTTTCCTTCTGCCTTTATTAACACAGAGACAGGTTCTGTCCTGAGCTTTAATTCAGGCATGGAAAAAGCTCCTTTGGAACTAATATATTACCCTTCTTTAAACCCACCTCAAAACTCATCTTTGTAGTGATGATAAAGGAAATTCTGAAGGGAACAGGCCACTGATGTGCCCTGACGTGCCCAGACTCTCAGCTGGAGCTGACTGGTGTTGGTTGCTCCAAATCCTGATTCTTCCTTTTCTGGGCATATCAGTTTACCCTTCATCGATCCAGATAATAAGTTCCCTTATGATACAAGAATTCTGTTCTTGTTTTATGCTCATGTGGTGCTAAGTACCCTCGTGTAATGAACTGTGATACATAGAAGTGCAAAAAATAAGGTTCTGGTTAATAACAATAGCAACAGCTTTACCTAAAGAAATCTGAAGCAGTACAAGAAATGAAGGCTTCTGTGTGGCTGGAAATGAAGACTTGCATGGGCTGCCCAGCAGCTAAACATTTCTAAAACTGGATATCCCTCATGTCATAGGCAATCCTGTCATGTAGCAAAGACGAAATTTAAATGGTTTCTGACATATTGCTTCAACCATCAAACTTCTGTTTCCTGATTTGTTCTGTATTTTTACTACAATGACTTTCTAAACACCCAAGCAGCACTATTTTTTCATTTTATAAGACAGTTAAGTTATGACTTTGTCCTATGTTAGGCAAAATACTAATAAAATGTTCTTGAACTACTGCTGAAATAGTTGATGGATCTTGAGTGCTGTGCTCGTTCCACTGAGGAGCTGCTGCCATGACATGGAGTAATTGTGTGTTTTCCTAGGGGAAGAAAACCCTTCCTTGTCTTATTGATTCTGTCATCAAGTATTAAAAAAATCCCTCTGGTTAGGCCACTCTGATGGCAACCTTTGCAACAGGTTGCTCATAATCTTGAATTTCTGCAGATGCCTCCTGTGTTTGCAGCAGAACATTCTAGAGGCCTTTTCCCTGCTACTGCCCTGGATAAAGTGTGAGATATACTGGTATATTGGGAATATTTACTTGCAACAGAGTCACTGCCTTAAATAAGAGCAATCTCCAGGTTGTTTTACCTTCTGCTCTAAATCCAAAGCTTGAGGATTGGAATACTTTATCCCTTTCCCCCTAATCCACCAGGCTCCACTGGGGAGAGCACATGCAAGCATACAAGTCCCAGGATGCTGAGGTCATCTGCTTGCCTAAGAAAAGTGCAAAATGTCCTGGTAGCACTTGCACTTTCAGAACTTTTAACCAAATAAGATGCCATGAATTTCACACAGAATTGGACCAGAAAGGTTTTCAGGAGCACGCTCTCTGTCCCAAAACATGTCCCACTCAACTATCACTTAACTTCATGTCTGGTATAACTAAATGATAGATTTTTGAGAATTCATAGTCAAAGCAAAGAAACAAGCAAACAAACAGACTCTCCAAACAGTAAACAATAACAAACACAAAACCCTCAAACAGTTAATGCAATGGGTAAATTTACAAGAGGTATTTGCAGCAGCTAAATAAGTTCAATTTCACTTTCCAGTCATTGAGCCATGTCTTCAGCTAGTTTGAATTCACAGAAATTCATCAAAGTTCTAATTACTATCCATGTATACAGTTTACCAAAAATGCAAAGGATTTAGAAGACTATTCATAAGTCAAACATGACTGCCTACACCCCTGCCCTGCATCTCAGCTTCCCAGTCACCTTCTCCTGGCCACAAAAACATGCCTGGACCTCAGGATCTCCTGTCAAAGAACTTATAATCCTACATGCCTCAAAATATTTTTGGGAGAGAGGTCTTTCAGCTGATTTCTTAACTATTTTGCAAGCAGCTAAGACTCTGTTCTGATGAATCCCCAGTGAGTTAAAACAAAACTGAAAAGAAAAGCAGATTCTGGTAAGTGAAAAAAGCATCATGGGTTGAAACCTATGATAAACTGTTTGTGAAACAGCAATGCCAACTGCTTTAGAGAAAAAAAGCTAACACCAGAATAAATGGTCTTCAATACAAAAAAACCCTAGAACTAAAACAACATTTAACCTTTAACAAGTCAAAAATAATAATGAAGATTCCCAAGGCAGAGAAGTTGGAACTTGACTGGAGAAAAAAAAGTCTTATTTCTTTTACTTACTAATAATTTTTTTTAAAATGTATCTAGTAATCTTTGTGGTTTTGAGGTTTTCTAACTAATAGTTTGGAGACTTTAAAGGTCATTCCTGCTTCAGAAAAACAAAACCAACATGTAAAGTAAATTCAAATTGAAGTCAAGAGAACCTGCATAGCCTTAACATCAAGGCAAAGAACTGCAGCCAGGAGCTGTGCACTTTGCCTTTTTAAGTGGAATCTCAGAGGATCAAAATCTGATTCTCTCCCTCATGTCCCCAGTTATTTGACAAAGAAGCTCCTGCCTTCAGCTGCCCGGAGTGAAAATACACGGGCTGCTCCTTTTGCTTATCTTGCAAGCCCTACAGAGGAACCTTCTCCAGGCACAGGGGCAGAGCTGAGCTCTGAGAGCTGTGTGTGCTCTGTGTGTGAGCAGCTCCATCTGACACAGCCCCAGTGACCCTGCAGTCCCCATTCCTGCAGCAGCAGCTCTCCTCCATCCTGTCGGGCTCTTTAGGACACTCATCCCTTGGCAGCTGCCCCAGCCGTCCCTTCAGCAGCCACAGGGGACAGACATTCCCTCTGTTCCCCTCCCCAGTCCCACGGTTCTGTTGCTCAGATGAACACACAGGAGAAGCTGGCTCAAAAAACCCACCAGACAAGGCTCTTACTAAGACTTCTTGCCTCACATCAGGTGGGCAAGGCTTACAAAAATTAATCCACTGCTGCTGGCAGGGGTTCCTACCTAATAAAGCCACCAGATTTGGGCAGGAGAGTGTCAGCTAGGCAGGAGTTAACACAGAATCACATTGCCCCTTAAACTCTGTGGCCTTAGTCTGAATCAGTTCAGACCCTATTCATCTGCCAATTTTCAGGAAGCGTGCATAGATGTTGGGGAAAACTATTGAAGTTTTTCTGCTTTTTCCAGAAAATATAATGTAAACACACATGCTTATTAATAGAGTGGGAAAAATGCACATCTCTGCTACTTATTATTTATTCTTTGGTTATTTTCACCAATCAAATTTATTTTTTCCTTCTGGCGGACGAGCTATTTTTATGTTGGGAAGTTTGTCTGTATTTCAAAGGGAAGGAATTTCTTTGACAACATGAAAGAGAAGCAAACAAACTGGCAGAAAAAACATGTGGGTCCCTAAGACCAACGCTGACAGAAGCCTTCAGATAAACTTTGTCCCAGGTTTGTTTTATCGTTTATACAAGAAATTTAGTTCTATTTTTCAAAATGTGCTTTTGGGCAACTACACAAATCCTGTTCCATTAGTGTAATTGTACTAATTTTAATCACAAGCAGCTTGTAATAATTGAAATACCTTCTGACTAAAACTATTAAAGCATTTGACAGTGATGCATGCAAAACAGCATCCTGTGATTAGGTTGTATCACTGGTGGGAGATGTTTCAGCTCATATGATTAAATCTTCCTGACATTTGGTATTACATTTGCAATGGCTGTTTGATCATGCACTCGCACACATGACAACAAATCTGTGCTCATTCAGACAAGGTCAGCACAGAAATGCTGTAAACAGTGTAACAAGCAGCCTTGCATTTGCCCACGTGGAACAGAAAGAAAGAACTTGTCTTGAAATTCTTGAAATATCTCAACCCTGTGCCTCTGTGGTCCATTTTCTCAGTGCAGTCACTGGATTAAAGAATTTTTTCCTCTAACAGCTCATTCCCAGCTCATCCTCGGCCTGCAGTTGTACCAGCACAGCTTGGGCACAGAAAAGAACTGACAGGAAAACTGTGTCAGTCTCCCGGTGCATGTCATGCTTTTGTCTCACTAACTACTGTACAACTGAAGATGAAAGTCTAGCCTGATGTTGAAGAAAGTCTCCTGTTTGACCACTCTGGCAGTCACACTCCCACCCCCCAGTGCTCACTGTTGGACTGAAGCCCCTTGGCAGTGGGGGGATTCCAATGACCCAGTGGGCACCCCACTTGACTCCCCGCACTCCTCACATTCACACAGCCAGACAAGTTTCCCTCAGTGGCTGGAGCCCAGATTTCCCATAGCAGAGTCCCAGATGTCAGCATCCTTCCCACTATTTAATCGTGACGCAGTAACAGCTGAACAGAAACGGCTCCCAATGGCACCTCTGAGGAAGGACACAGGACTAAAGGAACCCCTGGGCTTTTGTCCTCTCATAGTTTAAGTGTGCCACAGTCTGGGTATTGTGTTTGCTGGGAATGCCGCGACAAAGGCAGGACTGATGCATCTGACTCCATGTTCTCAGAAGGCTAATTTATTATCTTATGATACTATATTATATTAAAGAATACTATACTATGCTATACTAAAGAATACAGAAAAGATACTTGCAGAAGGCTAAAAGTATAATAATGAAAAATCACAACTCTTTCCAGAGTCCTGACACAGCTTGGCCCCAATTGGCCAAAGAGTCAAAACAGCTCACACCAGAATCCAATGAAACAATCACCTGTGGGTAAACAATCTCCAAACACATTCCACATGAGCAAAACACAGGAGAAGCAAATGAGATAAGAATTGTTTTCCTTTTCTCTGAGGCTTCTCAGCTTCCCAGGAGAAGAATCCTGGGCAAAGGGATTTTTTCAGAGAATGTGAATGCCACATCTGGGGTCTTCCTGCTGGACCATTGGGTCCTGTTGGGCCTGAGTGCCTGGTCATCTGGCTGGAGCTACAGGTCCCTGTGCCCTTTGTGGTGGAAAGGTCTGGTGCCACCTCATGGCTCCTCACCTGGGGCTCCAGCCTTTACCCTAGCCAGGATCAACCTGCAGCTCCCACTGCAGCTGCTCTCTGAGCCACTGCATTATGTGTATTCCTTAAGCCTGAAGCCAGTTCAGCTGGCAGAACCCCTGGCAGCTCCAGAACTACATTCCTTTTGGCAGCAGTGTGTGCAGCCACACCAATGAAGCTGACCCACCCCCACTGTAGGTTTAAAATTAAAGCATTGGGTTCTGCTTCAAATAATGCCATGGATGTGGGGACAAACTGTTCTGAGTGTGTTCTCTTTGATAGCCCATGAGCTGCACACTGCTGTTTCCATCTCCCTAAAGTCTGGCCAGCATCCTGGTACAGATGGCTGTTGTACATGTCTCTGCCAGGACGGCCAAACTGCCAAGGCTCTGTGGTGCTGATGTCCTCACTCAGCCAGGGAGAAACCTTTATTTAGGCACACTTACACTGGCAGAAGATGAGTTTTGGCAGCACAGAGTGCACTGGCACAAGATGAAATGAACAGAATTTGTTCAAAGCACAGATTTGCTTTCTGTGAACGTCCCAGTCTTATCAAAGAACTTTTGTTAAATTCCCACTGCATGCATGGAGCACAATTCCAACAGGACCAGGATTTTCCTCTCAAAACCACAAGCTGTGTCATGAGGAACTGCTAAATTCATTCCCAACAACTGGTTTGAGAAACCTTTCAAATCATTAATTTATTTTGGGGATGTAATACAGACAAAAAGTCTCTACAGGCAGCTCTGCTGCACGTGCTGGCCCAAGATTGAAAAGCTGTAATTTTGGAGGATGTTATGAAGAGGTAGATCACAAATATATTCTGTTGATTTGCTCACAGAGGAAACTTTCAACTTCTCCTTTTTCCTTTTTTTTTTTTTTTTCCAGAAGTAGTTCCTTACCAGAAGCTGGCAACTGACAATGAACCAAAGGCACATTTTGGTCTTAGGGGTCTGATTAGAAGTGAAAAGTAACATAACCACTACAAGCATTCCTGAATTAGAGGTAATCAAGATCCTGAGAAGATCACTAGAGGCGGGTCAGTCTCCTTAGACACTTTGTCATCTTAAAGCAATCAGTTCCAATTTCATTTGCTTTCAGTCAAGAGACAGCCTTCAGCTAAAAGCATTTATTCAGTGAAGACATTTACACCGCGTCTGTTAAAGTCCCAGCTGACAATGTTTACTTACCCTGAAATTTCTACCTCGGTTTCACTCTCTGGCACTCCTCTGTCCATTTCTTTTTTTTTTTTTTTTTTTTTTTTTAACAGGAAAAGCAAAGCGCCCAAGCAGAGTGAATCAGCTCATTAAAGGATTGGATGAGCACCAGAGCCAAAGCCATGGAATCAGGCAAAGAAGTTGAGGGGTTAAACTGAGGTGGCCTTTGTCACTACTCAGAGAGAAGGAATACTTGTGGGACAAGATTTTGGTTTGCCCTTTCATTCTTTTTACTCAAGGGGTGATAGGAGATGGTAGCACAATAGTATTTAATTATTTATTCCAAACAGAAAATTCCAGTTAAATTGTCAAATACAATGCCCAGGAAGTAGGCAGGGAACTTAACAAAAAACCAGGTGTTTTCTGCTACACACTGTAGTTCTGCTGTAACCTCAAAATTCAGTACAGATTCAATGAAATCACCTCAAAATCCAACCCCAGCTACATGTGAACTTTTACTGAGTTTCAGATGAACCTTAGATAAATATTTTTGGCCAGAAACCGTGGGAAATATGTTAACTTCATATGATCAAACCACAAAAAGGATGAAAATAAGCAATTTAAGCTGAGCTTTGTTTTGAAAGGTTTTGCAAAATGAAGCCCTGTTACTGGGAATTCACATGATGCAAACTCAGAAATAAAACCTGCACAGAGTCCCTGAGAAATGAAGCAGGAGTATTTGACACTGTTCTCCTACTTCCCTTTAGGTGCTCCCAAATGGCAATTATTGCTACTCTGTTTTCTATGCTTCTTTTTCCAAGGTCGTACATGAAAACTCAGATCTACCTCAAACATCAACCCTTCCACTGAGGGATTATGTTGAAGGAACATAGCTTTGGGTTTGTGTATTTTTGCTTGAGTGTCTTGTGTGGGTATTTCAATGTGAAAAAAACCCCCACCTACAGATGTCTGTTTTGCAGTTGAGTTTGTTTTTGGCAAATATAAATTTAAAATTGAAAACAGGGACTCAACAAACCCATGTTATCATAATCAATATTCCTGATCCTAAGTAAAGGTAGAAAACACTTTTGAGTTTGATTTGTGCCAGTTTGAATTGAGATCATTGCAAGGTTACTGCTGACATCAAAACAGCACTGGAGGGTGAGGCTCTGGATTCAATCTCTGTGTTAGGCTGCCTGAAAGCTCCTGAAATGCTGCATTTCAGAACAGTTAAGGAATAGTTGGACATGGCATCCTGGCAACAGCGCAGCCCTGGTGGGTAGCTGGTACTGCTGGAGACATAGTGGGAAAAATGCTTCTACAGAGGCCAGGCAGCCAAGTCCTCAGAGATGAGCTGAAATCCTGAGGCCCAAAGGATTTTTTGACAATGTACAATCCGCTGTATGCAATTTGTCTTGGGAGCTAAGCATCCCCTTGGTTGCTATTCCAGCACAAGCTGGGCTGCCCCTGCCTGTTTGCAGCATTTCACAGATTTCCTCAACATCATGTGATGTCCCTATCCATAGCACCTTAAAATTTAGATGCCATCCATTCCCTGAGGTGCTTAAAACTTCTCACAGAGATCCAGAGTGAGACCCAGAGGTCCCCTGGGACCTGTTTCTGTAGCAGAACAAACTGGCAAATACTCAAACCCTCATCCCCTCCTCAAACACCACCACTGCACTTTGTGCATCTTATGTTCTTTCAGTGTGCTGAGTGAAGGTGCTCTAAAATCCTGTTACAACAGGATTTGTCCAGTGAAAAAGCACATTGCAAATGCCCTTCCATTAGGAGTTCTGGGCAATGCCTCCGTTTGCAATGTATTGACTTGGCTCTGTAAATATCCAGGGCAAAGAGTAACCCTTGGCTAATAATACAACTCACTGATAGTCAGTGCACTTAAGTTTACTGACAAGAGGCTGGAACAGTCTGATGCTGAGGAAAAACAGAAACCAGGCACCAGCTATGCCAGCATTCAGAGCTGCTGGCTGTACACAGTATTCTTCACTTAGCAGGCATCAGGAACTATTATAAAAAACATTTATCAGGAAGAGCCCATGCTCATTAATCCCTAAAGGAATTATTTAGATACACATTAGCTTCAGCTCTTCAAGTCTAAATTTGCAGAGACCTTTCAGAGAGAATGACATATGCTAGAAGTCAATTTAAATGGTATTACCAAAATCTGAGGAGTTAAAAGCACATCCTGACATTGAATAATTTTTTAAAGCGCTCGGGAGACGTTGCAGCTTCTCCTACCTGTGTCATTAAATACCATCATTTCTGAGCAAGCAAAGGATTCAGGAAACTCCTTCAGAGTCATGGTCAATTTGCTGTTTATTTACTGTAAGGCAGCTCTTCCGAGGAGGTTCCATGGCAGCTTAATAAACTCACAGTAGCAACTGCAAGGTGATAAAGGGCTAAACCATTCCCCTGTAGGATCTTCATTCAAACATAAGTTGGGCTGCCTAGGACACTTCCAGGGCTGGAAGGACCCTGCCAGGCCACCCAGGCACATCCCAAGGGTGGCTCAGAAGGGGACATTTTCTCCAGGATTGAGCAGGGGGGAGCTTTGCTGGTCACTTCCATTAGCCAAACCAGGTTGTTTGGAAACTCCCTGAACACCAGAGTAATGAGCTTTTAAAAATTATGGGAGGGAGATTTTCTCAGAAGAAGTGAGAGTATTATCCTATCTACAGAAAGACCTACAAACAGAGAAAGAAAAAAAAAAGAAGTAAATCCAGAAATTTCATTCTTCTCCAATAGACATGCTGTAAATACACTGTACCCCACCAGCTCAATCAGCTGAGTAGCTGTGCCACCCTTAACTCAGAAAACAAAATCACCCAACCAAAACTAACCCTTCTGGGCTGGTGGGGATTCACATTTCTGGTGTCAGGGGAATTTTGATATGGTCCTATCTTTACTTAAAGGCACACAGAGAGACACTAGGAACTTGTGTAATCAGTCTGAAAGCTTACCTAATCAGGTGAAATTTTTTTTTTCTTATTTTATTCCTACACTGTGGCTATGTTTTGGTATTTGCCAGTGCTCAAAAGGACAAGGGGTGCCCATTGGCAATAACCAGTAATGCAAAAGACATTTTCCCAGTAGCACCATCAGAGTGCAGGGTTTGCCAGCTGTGCCAGTTCCTCATCTAAATGCCAAATCCATTCTTTGGACAATCCTGGGCCAATAAAGACCAGCCCTTTAGGCCAGTGGGGCTGATGTGGCTTTTTCCAGGTGGCTGCTCAGGAGCTCTTGTGTCTATTTCAGAAGCAGCTCTGTTTCTGCTGGGTACCACCCTGTTCATGAGGTGTGCGATGCCATCAAGGCACTGGGGAGATGCTTTGATTTGAGACTTTATACCTAGCATAGAACAACAAGATGATAAAGAGAACAGAGGAGTTAATACTCAAGGACAACATCACCAACAGACGCTTTTGCTCTCAGAAAACATGAAGGTTTTCTCTGGGAATTAAAAAAAAAAAGTTCATCTAAGTGGAGCCACATGGGTGCAATAACTTCACCGAGGCTACTTGCATGGAGCAAATTCAAAATAAAGAAACTGGAGGTCAAAATGAAATTAGTGCTAAACGCCCCATTTAGGCTGCATCTGGAGAGCTTTGCATGGTTTTTTTTCTCACATTTTGTTTTTCAGGTTAATTTTTTTCTGAGGCAGCTAATCTTGTGATATTGTGTCATGCTAGTTGCCCCTCCTACAGTGACAGAGAGTTGAAATGAAGAGACTTTTTGAAAAGGTCTAATAATTTTATGGGCTTTTTTTTCCCCCTAAGGTGGATCTGAGGGGATTTTAGGAAGGATGGCCCTGCAGTCACTGATCTGCTTATGATATGAGAGAACCTGAAGTGAATTCTCAGCAAATTTGACCCCACTGACATAACTCCTGAGCAACAAAAGAGGAAGAATAATGCACAGATTTGTCATCCTTTGCCTCATGTACCAAAAATACTATTTTGTTGAAGAACACCATCTTGTCAGTCTTTAAAGAGCATGGTGTGGGTGCCTGGTACCAGATGCTTCACAACAGACATTCTGAACAATGCTACCTCCCTCACCAAGCCTGAAGGACAGTGAGATGAAGAGAGAGAAAAAGCATCTCTAGAAAGGTTTAAGGCTGGTACTACTGGGGATAATGACACTCGGGAGCCACACATAACTGAGAAAAGGAAATAGATTCTCTGAAAATTTCTAATAACTAACAGGCTCCTTTAGAGATTAATGAGCCATGGAAAGCAGTGGATCTTAGAGGCCAATGGGGCTGGACAATCCCCAATCTAGCAAGAAGAAAGCCACCCTGTTTTTGTAAATGGGCATTTTTCTGTCTCAGTCCCTAGTATGACATAATTTTCTCCACAATTTTCCCCCATTATTTCTTCATTTTCCAGTGGATGGAGACAAATTTATTCTTGCTCTTTTTGGTTGTTGGAAGTGACTTTCTGCTGCATGCAGATACCCTTTCTGTGGAAAAACAAAGGCTAGATAGGTCTCTGTGTGCTTTTTTTTTTTTTCCCTGCTGAATGGCCTTTCTAGTCACCAGTTCATCTCTGCAATCCTATGAGGAGCATGGGAGTTTTTCCTGATAATTTACTTTTTTTTTTTTTAACCACAATTGGGCAAGGCTTCAGTTCTACCCTATGAGAACTTCCCATAATAGTCTCTAAATTAGCAGTGCTTTCAGGCTGCTGCTCTCAAGGGGACCACCACATTTGCATTGGCGACAGCCAGCTCCTGCTCCAGGGTCACTCCAGTCACATTTCTTTTGCATCAAGTTGACACTCAGGGTCAAGTGACATGTTAGCTTTGACACTGCAGTGATATTTGACTTCATCAGCCTCCCAAGGTCGGGCTGCTCTTGGCTGAGCAGCACAGAGGAGTTTGCTTGCTTGCCTCTGCTTGGGTTGGGAAATGATGGAGCAGTTACTTCCACAGGAGGAGAAATGGTAGGCAGAGGAGAAATGCTGTCTGAGAGCCAAGTTCACTTTTGCCCTGCCATTCCTGTAGTAGCATAACAAAATAATTCACACTTGCTAAGGTAGAAAAACTGAGTGCCCACCAGTCTGCCCAGTTTATCATTAGGCTATGTTAGTACCCTCCTGTATTACAGGTTATTGCCTCCTTTTAGGATAAATGCCATTAAATTCTCAGGACAGGGATAGGGTTCCCTCACTCCCTTAGAATAAAGCTGTGTTATTTTTTCTAATGGTCACACTCAAACCAGCGAGTTACATTCACTGCATCTGTTCACCTCATCAATTTGTGTCCCCCATCAGTTCAGAGAAATCAAAAGCATTAACCTTCTAACATAAAAGCTGAGTTTTAATTGCTTGATAATAAGCAACAAACTGCCTTTACAGCCCCTGACAATCAAGCAGATTCTTAAATGGGCAGTGTCAGACAGGGGGGTCTGTGAGGCACCTGTGCACTTTGACAGCACTACATACATGATGGAGAACCTCTGTTTACTTTTGCCACAGGGGGGATCTGGGAAAGCATCCTGGAAACAGACAGGTATTTTAAAATCCAGAACCAAAACAGGCAAAGGAAGTATATTCACTTTATTGAAGACACTGTCATTTAAACAAGTGACATCCTTCCCACCCTATAAAACTACTGCAAGGATTTACCAGCACTTGGATATTTATGTCTGACAGCAGTCCTAAAAATGAGTTGCACTGCATGCAGACTGGAAAACAGACAAAGTGACACATTCAGTTTACATAACACCATAAAAAAAGAAAACTTACTGCAATTCAAAACAAAAAGAAAAAAATTGATCAGGACATAGATGTCTTCTGGCTACCACACAAACAGCCACCTCAGCATCTTCTGCAGCTTTAATTGCATTTTGGTTCAAAACCTTCAGTATAATTCAGTAAATAGAAATAAATACTAGCAGATGAACACATCTGTCCCTTTGTAAACACAGGAGAAAATTGTCTATACAACACTTCACCTATTACTTCAATAATATCTTTAGAAACACAGTATGTGAAGAAATGTTATATAAGAAACAAAGTCAAACCATGGCATTTGAAAACTGAGCACACTTCTGTTTGGCCAAAGTAATTGCTCTTTTTCCCATGTGTGAAAAATTTGTTCGGCAATTTGAAAACATCTCCATTGAATTTTATTCAATACCATTCTAGTTGCTACTTCTTTATCATCTGTGCCTCCTTTTATTTGGTCCATCATAACAAAATAAACTTATGTAAGCCAGAATTCTCTGTTTTGATGTCACTAGTTTGTTCCTCTTTCCCTCACTAAAGAATGTCCAGATCCAGCTTACTTCTTTTCATATTGTATCTTGAAAGTCTTTTCTCTCTCAGTACTCTAACCCAACATGCTGTTTTTAGTAGGGTTTGGCACTGAGTTGTCTTGCACTAAGATAACATAAACCTCCTTTCTTTCACTCCAAATGGTAGAACAGAAAAGCAGTAAGTGACAAAACTTGATGATTTAAACCACTCGAAACTAGTACAAAATAGCTTCTCAAATTCTGCTATCACGTGCAATATTCCTCCTGTCCTCTTTTCTACTCAGAATGTTCTGGTGTAGCTGTTGATACCTGGGCAAGGAGAGTGTGAAATGCACTTTGAAATAGTTTGCACAGAGGAGACCCTACTTCTTCCTTCTTGTGTGTTTGGCAGTTTCTCCTCAAATACTTGTGCCTTCTCTTGACTGAGTTGCAGTACTGGAATGAGAGCTTCTAAAAACCTATTCCTAGTCTCTATCACATTCCTTTTCTCCATCTTCTACTTCAGAAAGTAGACATGGCTATGAGGAAGAGCTTCTCTACTGTGAGGGTGACTGTTACATTCATACTTTCTGAAAAATCCCTTTGCCCAGGATGTTTCTCCTGGGAAGCTGAGAAGCCTCAGAGAAAAACGAAAACAATAATTATCTCATTTGTTTCTCTTTTGTTTTGCTCATGTAGAATGTGTTTGGAGATTGTTTATCCAACAGGTGATTGTTTTATTGTTTTTTTGGTGTAGATTGTTTTCACTCATTGGCTAAGCAGTACTAGGCTGTGTCAGGACTCTGAAGAGAGTCACGGGTTTTTATTATTATCTTTTTAGCCTTCTGTAAGTATCCTTTCTGTATTCTTTAGTATAGTTTAGTATAGTATTCTTTTACATAATATAGTATCATAGAATAACAAATTAGCCTTCTGAGAACATGAAGTCAAATTCATCATCCCTTCCCTCACCTGGGGAGAATGCAAATACAATAGGTGACTAAGCACTGGAAAGGCTGCCCAGAGAGGTTGTGGAGTCTCCTTTCCTGAAAATATTCAAAACTTTGGGACACAATCCCAAGTCACATGCTCTAGGGGACCCTGCCTGAGCAGGGGCATTGGACTAGATGTCCTCCAGTGTTCCTTTGCAATCTTACCCATCTGTGATTTTGTGATCTAAATCTCTTCTTCTGTGGATTTCCTGCTGTTGGAGATAACCCACTAAGGAAATGGAGAAGATACTTTTCAAATGCATTGAGCTGACACAGAACCCTCTGATCATTGCATCCTAAAAGAGATTTCAGTAAGCAATGGAATAAGATCTGCATATTTTATATGCTGAGAGAGAGACTGGCACTGGAGAAATATCGGGTTTGTTGACCTTTCCTCCAAATTTCCAGAAATCATCCTGAATGAAATCTAACAGAAAGACATGGAAAAATATTAGATAATTTTTCTCAGGATAATGTGGCTGAACCCATTGCAGAGTAAATACAGAGGTTTTGGGATCACCCTGATCCTTAGCAATTGTGTCTCCTGTTCCCTCACAGCAGCCACATTATATCCTACCATGGAAAGGGGCAACTTCATTTACAACAACTCTTCTTAGGATTTCAGAGATAGTATCAGATCATTATTCAATATAACCTAAGTCTGACAGTGACACTGCTCCCAGTGTGCTCTGTAAAAACAGACTTCTAACTCCATAATGCAGGAAAAGGCTCATTCCTAATCATCAACAGGAGATGAGAGTCTATTTAGAATCCTCTTGTAAACAAAACCACAGATGGGGAGAATTATTTCCTTGCAGAAGAGGCTGCCCACACATTTTGTGCTCTCAGAATGGTTCAGTTTATATCAGCTCCACATGATCTGCTTTTCTCCACCACTCTAAGCAAATACTGCAGAGTGCAGACACTCACTGCAGAGAGTGCAAAAAACAGTGCAAAGGCAGCTTTGCCATTACACATTAAAAAATAGCTCTTCAAGCATTACCAAACAGCTCTGGAGGAAAACACAGGTCTTGACGGGGTTGCAGAAAAAGTAGAAGCTGTTCTGGCTTTGAGCCTTTCCTGGGATTTCAGGATTCTCAGAATTAATATTTAAATCCTTGGTCAGATACTTGCTCAAAGACAGCAATTATCACAGTTTAAAATAAAATCAATTAATCAACAGTTAATCAGTTAATCTACTAATAGCCCTAGCAAAGCATTCTTCTTTGGATCTAAATAGGTGATAAAAACCTAGTAAGACAGTTATCAGTGAGATTAAAATGGGTTTACAGGACCTTGGGACCCCACAGTCCTGACCTAATGCTGAAAAGCTCCATCTTTCTCACAAGCTACCTAAGCCCATCCCTAAATGACATAGGCACCCTGAAAGATCACACTTGGGTTTGTGCTAGCTTATTTCTTTCTTATTTGTCTCCTCAAAGTAGCTAAACTTTCCTTGGATGAGGGCCTAAAACAAACATGTGAAGGAGGTGTTTAATTAACCTTTAAAAGAGAAAAGGTCTCTCTTGCTCCATCCCATCATAGAAGAACAAAGGCGGCTGTACTGGGTACTTTATTTCTTGAGTGTATTTTCCAGAGCACTGCTTCTTGCAGCCAGGGTGAATACTGGAAAAGCAGAAGCTTGGGGATGGCTCTGGGAGGAGAAGAAGGATAAACAAACTCCTCCTGATTTTCACTGAAGAGCATATTTTTATAGGATGATGCTTTGCAGCATGTTTGTTTTAAACTAAATATACTTGGAGTTCTTGGGCACATTAAAACTAACTAACTAAAGTACCCATTTAAGAATGTTTATTTATTTGGTTCAAACTGTTTACATTCAGGAAAAAGAATTTCCTCTATCTGTTGATTAAACAGATTCTGAGAGGGTGAAACTGGGCATCCAAACAAAAATTCGGAGCTACTCCTTAAAATAGGAAAGCCTAAGCCTTGCCCAAGGCTTTCTGGGTATTTTAGCAAGCAGCAACAAGAAATTACTATAACTAACAGAGAGAAGCCTGCAAAAAGTCTAGAGAGACAAGAGACTAAAGGTATTCATGTGAGAAAACAACACAACAGGAGCAATCCTACCACCTTATCAGAAATCTAAAGACAATTCAGGTCTTGAGCTGTTTCTGGAAAGATGCCACAAGGCCACTGTGGTCTGAATTAAAAATCATGAAGCATTGTCATGAAACGAATTGTTTCTGATATGAATATATTAAGTAAGAATGTAATTAAAAGTGTTTTGCTTTATTTCCCCTCAATATGTTGAGCACAGCTAGCTCTCAGTAGACAATCTGGAAAACCACAAAAGCCTAGGACCACTGTGAAGTCAGACTTTTTTTTGTGTCACTTTACTCCAGCGTTTATTATCCATGTGTAATTGTTGTAACCACATTTTTAGTTGGAATTCATACTTTTACCTGCAGAGGATTGTAATATTTCCACTCTAGAAGCATCTTGATGCTTGACACATGCTCTGAAACACTCTCCATGAAGTAGATGACAAGACAGTAACTTTGGATCCTCACGACTGCTTGAGACCAGACTATATTTCCAATTGCATTTTGAGTGGGATATAATTGTAAATCCATAGCAAGGCTCCCACTGAATGAAATATTTGTCCCTTCAAACTGGAGGGTAAGAGATGACACCTAGAGAGAGCATTGTCTGCAGAAGCTAAAAGCACCCTGCTGAAGGTACACGTAAAAATGGAATGATTTTCCTGCAGAATGAACATAGCACCTAAAACAAAGGTGAAACTAAAATAAAGGGCACCTGAAGGTGGCTGAATGTGCAGGAGCCTCAGACTTAACACTCTGAAGGAATTTGAGACATTCCAAGTGAGGGTGATCTGCTCAGGCTGATTTCCCACATCCCGAGCCTCAGCCTGCTTATCTCACAGCAGACATTCCTTGAAAAAACACCAGTCCATCACTGCCTTCAATCCACAAACTGTTTCACACAGCCTCGGAGTGCCAAGAGGTTGCTTTGGGCCAGATGCATCGCGGTGTCATTGCCCTGTTTCTTGCAGCCTCCTGTAAGCATGGCCACTGCCAGCAAGCACAGAAGGGCCGTTCTGCACTCACACTGCAGGATCATCCACGTGCACTTGTTATTTTGAAATAATTATGTTTATGAAGAAACAAAGTCTACAGGCTAACCATAGGCTAATGAAAAGCCATGTGCCGGATGTTTTAAGGAATATGACAGGTTCTCCTAAGGGAAGAGGCTTGCCAGAAGTTGGTCACCAAGCACAATACGCTTTTATATGGTTAAGATTTTAACTTGGCAAGACTGAGTGGAAATTCGTGTCAGGCTTTCAAGTTGGTAGCAGGTAAAATATTCATGAGTCAAAAGGGTTCTTCACTTCAGAGCGAAGCTTTTTTGCTGACACCCAAGCTAAGCAAAGTAAGTACAACAAAAATCAATGACTAAACAAAACTCAGCTGAGTTTAAACTCCTAACCCTGAACCACAGTGAAGACCTTAAGACTTCCTTAAACTTTCTACTTAGACCTGAAACAGTAAGGTCCAGTGGTCAGGGATGTTGCATTCCCTTGGAATGATTCTGCTGTCACATCAATAACAACTCATACCAGAATCAAGCATAAAACAACTCTCCAACCAAGCAGAGTTTCAAAGCTTTAACTGATTATTCTGGAGGTTTGGGTCCTATACTCATTTCAAAAGCCTCCCGAGGGAACCCACATGTAACTTCTCTGCATTATTGTAATATTTGCAAAGACTGAGACACTCACTCAAATCTCAGGTTGTTTACATACTTTGAAAAGCAGAAGATCAAGTGCAAACTACCAACACTAATTTGAGTCTGGGTCTAAATCTATGACTTTACTTGGATTTTTTAAAAATAACCACATGGCCTAAACTACTTGGTGAAAAAAATTTTTGTGTGAATCTAACGCATCTCGAGCTGATAGCTTAGTTCTTTTCTTAGCACCATCTTCTGTTGTTTCACAGGGAGGAGCCATCTAAGATACACAGACAGACTTTTTTTCTGTGTCAGAGAGTTGCTTAAAAAACACACCAAGTCAGTCTCAGAGGGTAGGGAATCCAGGCAGATTCTCCTTGCTGCCACAAAGCAACCTTGCCACAGGGCTGGAACAGAACATGAGGTTGGCAAGGTGACTGGCAAGCTGCTGTAAAATCTTCTGTGAGGGAATTTACTCACAAAAAAATGGGCCCAGCATGCTGACAACTCCTTATGCCTATCAGGACAAGAAATGGTAAAAAGAAAAGTGAAAGGGGAAGACTGTGATAGGGTTAGCTCTGATACAGCTAGCGACTCTCCAAGGGGGCAGAGGGAAGGGAGAGGAAAAGAGGGAATCCACAGGCAAAGAAAGTCAGAGGGTAGCACAGCACTGACTCAGATGTCAGCAGAGGTGCCATTCTTTCCACTCTCACATGGAGCAATCAGGATCTTTGGACAGGGCCACTTGCACCATATGGTTGCTCATATGACCTCTCCCACCTGTGCACACTCCAAGAACTTGTTCATGTGATGATTCCAGTCTATTTTTCTGCAGGACATGCTACCTCCTTGCTTAAAACTATCACCTTTAGCTAAAGTCTCTTTTCATCCTGGCATCTTAAAACCCTTAAACTAGCATGGTAGTCTCCTATAAATACGCTGCTTAAACTTCCTGTATAGGTTTTTCTGTTGTTTTATAGCTGCTTGAATGTCTCTTGTGCTGTATTTAGCAATTCCTCTGGTTTTCCTTAGCCCTTGCAGAGAAAATCCCCAACAACTTTACTCCCTTACAACAACAGAGTTCAAAAGAAATTAATAATATCCCTGTGATCACAGTAGTGTTTGGGACTGTTAGAAGTAAATTCCATTCAGTCCACTCCCACAATTTCTTTGGGAAGCCTCCTGAGGTCCACAGCTGTTAAATACATGTTTAACACCAAAAAACCCCTTTGGTCTCTTCACTTCCTTCTCTTGCTGTCATTGCTTTAACTTCCTCTTTCCTTTCCCCCCCCGATCCCTTTAAACAAGACCAAGCTTTTTAATCACTGTAAAGGACTGAATTTATTTTCAGCCTATTTTGTGGTGCAGGTGTTATTCTGTTTGGGCAGGCAGCGAGCTGACGTTTCATTGCAGCTGGGACTCCTCTTTCCTGTTTCTGGGGCAGAACTCTCACTTGACTTTGTTCCTGAGCCTGTCCTTCTAGATACTACATGGCATTCAAAAGAATGACCTAAATTTAGATAATTCTTCAAATTTAAAACAAAAAGAGAAGGACTTGATTTGCTCTGTCATTTTGGATCCCTTGATGTCTCTCTTGAAACAGGATAAGGAAACAGAGTCCACCCAGGGTTTCTACTGTACTATCACTTATGAACTTGATATTATGAGAGGAGGGTTGAGGAGTTTCAATCACTTTAATAACTCTGCCTAGCATGGCAAGCAACTGCAGCTGTGCAGGAACTGTATTTCCCCTAGTTGGCAACCAACCTGTATTTCTCCTAGTTTCCCTAAGAAAACAGCATTTCTGTTTATAAAGGAAGACCCAAGACAATTAGGTTGATCTTCAAAAATCCTTCCTGACACTCCCCCACTGTGTCTCTGTATTTAGTGCAAACAGGGCTCTGCCAGTCAAATGCCATTATCAGCATAACTCCTATCAGAAGACAGTGTGGTAAGTGTCCATAGCATGGTCATGGGAGCTTTCTGGGGGTCCTCTCTCCACCCTCACCACACACTGGCTGAGCACTGCCCTTTTGCTCTTGCACTGCCCTTCACCACCCAGGTATCCTCACTGTGTCTCACTGTTTACTCAAGTCTGTGTCACACCACTGAACAAATTATCCCAACACACAAACGACAGCCCAGAGTAACTTGAAAGCCACCTTGAACCCCAGAGCTGGCTAACAGCCTGCATGTGCTGAAAGTCAAGCATTTCAATTAATCAGACACTTCTGTAGTTACCATGTGCTAATTTTCAGACTGTTGCATTCAAACACAGACACTTCACTGCCACGGGGCAAGGCCTGCTACAAAATTTAAGAGAAAAATGAGTTCTAAGGAAGGAAGAGATACAAGAGCACAACTTTATCCCTAGCTTTGATGAGATAGTGTCTCAAGCCCTAGAGGCACTGGGACTAGTTCAAGGTCCTGAATGAGCTTGTAGCATAATCAGAAGCTAAACCCACGTGTTTTATGTGTCATTTCTACTGGTGCAGAAAACAAAACCAAAATAGGAACTCGGAACTGAATGAGTTTCTCAGCTACGGCTTTGCGGAAACAAACTGTCCCTTGAGAGAATTTGCCACATGTGTAAGAATGTTAAATAACTCCCTAAGCAAAGAACAAGTAATCTTCTGTGAATTCATTCTGAAAGGCTGTGTTCCCATGGGGAAACTTTGGTGTTTAATAAGAGGAGATCTCATGATACAAGCTCTCCTTGTGGATTGATTCTTGTCTCTTCATGCCGAAGCTGAATTTCCTTCAGCCTTCTGTTGTACAAATTCGTAAGTCAACAGTGACAATAGGGTGGGGAGAAGAATCACAAACATATAATAAACATTAAAAAAAAGAAAGAAAAAGTCTAATTTTCCTAGGAAAACAGACTGAAGGGAAATCAGCAATACTGCTGGTGCATAATACATGTTCAAGTTTCCGTGATAGCTCCAGCCCAAACGCAGCAAGTTTTTGAAAACTTTTTCCTTATTATAGACACCAGTCTGAAATCCTGAAAGCAATCAACCTAAAAAATTGGACCACCCAGAAAATATTAGGGAAACTTATTTAATTGAATGATCAGGGTGAAGTCTTTCAGAAATGTTGAAGAACAGGCAGAGGAAGTAATAATATTGCATATACATTTTATACCTGGATATAAGAGCTAATACAAAAGGGTAACTTCATCCCCAAAATGAACTACACCCCCAAAATGAACTACAACTACCAGTGCAGATAACTTGACATTAATTTTAACTAATACAGGGAATGCAATAAGAAATCTAAAAAGCAGATGTGTGAAAAGAGAAAGCCTGTATTCTCTCAGTGTAGATTTTTCTGCTACAAAATCATGACTTCAGTCCTGTAACTAACATTCATACTCTGTGGCTGTTGTCCCAGGAGCTGGGCTTAGTGTCAGAGCAGTGTATATGAAAAAGAACTTAACAAATTAAAGGAGAACTCCTGAGGCTGTTGGCCAGGTCAGCCTGCAAACTCTTAAAGGGTCTCAGTACCAGGAGGTGTGGGATTCCACTATAAATTCAGTTCGGCCAAATGCTCAGACAGGGCACAGCTACCACACTGACTTCAAAGGAAGCTGACAAGTTCTCATCATCTGTCATCATCTGTCTCAAGAGGCTGTGTTTTGCTGTTTTGGAGCAAGGGAGCATGAATGGATTCATGAGCATACTGCTTTGTAGTCCCAGCACAGAATCAGAACTGGCACTGGGTAAAAGCAGTGACTGGATGTGTATCACCCAAGGTAGCTCACTCTTTAATTATGAAGAAGGCATCAATCAATACTTTTCTGGGGCAGTGGCTGCAGAGAAGTTCCTTTCCTCCCCTGCCAAATCATTATCTTTCAACACCTACAGAGCTTCCCGAGCTGTTTACAGGAGTGATCTCTGAGCTGTGCTGTGAGTGACCAATGCCAAGCTTTACACACCCATCAAGGGGAGAACAAAGCCCTTTGGAGCACACTAAGCCCACCTTATGTCAGTCAGGCCAGGCTCCTGCTGTTCAGTAAAGGCCAGATACTAAGACCTGCTGAGCACCTTCTGTTCAATTTAGCACAAGACTCAAATGCTTGCCAGCTTTCAGGATTTAGCCCCGAGCTAAACTCTATTTTTGTACCCTCATTAGCACAGGAACTTTCTATCTTTCATGCCAGCAATACTTTTCATAAGGATAAGCCTAGAGACACTAATACTGGCTGATTTAGGAAAAAAGGATTTTTTTTTTCTTTCTTGCTATTTCTATCACAGCATTCCTCCTTTTAAAAAACTGAATGATCTATTAAGTGGATTTCATCATCTGGAAAATCCACCAAGTGTTTCCGCTGGCAAAGATGGGCCTCGGTCTCTGCACCAGAGTCAGGCACTGCAGTTCTGCCCCTGCTAAGCTCATGTTATCTCTTGCAGGGCCTGTTCCCTGTGTGCAATGTGTATAACACCACAGTGTCCCTCAGCTGAACTGCTGTGGATAATCATTGCAGACTGCAGTAGGGTAGACTGACTGTACTAATCAGTGACTTGATTTCAAGGTGAGATTCAGGACAGAATTAATACGTTCTATGCAGTTGCTGTTTTTAATAGTTTGAAAAGCTGTATGTATATATAAAATAACAGTTATGTCATGGTTCTATGCATTTTTGCCCCGTGAGAGCAATTTCATAGAGCAAAGATAACACAAATAGCTCTGTGCAGCAACTTTCACCAATAGCCAGGCTCCTGTCCCTATCCTTTGGAACATTTGAGAATGCTGTAGCTCAATAGCCATGCTAAAACTGTACCAAACAAGTTTCATCATTGAGCTGAGCTAACAAGGTGAGAATTCACCTTCAGATTGCTGATCTCTATTCAACAGGTGCCTTTCCATTCCATGCAATGTGATTTGAATGACCAGAGAAAGAGATCCCATGTGAATCTGGAAAATGGTGGAAACCAGCTAAAATCAAGTAATGCAGATTTTTTTCTCCTCTTAAAAAAATCTCTATTTTTTCACTGTCTGGCTAAGATTCCACCTGTTTGCACATTCCATAATGTGTCATACTGATGACAAATTATGTGTTTTGCCCTTTCAGCACTTGAAATGCAGGTGTTTTTCCATTCCATTTACAACCTCAGATGTGGGGCTTGAGGACGTGGTTTGAAGGTGTACACAGTGGTGGTAGGTTGATGTTGGACTCTATGAGCTCAGAGGTCTTTTCCAACTTTAACAATCCTGTTCTTACACAAATCTCTTTCAGAGCCACCCCTAGTTTTGACTGCAGGTGTACAAAGGAAATTATCTCCTTTGAGGGCTTCTGTGAAAAGGAAAACATGGCCAGGCAGCACCTTGAGAAAACAGACCAACTATGCTTGCCTTTTATCTTATTACAAAGGAGGTTTTAACAAACCAACAGTGATTAACAAACACTCTCTGCTCAGCCTTGAATCTACAACTCACAGTGAGTTGTAGATTCACGTGTCTCAGAGCCCAGAAATCTGGGAACTATAATTTGTTTAAGAACCCCAGGGAAAAAGGAAAAAAGCTCCAGGAGCAGCAGCCAAGTGTGACAGAAGAAACCCTGGCTCTCTTCAGGATGAGCCAGTCCTCCCACTCACTCTCATTTAAGCAGCAGCATATCAATTGCAGCATAAATTAACTGCCCAGCTGGGTTAGGAGATTATTAAGCACTGAGAAGCAGTCCAGCCTGTAAAGCTGAGACAGAAAAGAGAGTCAAAGTTGCACAGGGAACTTGGGCTGGGTTGGATCTTCAATCCTGCAAAAATCCCCCCATGAAAAGATGTCTTTTTCAAGTCTTACATGCCAACTTTCAGTTTAAACTGGTATCACAAATCAGCATCAGGTTCCCATCTGCTAGGACTACTGCAGGTTTGGAAAAAATGCTTGAGTTAGGCTTCAGAAACACATGCTTGGCAGACAATGCTCTGTCAAAGGCTCTCTGACCTGGCAGATTTCAGATCTTACCTCAGTTTGAAGTAGTCAAAGTGAACAAATCTGTCTAAAGATTCTGTTCAGATCTAGCTGAACAAAATGGATGAATAGCCATGCAACACACAAAACCAAAGAAAACCTTGGTTGCTGTTTGGAAGACAGAAACCTAAAATTAGATTACAAACTTCTGTTAGTGAGTCCAATTGCTGTAAGTTTGGGGAAGCACAGAATTTAAAGCCTAATGTGAAAAGGATTGATCATACAAAGAGTTCCAAAACCTTGACAGAAAATACAACCATGTGCAGCTCCAGAGAAAGATGGGGCTAGAATTGGAAATTAAGGCAAATACTCAATGAAGAAAATTAAAAATTATCAGACTTTCCATCAGGCACACTTCCTTGCTTAGTTACTCTCTGTGGTCTGTTGGAAAAGCAGAAAAATGTCCAACTTTGTCTTTAATAATATCTTTTAAAAGAGATGTTCAAGTTAAAGCCAGGGCATATGAAGTTGGTAAAAAGCAGCACAAAATCATTGAACAGAAATGATGAAATCAGGTGCAGCCTCCTGACAGCTGCAACTATCTCAGGGAACTGAGAGATATCAGGCATTTGAAACAGCATTAAGAAATTACTGTCCTGTGGAGGGTGATATTTACATAACCTATTATAGAGATCAGAGCAGCAGGAAGCTTCCTTTGATGTCAGTGGCCGTTGTCAGATCGCTGCACTTCTGAAAACAGCTCACTGTGCTGCTTTGACCTCTGGTCATCTCCTCAAGTGGACTGTTTGGTTAAAAGTTGTCAATTCCAAAAGGGAGGTCCACATCTGAGTAGCTATTGGGATTTTTAGTAAAACCCCTCCTATAACAAGACTGAAAGAAAAGCCCACACTGATTTTTCAGGTACTATTTAGTCTAAAATAAGAGACACAATATTGCAATAGAACTGTAGCAGATGACTTCGTGTTTGAGAACAGAGGTACTTCTGCCTTCACCAAATGATCATGTATTTCACGATGCTGCTCGTTATGAGAGGCTACAAGAACATTCAAGAGGTTGAGTCTTCAAGTGGTTCAGACAAACTTACAGTTGGCCCAGCTCTTTCCTCCCTTCTCATTGCTAAGTGGGAAGTTTCTGTGGATAATGTCACTCTCTGATTCATGGGATTGGGAATTGTCTCTTGGTAAAGAGGTTATGTGGGAAGTCAGGAAGCATGGATTGGATCGAAAGGAAGCATGTTCATTTCAGTGAGTTTAAATCAGGCTTTTTGTTATCAGCCAGCAGAAAGGCTGGCTCATGCTTTCCAAGTTCTGTCAAGCCAACATGAAATACTACAGGTGGATTTACAATGAAATTATCAGACTAATAGCAATATTTTCATAAAAGTGTCACATTTACACTGAAAGTTCACATTATTGTCACATTTGAAGAGCAGGAAATAGAGATGTGTTCAGATTCTTAGGGAAAAAACCCAAGCAAACAGAAATGCTGATTGAGTAAACCCACAAGTTTGAAATGAGTCCAAGAGCCAAAATTGTATTTAAAGGCTGGTCCTACAAATCCAACCAGCTGACTGGGCCTTTCCAAGACTGCATGTTCTCTCTTAGTCACTGTGTTCATCCTTGGCCTTAAGAGACTGCCCATACAGGTTTTCTATGCAGGAATCTAGGAAATTATTGCAATGTGAGACAGCAGATCTCCAAAATCACAGCTAGTTTGAGTGACAGCTCACAAACAAGAACTACTGAGCTGTCACTCAAACTACCAAGAGCCAGGTCAAATATCAACAGGAGAACATGACATATGGAACTCACTGCAGAAGATGACAGATGGTACTAAAAGCTGACCTAAGTTCAAAAGGAAACCAAGTCCATGAAAAAAAAATATCCATCTCTAGGTGAGAAAAAGCCACATACTGAAAATCAAAGACCTGAAAAAAGCTGGGACAAGCCTCACCTAAGGATGCCCCATTTTACCACTCCCTGTGGGTTTATATGTTGACCAATAAATTGGTTAATGGTGTTAAGGAAACTTTGCTGCCACAGTTCCCTTTGCCCTTTGTTGTGCAGAGGGTTGGTGCAAGGTCACAGCCCCTCACCTGGGGCTCCAGCTGTTCTGCCCACCCAGGGACAACCTGCAGCTGCTCACCTGCATGAAATGTGTTCCTCAGCAGTGGACAGGTTGCAGACTCAAAGCCATCTGGGTCTGAGCCTGGATGGACAGAGACCATCTTGATCAGGTGTGTTTTTGTACTGACCCACACTGTGTACCCATAAAATGTGGTGTGTTCACCACAGCTGCTCTGTCTGCACACACAATTCTTTCCTATGCTTCCTTAAAACCAGTGAAGATTCATGTAAAACAAAAGAGTGGTTTGGGCAAACACCCCAAATTACTCACAGAAGACAAAGACTGTGCCAAAGCTTCCCGCATCACCACACAAATGCAACTTGAAATAAGAGCAAAGCCACATTTCCATGTTGCCAAGAAATGGGTTAAACAAACATAATAAAGCCAAAGTGCACATTTTCCTGGTGTTCCTGAGAACAGAGAGATGTGATCCTGAAAGGCCATTTCCATGGTTTGTGCATTCCCTGGTGGGCTGGCTGCAGCAGCCCTTGAGCAGGACAGCTGTGATATTTCTCACATGGAAAGTGTGTAGGTGTGTAACAGCTTTCCTACCAAAAACCTTTTGGAAAGTTGCTAGTGAAAGGAATGATTGCATTTCTTTTCACAGCCCACACAGAGCGAGCAGGAGAAGTCAGCAGATCTCATTGCCATAGAATCAGCATAAAAACAATTTGGAAGTAGTTTCCCTAAACTTTAAAAATAGATACATTTCATACAACATTTAGTATAATCACCCCAAGCTCTGTCTATGTGCAATAATAGAGACTCAGAACATCTAGGGGAAAAAGGGCTAGGGGTGCCAGACAATTGGAGAAGGCAAGTTCCAATGGTGAAAGCATGAAGGACATTGAAAATATGAGGAAAAACAACACTCAAACCTTCCCTTACAAATCAGCTGTGTTTGATATAGATATATAAAATCAATCAGATGTCACAAATAAGAATTGTAGCTTAAGTACTGCCTCAAAAGTTTATGAGCTGAACGTTTAATCTTTATTCACTCCCTCTGCCCAGGCACCCTAACTACAAAGATAGCATCTAAAGCAGCAATCAGACTGGAGCTCCTGCAACTCCTGCAGATGCAGCTCCGTGCCAGGAGAGATGTCCTGATTTTATTCAGGATGTGAAGGGTGAAAGTAGATCATTGTACTCTGCCAGTATAAATATGAACATAAACCCTCAATATTTTGCTTTCAGACTTAACAGCTGAAAATTAATCCTAGTATTAATTGATGTGAGGAATTTCAGCTGAAATGAATGTAGCAGAGAGAAATCTCGATTACAGAAAGAGCTTTAGGCATAAAACTATGGTACCTGGTAAAGAGCAGCTGAAGTCAAAGTAGACAGCACTTTGTGTTCAATAAGTGGAGCTGCTCCCTGGGCTGCTCCCCTAAATGTTATCCTGAGGGGAAGCATGGCATCCTTGCTTGGGATTTTACCAGTCACCAGCTCCTGCAAGTCCTGGACACAGACTGGTTTTTCATGAGGACTTTGATATGAACTATTAAGCATTCACCTTTGTCTCTCCCCATGAAGAGGATCATAGCAACACTCACTAGATAAGAATACAAACTCGTGTCAAACTTTGCCACATTCCTAATTATTCTACATTCGTGCTCCCATGTGCAGCTCCTGTACATTTCCTCTTCTGTTGTAATTCAGCTGCCTCTCTTCCTGTCTCCCCACTTTGTCCCCTGCTCCGGTCTGATAAACTTTTAGCACAAACAACATCTCAGAACTCCATTAGTTCTCCCCCTCTCCCCCTTATTAACAGGCTGGATGAAAAATGGTGAAGTTTAGGATTTCTTCCTCTCTTCCCTTCACCTCAGCTGTGTCCAGACCTCAGCTTGTTTGCATGTTGCTGCTCTAATCTTCAAGAAAGACTTTAATGCTAAAATCTTTGCCCACTTGTTTCTTGCAACAATTTAGGGTACTGTCACAACCACTGAAGGTGGCACATCATGAAGATGAAGAAACAGGATTTGCCAACCCTGTGTCAGATGCTCCCAGTCTGATGACCCTGGACTCTAATCATGTGTGTCAGAGGAATAACCTGGCCAAGTTGAGAAAGAAAACTGGATCCTTCTCAGGCTCAATCCCTCTGTCACCAGAAACCCGAGAGCAGAACTCCTTTACGTATTCCTATAGGACTTTAACTGCATAAAAGCGCAATTCCCCAACTCCTGCTATGCAATAAGCATCTGTTTTCTTGAATCATTAAGATTAAAACCTTGCTCTTCCTCCTGGCTGCTCACAATAAAGTCAACCTCAACTGTGCTGGAATTCTTCCTTCCAACATCTGCTATTTGGCACTGACTTGAATTTTAGTCTCATCTGCTGTGACACTTCAGATCTTTGCAGCTCTGGGAGGTCTTGCCAATGCGATGCAAACTTTCCTAGTTTTTGCTAAGATATACTTGTCTGCCTCTTGCAAATCCTGCCTCCTTGCTGTTGGCCTCTTTATCACTGTACTGCTAGATAAAACACAGCTTATTGTTTTGATTTCTACTCCTAAACTTGATAACTCATAGCAAAGGAAAAAAATATTTAGAATTTGGATTTCCCTCCCACTGCAACAGCAGAACACAAACAGGAAATCTGTGACATGTGGAAAGACAAACCAGACATGTAAAAGATGCTGCTTATAGGCAGGAAACCAATAACTAACCAGAACTGACTTCTCTGGTTCAATAAGAGGAGGCAACAAAAGAAAATATTTTACCCCGAAAATATGGCAGATTAATCAAGAAAGAATAATTTTTTAGTGTTTTATTTTCAAATAAGCAAAGAACAGTACAAAAGCTACAAGAGTAATAAAGTTATCTCACATTTAAAGAAAGCTCAAATCCTGCCTTTTGTCTGTGTGACACTCACCTGGTGAAACCTGAGCTAGGGATCTCAGGTAATTCCTGTAACACTCAATGATTCATGAATGTAAACTAGAAGAAAAATTAAATTGCTTTAGTAACAGGACTTTCCCATTACTTTCTCAAGGTGAACAATCAGGATCATGAAGTCTCTTTTTTTCCTTATCACTCATCCAATAACCATTTTCCAAAATGCATCACTTAAAAATGGCAGTTACCAAGCCTCCAGCATAAACTAGTAAGAAAACAGGTAATTTGGGATCTTCAGTTTTGTAATATCAATCCAATATAAACAGACCACAAAGTCCATGTGGAAAGAGTGGCACAACCTCTGTCTAGAATGTAACAGCTTTTTGCATTTCTTCTTGGCTAGGAAGACAGGAATTTAGAGAGGAATGGGCCTGGGAGGATATCTTAATGGTAGAGAAAAGTTGGGCCAAAGTAGGATCTTTATAAAAGCCTGGTGTGGTGGTATTTTCAGAAATAACATTCATAGGGAGGTACCTGCCTGAATAGCATTCTAAAAAATGAACAAACTTCCCCTCACTCCCTAATGTGACAACGGTATCTTAGTTTGACAGGACTACCCTCATTTCTCACACACTGTTTCTAAAGGATGAGCAGTGGTAGCTGTTAAGGTCTGTTAAAGCCCCAGAAACAAGACTAAAGAAAAATTGCTTTAAAGCAGCAGAGATGGTAATCTTACATGAGCCCTCAGGAACCTCAGTGGATGCTCTGACAGCCATTTAAAGCAGGTGCTTTCAGCAGAGATGCTGTTATCTACCACTGAGGCACAACATCAGATATTTTGTGCTCAAGGACGAGCTCTGAGCTTCTGTGAAAAACAAAGACAGCCATTGCTCCTGACGAGTGGAGGAAGCAATCACATCAAAGCAAGCTACAATGGCTCTCAAAAAGAACTGGAAACCCTGGGGACAACAAGCTAAATTCAGCAGCAGTAGATCCTCTCTACAGCCATGGAGAGGATGCCCAAACACTCCAGCCCAAGCTCACCCATGGCTCCTACTGGAAGCTCTACAGAGGGGACATCTCCAATTTAACCTGAAGATGATGGCAGCACGTACATGATGCACTCCAGCTAGGGCACAGACTGTGTTCAAGAAGATATCAAAGACACCAAAACCTTTTTCACCATCATATTATCTTGGTTTGCACTTTCATACTGCACGCTCTCTCAAGTACTGGGGGAAAAAGCTTCAAAAGATGCGATGCTGTTTTATCCTGAGCCAAGATTGAGTTCTGTAGGAACACTGACTGTAGTTTTGCAACAGCCTGAACAAATAGCATTTTCTATTTTCACACCTTCTTCCAGTTCTGTGCAGTGCTGTTAAGGAAACAGCAGTTCTGCTGCCTGGGCCTGTGGGACAGGCGGCTACACTTTCATTGCAGGACATCTGCCTCCCCAGAGCCCTTCAGTTTTGGGCTCCAATGCCTCTTCCTATACCTGGTGATCACCACAACACAAAAACTCAGCTGAAATTTGCAGCCTTCTTGGTCAGCAATACACAAAGGCAATATCAAATGAAATATCATACCTAGGACTCCAAGCCTTGAGCCAAATGGGCCATTTAGCAGAAAAGGAGCATTTTAAAGAGAGTGGTCTAGCAGTGATCACAACTAGGCATTTGCAAAATTAGTAGGGAAAATGTATCTGAAAATGTCAGGCGTCATTATGCCCCCTTTGTGAATTCCTAACTCAGGTGTACATCCTGCTTTTTAGCCATAAAGGCTGGAGTAACTAACTCAGGGAAAAAAGCCTTTCCTACTCCACACACACCATGGCATGCATGATCCTGTTTGGCCCATGACTGTCACTGGGATTGTTTTTTCGTGCTATATTTTAATTTTCAATGCCTTTTCTTGCCTATCTGCTGATGGAGTCCTTAAAAAGGACAATCTAACCTTCCTGTTGTAGAGACGCACAACTACATTTTTTATTTGTGGTAGTTTTGGTAATTTCTGATAAAGGTTCCCCAGAACCGTAAGTATGCACTCTGCTGCATGGAGCTATATAGAATTCTTAGGCCAGCTGCCTTTGCTTCCTCTGAACAGGTTCCAAATAGGACACAAATAAACTGTGAGAACTCTGATAATGAGTTTGCAAGGGACAAATTACTGTGCTGGAGATTAATTCACAGTCCAGACCTGTCAATGCATCTGTTCTTTGCTTACACTGAGTGAGGGTATGCTGGAATCAACACAGAACTAGTTCCCCAAATTTGAAAAACTAAATAAAACCCAATCTCAGCTTCTGACAGCAGTGCCTTACAGAACTTCAGCCAATTCTAAAACCAAATAGCATTTCCATATCTGTTGCAATGTGCAGCTCACAAGATTAAGGACTTCATTTTAAGGGTCTTTACTCTCAAAGGCTTAATATCCTTCTGATCTGCAGATCTGTGTTATGCCATCTGTCCCTTCTGATTTTCTTCAACAAATGTGGAGTGACACATCCCACAAGCAATAAGGCTTATAATATAAACTCAGGTAACAATAGTTTCAGTGGTAACCTCTCTTCCTTTTATAAAATCAAGGACTAAAATCTTCTGTTCTAAAATCCTTTCCTTATAAGAAGAGATCCACACATACACACTCAGACTTACAAAAGCTTTCAACAAATACTCAGTAAATACTAAAAAAACCCTTTAAATAATGTGTTTTTAAATCATCTGAATGCTTGTCCTATGGGCAGACTGCTTTAGAAGCCCATTTAATGTATCACACCATAATTAGCACGCTGCAGATTGGTAACAGACTGTGGGAAGCAGATGTTTCTCTGTTATGATCTTTACAGACGAATCACAGCCAAAAGCTTTCCAAGTGACTCACATTTTCACAGATGTCATGTTCCTTGTGTTGTGCCTGGAAATGAAGGCAAAACACTGATGACCCCGGGCAGGCTTTGCTGTCCCACCCACACCCTTGGGTGAGGTTGGGGAGATGAAGATAATCCAGAAGCCACATGCAGAAGGGAAAAGTTCCTCCTCAGAGCCAAACTGCCATCGATTTGTGTGACATGGCCACATTTCAGGCCTTGACTTCTGCTCATGGCACAAACTTTTTCATTTTATTCAAGAGATGAAGATTCTCTTTTCTACCTCATCTTCCCACCAGTGAAGTGTCAAAAGCAGTGAAATTTGCAGGTTTCAAGGCAAAGGGATCCAGGATGCTCTTTGTATAGGCTGTTATGTAATTATTTTGATTAATGGTATTTATTTTGTTATGGTACTATTTTGATTTGGTGATGCTTGTAAATGGGCAGAGTTTATTCTGGGAACCCTCAGAACCCATAGAAATGTCCCTTATACCCCAACATTTGCAGTCTTAACATCTTTCTTCCAGTGACATTAGGAAGGAAACCTAGAGTAAAACATGACCAAGCACTTGGAAAATAATTTGTCCCCAAAGAAGCTATGAAGCCTTGGAAGTCACAGGAACCCCATCCTGCCTCAAGTTAACTGCTTAAGCTTATAAGACTCATTGCACTAATACCAGGAATCTGCCTCACCCATTACTGTCACTTCAGTCTGTGGATTCTGCAAGTGACAGATATCTTGGGTATGGTCTGGGAAACAAATCTTGAACCTTTTTCTGCTTATGTCTGAAGAAGGCAATATTGAACTATCCTTGTCTGGACATTTAATTAAGAAATTGTGAAACAACAGGGTTAATTGAACCCTTTCATTAATTCAACATTAACAACAGGGTTAATTGAACCCTTTCATTAATTCAACATTCAACATTCAACATGCAGTATAATACAACTGTAAAGCACAAGTTATTTAAATGAGATAGCTGTTATTTAACTGCATAAGATATACAACATTTTTTCTGAGATATTTTCCTGAAACATTTTCCAAAAAAATCAAGGCTGGGAGACTTACTTTTATTTCACACTGGGAATCCACATTTACAGTGCAGGTTTAAGAAGATAATGAATAAAACTTATGAAAAATAATTCAAAGATGTGCTTTCAAAGTGCAAGCTCTGGTCACTTACTTTGTTTTAACAGGCTGAAATAAGCCTCAGTTTCAAAGATACTAGCAACAAAATTCCCATTGGCATCAAGAAAGTGTAAAAAGAGCTTAATAGAAATCTCAAGATTTGATAGTGTGATTCCTCCTGAAGTAGGGAGAGGGGAGGAATTATTCCTAAATCTTTTTTTAAATGTTGTGTCAATATATATTCTGATGCTTTTATTACTGAATGGGAGATAAGTTTAACACAGCTGGTCCCCAGTTGCTAATACATGCTAAAAAAAAAATAATCAAAATCTCCCTTCTCCCTGGCCAAGATTCCAGCACATTTTAGAAAACTTAGAAGTAGGAGTGTCTGAGTAAAACTTCTGCCAGAAAAATGACCAAAACAAAATATGGGAACATCCCCTACTCTGATGTATGACTTGTATTTACAGTACATTTTGGAGATTTTTTCCAATGTGGACTTAAATTACTGAAAATATTTGAGAAATTTTACATTTCAGTTTTCACCATTACAGGTTTATTTCTCCCTACCATGTGAATACTTCCTCTGCTTGCTCAATTTCATCTTCATTTGAACTGTGCCAAATGGAAGAATCTGAGGCACAGGATTTTAAGTGGAAGGGCTGCAGGCAGGCAGCATTTCTGCCCTGAGACATTTGTGAGGACAGACACTGAGCATGGGGAACATCTGAGCATCTTTTTCAGAAGATGCTGTCCCTGACCATCCCAGAAAGTGAGCTGGAAAGCAGCAGTAGTTGGAAATTTCCATGTGGCATGTTGGAAATCTCAATCAAGATTTCTGTTGTAAACTGCGAGCTGATAGCTAAATAACTCCTAGGGTGGCACTTATCATCTCTCCAGGCTTTCAGTGCTGCTGAACTCCGTTTCTGCAGCACTATCACATCAGCAGCCTTTTTAGGATTGATCAACTCATCTTCTCACCTATAATGAAACTTCTGGATTAGGAGGATCAGTGAGCTCTGGTTTGGAATAATTCACATGAATAGTTCTACCAACATTAACAAGAAAAGGTAGTATATAGACTTAAGTGCTTTGCTGAATTGGGGCCAAAGTTTTCTGAAGTATTTTAGCCTCAAGAGAGACAGAAGTCAGAGCTTTGAGCTTTTACTCTGCAGCATTATATTGTATTACAGAGTTCTGTTTCCAGATCCCTTCCTTCTGAATTGAAGCCAAAAAGCAGATAGAGGCTTGCCCAGAAAATAGCAGTGTTTGTTACTTGTCCAAGGTTTTCCTCCATCTTGTGCCATTTCATATCTTCCCTTTAGTTTATATGGCATTGTGACATCCGACGACCAGTCCCATTTCCTCAATGGAAAAAAGTAGGAAACCAACACCCTAGTGCCAGTGCCCACATCAACAACTAGACATCTACCTCAAGCCAACTATAAATGTTTTCTGAGGTTTTTTTTTTAGAGAAGCATTGCTCACTAACTTTGGTAACAGTACTCTCCTCTGGCAGCATATGTCATCAGCCTCTTACCATGTCCATTCACACCAGAGATACCTGTGTGGATCTCCAGAGCATTCTAAAAAAGATCTGACAACTAAATCAGTGTTTCCAAACCTGAGGTCACTCATCCTAATGAGCTACTTCCTCCACAAAATATGTAATCAGTAATCTTTGGAGCTGCATGGATTTTGAATGTGTTACGAGTGCAGGATTACTGTCCCGTTCTCTTTCACTTCTGAACCTGCAGCATTTCCAAATAGGATTATTACTTCAGGATTATGCCAAGCCATAATCACATGAGAAGCTGGAGTGTTCAGAGACAGACTTAATAGCCAGATTTTGCAAACACCATTCAGGAGGCTGCAATTGTGTGTAGGATCTCTGAGCTTTACGCTCTCTTTGAAAAGCTGCTCAGGTGAACCTCTTCAGGAGAAACTCCTGCTGTATTTTTAATGCCCTGGTAAGCAAAGAAAAAAGCAGAGCTTTACACAAGAATGGAGCAGAGGACACTTGACATAAAATGGTCCTTCAGAAGACTATCAAATGATAGCAAAAGTACTTACACCATCAAAGAAGCCACTTAAAATACATGGATGTTGCCTGAATCTGGGAAAAGACCTTTGTGTTTACACTGAACTAAATATTCAGGCCCATGAGTTCTGCTGCCTGCAAGACTGCCTTGGTGATCCGGTCAGTGACATTGCTGTCTGCCACTTCGGAGGAAGAAGCAGGAATGGGATGTGTGTCTGTGAGAGGTATCACAGATATAAATTATAAGGGAGAATAAATAAACACACAGGACAACCTGGGGCAGAGGACAAAATTTCAGTTGAGACAAAAGCTCAATAAGTTTTCTATAAAAAAATCTGAAGCCTTCCAGATTTCAGGTAGTAAGAGTAGTTTATATAATGGATGATCTTATCCAGAAAGGAAATGCCTCTCCAATGTGTTCATGATGAGATAATTTAATAAGTAGCACATACTCTATAAAACTAATTTGTGTAAAGAGGGATGGATTTCAAACCTCTTCAATGAGTTTACCTTGAACAGCAGTTACAAAATGGAAAGCTCTGAGTGACTGCAGAGGAAATGATCTCTGGGCTTTTAGAATGAATCTCTAGATTCTTAAACAACTAATGTTTTGTTAATTAGTATACCAATACTCGGTATTGATCTCCCTTATTTTTCTAAATCACTGTTTGTTTCACCACTACTTCTCAAGAGAAGCACCTGTAACCATTGAACTACAGCAGGTTTTCATTAAACTGGACAGAATATGACAGGAACTGACAGATGCCCTAAACTATCACTCTGACACTATACAGAAATGATACTTTAAAAGCGCAATCAGTAAGAACAAAGAAACAAAGTTAAACTCCCAGGGTTAGCCAATATAAATATTGAGATAATCTGGACACTTAGGCAAGTTTCAGTCCTCAAATCTGCCAGCAGATTCAAAAGCAACTAAACCTCTGCTGAATGCTATCATCTTATCTAAACTGAGGATTAGTTCTCCAAGGTATGTTTGGACAACATGTCTGATGTCAACCAGGGTTAATATATGTCTGTTACAACATCAAATAATAAGAATTACAGAGCCAGGAATGGTGATGTTGCTTTAGTGGTTGCAGAGCCAATTGTTACCTTGGTTCCCTGACCCATCCTCTATCACCACAGGCTAGGGGACAAGTCTGACATCAGTACAACTCATTTTGGACATATGTATGGTGAAACAGCAGAGAGAACAGAAAAGAATATATGCAGAGGCCTTTTACCTTACAGATTTCCCAACTGGTTCAATCAGGAAAACATGATATAAAAAATACTATCCATAGCACAGCACTAGGGACCACAATCCACCTAAGAGACAGCAAGTTAGGACCCTTGTTACTGCCAAATTCATGACTGTGCAAAATCAGGACCTGAGCTAATTTCTGCCTCTTATGATCTCATACTTCACTTTCAGCCTATGCAATCTCTTATCTCTTTGGATAATCAAATAATGTCCAATAAAATAAATGGATGCCTGCAGGTATAACTTTTTTTTTTGCATAATTGTAGACTACTTACCTACTAAGTTTTGTATGAATTGACCATTTACTCCCCCTACTGTAAGAAAATGCCCTCCATCTGAGCTTCTTTGTTTCCCTTCAAAACCTAGAGAACTGTCAGAGAAAAAGGACAGATATCTCATTTTTAAGCCCAAAAGTTTCCACACGTTTTATGATTTTCTCCTCCTAAATAATTTGTTCCCGATTGGAGAATTGCATTAATTTCCCTGCAACCTCAGCTACAGACCACAGAAAGCCATTAGCAACCTCAGCAGAGGATGAAGCCCGAGGCATCCACAGACCCAAGATGGAAAAGGTTGCTTTTTGAATGGATCAGGGCTGCTGCTGCTGGCTGAGACCTGCTCTGCCTGGTTCCACAGAGCAAAATGCTCAGGCTGTGGGAAGTGGGCTGGGTGCATTTTCCAAGCAAGCTGTCCTTTCAGAATAGGCAGCTGCAGGAGCCACTGCAGACAGTGACACCTGACAGGACAGAGCGTGACTGCCTCCCCCACATCACAGTCAGGCACCAACTCTGCCTGTGCCAGCACTTATGGCAAGAATATGAAGCATCTCCAAGTTTCTCCTGACCTTCCCAACAAGATGAACCAAAGCATCATGTGATTTCTCCTTCCCTTTTTCCATTTCTGAGAATGACTAAAATACATTGGATGTTTCTATTAATCTGGACGAGAATTAAGAGTGCTCACTGAACACAAAGAGAGAGGCTTAAGAAACTTATTTTGTTTGAAGATTGTATGACCTAAGAATAGTTAAAAAGATTAGTCAAAAGGCAGTGTCTTGTCAATGTACAGAACATTGACATACTTTTTTTTATATCTAGTTTGCTCCCCCTCATCTCTTGGTTATTGTGGCAATCAAGTAATCAAAACAATGAATCTCCCTGTCTTCATTTCAAAGTATTAAGCTTCTTAGAAGCAGCTGTTCAATTTCTTTCCTAGAAAAATACTTCTGGGTTTTCTTCTAGTTACTTTTCAGCCTGAGAATTTTTTTTCAAGCTACAGCTGACTCACTACCTATAAAACTGCCACTCTACTGGCATAAGGCTGCAAATTCAGGGAGTACCTCTTGCTGTCTACAGGAAAGAAAAATACAAAGGTAAAACCATCCAATTTTATCTCACTATAAGAACACACAGAAAAAGATTACCTAAACACTTCTTGAACCTGACATTCTCAGCTCAAGAGACAGGTGCTTGACATGGCATTGCTACAGTGAGAATGTCTGCTCAACACCCTTTGCAAGCCATACAATTACAAGAAGGGAAATTCAGAGCAAAGTTAGGGGGAGAATTAAAAGAACTGAAACTTGCCCTGAGACCTGTTTGCCATTATTGTCTGTAAATAATCCAGACAGGCCTCTGGCCTCTCAAGTGAGAAAAAACAATCTGTGACCAGGATCTCAGTGCTGCTTTCTGAGACACTGGCAGGGGAGGAGAGAAAGCAACAGATGGAGCCAGTGACTTGGGGAGATTTAAGCCTCTTATTTGCAAGCAGGATTACAGATTGAGAGGGGTCACACTTCTTCCCTCCTAGACAGTTTAGCATACAAACAGTATTTCAGAGCATCAAAAACCCTGTGGTTTTTCTGAAGGGTACATATGCAGTGATTATTACAGTGGAATATTGCACAGCTGAAAAGTAGTTGCATTTTACACTTTATACTGAAAAACTATTAAAGCCCCCCCATTTGCAAGCAGTGCCCCAGAGGTAGCAATTCTCTGTTGAGTTCAGTGTTGTGAACAGGTTCACTGCTGATACTCTATCTCTGGCCTGACGTGTGGAATTTTAGGTACTCACCTACATCAGGTCCATTGCTGGATAGCAGCTGCTTATGTGTGTGACACACAGCGTCCCCTCAGGCACCCACTCTGGCCAAGATGAAGCCCTGCTCTTTTCCAAAGAGGGCAAACAGTGAGAACTAAGCAAAGCTACTGAATGTCCTGCTACTTGACTGCGACACTGAACCAAAACCTCCTCTCCCCTTTTGATGAAGTAGTTTCCTTCTTATGTCTTTTAAACTTCCATGCTCCCTTCATAACCTGGATGGTCAAGAAATCCCTAAACAGTAAATTTAAGGTGGGATGGGCAGCATGTGCTTGCTTGTTTACACAGATCCC
This sequence comes from Calcarius lapponicus, assembly GCA_039654755.1. NCBI lineage: Eukaryota > Metazoa > Chordata > Aves > Passeriformes > Fringillidae > Calcarius > Calcarius lapponicus. Next base: position 49,548,643 of record CM077466.1, read on the forward strand.
TTAAAAGCCAACAGACCACCAGGTGTCCATTAGTAGGAGACAAAAACCTGTTTTTCCAGAGCTGGATAGAACATCACAGTGCATCACAGTACAATGATAATAACATGTTTAGGCTTTCACTTGGATCCTCAACTTGCTGTATAAGAAATAAGCAATGCAAACCCTGCAGATTGTGAAGTAATGGATGGATATATTTTACAGCCATGAGGGTGGGAAGAGAAAAAGGCTCTGCTCAATTAGACTGACCTAATTTCATTTCTGAAAGTGCCATCCTTTTCATCCTGTCTTCCTTCAGAGAATGATCCTGCATTGCCAAGGCCATGCTCTCTAGTTGAATCTCTCAATTGAATTAGCAGTTTCAAAGCCAATTTCAGTACAGCCAGTGCCAGATCTGTGTGTGAAATTTTTTCAAATTAATTTAAAACAGCCATCTCTCATCAGTCAAGAAACCAGTTAAACCAATAAGACTGAGGATTCATCAAGACTAATTAAAAAAGTTAATTTTTGAGTTCTGAGCAACTTTACATCTTCTCTGTTATTGTTTGAAAGTTACAGATTGCAACTGGAAACAGAGGTCCCAGAAACTTGGCCTAAATCATCCTTTCAAAATAAACAAAGAATATCCCATCAGCTTTCTTTTATCCACAGGAGAGGGCAGCCACACAGTGCTGAGAGATAATTCACTGCTAAGTAAAAAGAGGTGATGGTAATTGAATCTTGCAACTCTCACTTCCACGTTGCCACCACAAAACCAACCTCAAACCACAGTGTGTGATGACAAATAACCTGCTGCAGTTCATTCCCCTGCTTTCAGAGCTTCCTCATTACTATTCCAAAAAGCTAAAATAGGGCTGGACCCATAATTAGCAGTTTCCTCTCTTCCCTTGCATATACACAAAATGTAATTGATTACTTGCAAGCCATCAAGAGCTATTCCAGTGCTTACGTGCCCACAGCCCGAAGGTACCTTCATCTTCAGCTCTTGTGACTGTTGTGTTTCCTTTCTTGTGGGTATATCGCTCAATTCCATTTTCCTAAGCCTGACTTCTCTTCTAGAAATCTCTGCACTTTCCCCTTAAGTTCAAACTATGTAGAGGACTGTTCTTTCTCCCATCTGACAGGTTTTTTGTCCCTTTTTATAAAGTCACTGCTTCCCACATTTTTACTGTTACCTCCTTTCTTCAATAGCTCTTCCTACTCCAGGAAGGTGTGTGAGTTGGCATTACGAGGTGTTTGACCAAATTAGAACAAAAAACATGTTCTGTGATGCTGTGAGACTGGGATTCAGCTTCCAGGCTACCTTGGCTCCAGTTTTATTCTTAGGAATATGCTTGGTTGTCTGCTGTAGATCTCCACTCCATGGCCTATAAACAGAGCCAAGATGCTTGGCTGTGCCTTACATGCCTATACATGAACACCTAAGTTTACTTGCCTTAAAATACAACCCGAGTGTCTTAAACAATATCTAAGAGAGATTTCTCACAACACAAATGGGAAATAATCCCTAAATGCATTTAATTCCATAGCAGGGGTTCTACAGAGATCAGGTGTTGGCTTACAGTTTTCAAAGACCAAAAAACCCCTAGGAAGCATAGAACTAAATAGTTATACACTTGAAAATAAGTAAAAAAAAAAGATGAACTCTCACCTCTGGCAAAAGATTTGGCAATTAGATGGCTTTCTAAACTAAAAATGACACTCTAAAACCAAATTAATTTTCAGATATTCTATGGGCCATACACAACACAGACTAGATTGCAGTTTTTCCAGCTCTACAGTGCATGAAGAACTCATTTCACTCCTGAAACACTTTTACTTGTATTCTCCTCTTCAAAACCCTTCAGTGCAGCAACAATTGCCTTCACTTGCTTGTGTAATGCCCTTTTAAGTAGAGTCTATTTCTAGCCCTGTCCTGAAATATGCCCTGCATACTCTGGGAAAGGCTTTGCTGAGCTGAGCTTTCTATTAGTTCAAGAACTAATAGAAGTTTGCCTGCAAACTTCTCTTCTTCCCAAACCCCCATTAGGAAGCTTCATAAATTCTCTCATCTGATCTTCATGGCCACACATCAGGTTGAAGAGAAGAACACTTTGCACCTTGGCAAATTACCTATAAACACCCAGCTTTGCAGCATGCTTGCTTGCAGCATGACTCAAACCCCAGAACTCTTACACAGCAAGAAAACAGCCTTAAGAACAGGATTTATATCTGACAGGCATCGGCATTTTCTCAGCTTTAATTTCTTCAGAACTTCTTTTTTGAACACAGCAAGTGAAACAAGCCTCAACATCAAAAAGAGTTTAGCACACAGGACTAATTTGATTTGTGTTTGCTGCAGCATTAGCAGTGATAATGACAGTTAACAGCCACACCACTCTTCTAAGTCTCTTTGATAAACTAATCCTTTACCTCTTTACCTCCTTTATTTCTTAATGCTTCTTCTGCTCTTAAAACTTCTTAGGAAAGGAGGGTGCTTGAAGCAGGAGATGCTTAGAAGAGTGTTGAGTGTTTGATGACAGCAGGCATCCTAAAGCATGTTTATACTTTTCCATGTCAGACAGCACATGGAAATTATCAATTTAATTATCATGTCAAATCATTATTTCACCATAAACATTGAGTATGGACCTTCAAGAAATACATTAATTCTAGGTATACATTTATACATTTATGCTATTTATAGAAGTATTAAACTTAAGTATTAACATTTCTGCAAAGACAAACCAAAAACCAGCCAGTGCTGAAAAGCCTTCTCTGTGTACCTTGTCACAATCAGCCCACAGGAACTTAGGTATTAATTCTGTTACCTGCAACATTAAATGCAATTACCAAAATCTGACATTCACTAGAGGGTTAACAAAAGCTAACAAAATGAACTATTCTGACCAGAAAGGTCATACTCTCCCAGGGCACACCAGTGATGAGCAGTGCTCCTCAGGAGTCAGGCAATGTTAAATACCTGAGACATGACAGTGGGATTGAAGGCACCCTCAGCAAGTTTGCTGGTGATGCCAAGTGCAATGGACCCTCTCAAGGGAAGGGATGCCATCCAGAGGAACCCTAACAGCCTTCAGAGGTTTGTACATACCTCATGAAGTTCAACATGGCCGAGTGCAAGGTCCTGCATGTGTGTTAGGCCATTCCCTCTAATTTTGTTACCTTCCTGTTCATAGATCCAGTGTGTTTTCCTATACAAAATATCCCTGCTTTCTCTGTTACCTCCCTATCTCCATTTTTGCGCTTGCAGGGCTAAGCCATGCTACAATTTCAATGCTGTGAGTCCTCTCTTCAGCTCTAGGCTAAACACCCTAATGAATGGACAAAGCTCATTTCATCCTTCCTCTACCTGAGCAATGCAAAAGTTAATAGAGTAGCAGAAAACCAAACAGACAAACAAACAAACAAAAAAGCAACAACAACAAGCCGGTGATTTCTAACACTTGGATGCCCATCAATTACCTGATTTGATAAAAAGCTTTTCAGCAACTGCCATCACTGAATGCAACTCTAGATCATCAATACTTACTGTAAAAATTCTGCACTACTCTCTCTCTTGACAGCTATTATTATCCATCTTCCTTGGGGCTAAAATTTCCATCTAACAGTATCTGTAGCCTGAAAGGATTATTTTTGGTCTCTGCCTTCCCCTTCTCTTGCCTGAAGGGAAGAAGCTAAAGTCCTGTATGCACGTAATTAAATGTATTTCTACTCTTTGGAACATTGTAGGGGCACTTTCTGTTAGATTTTTATGAGATTTGTTCAAAGAAAGGCAGCAACATCAGAATTGTTCAGTCTGACATGCAAAGTATGGGTCCTAAATACTGAGTTGGATCATAATTTCTCTCAATTAAACTCTGGTGGTTTGCTTTAGATAGACCATTGACATTTGTATCACAGAAGCTCAGTTGGATAGCCTTCCTCCTCTACCCTTCCTAAAATTACCCTGCAGTCACAAGGCTGGGTAACCCAGTTTACTTGCACCTATTGTAATCTCAGGCAGTTTACCTATTGTAATCTTCATGGCAGTTACACCTATAAACTTCTACATCCTAATTTACCATTTCAAAACTAGAAATACAAAAGCCACCTTCTGAAATAGAAGAAAACAAACTATGTCAAAGAGGGAGCCCTATAACCATTGGACATATATCTGCTCCTCACTATCAGCAGACGTTTTTACAGAGGATCATGGTTTTCATTATCACTGTTTTGCCTCAAGAGAAATCTAGATGCTAAAAGAAATTATAGTCTTAACCAAAACCAGCAGGCATCAACCACTTGTATCTCTGATAAAATGCTTTTTTCTCTGAAGTGCATCCGGGAAGCTGCCTATAATTGGAAACATTAGAGGAACCACACAGAAGCAAATGCAGCTTGAGTGTCAGACAACCATTTTCATGCAAAATGTACTAAAAGCCTGCAGCTAAGAGCTGAATACTTAGAGGCTTAGCCATTTAGGAAAAAAAAAATGCAAGCAAGTCTGCACCTTTCATCCATCTCTTTACAATGCGTAAATAAATGCCTCTCCTGAAGACATTTAAGCCATCTTTCAGCAGAATAACTAATATTTTAATAAACTGACCTCTCTCCCTCAAAAAAAATTCTTTTTTTCCCCCAAACATTATAGCAGACCACCACATTACCCAGGATGTGATAGGCTTGGTGTTAACTACTAAGTTCACCAGGAGAAGCAAGCAAAAGAAAGATTTTATCTAATAAGATATTCAAATGTATTGAAATAAAACAATTTCTTATTGATGATCATTGGAAAGCTCACCTGCATCCCATGACTGTTTCCAGAAGGTTTAAAGAAAACAAATGTTTCATCATAACCAAAGCCAGTTTACTCCCAGTCACCTTTCTATAGAGGTCTTAATGTTTCAGCTACAGGAAGCATTGCAGGCTCCCATCCCAACGTGGGAGCAGGGCCACCTGGATCTCTGCACAGCTGGCTGTAAACAATCCAGGAGTGTATGGAGGAATTTCCTGGTCCAGGTAGTAGACAAACCAACCAGAGGAGAAGCAAGTACCACAATATTTTCATGTCCCCAATATTCAAAGGGGACATTCTGAACAGACATTGACTATTTGTTCATGCAATTGCAGTGATGCAAACCATCCTCAGGCAAAGCCCTCTTGATCTCCATGAGCTCATCCAGTGTGGCCATGTGTGACATGAAATCATTGGAACAGGTGTCCTCACTCTTGGTCACTATTTAATGTAACAAATGTACTGACATAATTTTTGGAGCTCGCTTCAGAAATTTGGATACTACCTCCAAATCTGAATATATCTAGGGATTTCTCTCACAAAAAGGGTGCTGAGACAGACTTTTGCTGGCCTTGCCTTCCCCAGGCAGAACATCATCTGCACCACCAACAGTGGGATTAGATGATTTTCTTCCCATGGAAAGGTACTCTCACCTACTTTCAGGAGCTCACATCCCAAATTTGGATGCCATTTCCAGAGTTGAATGCATTAGGGATTGCTCCTGTACTAAATGTGGCAGGAAAGGAAGCTGGTGCTGGCTGTTATCTCCCCTGGGGCAGCACATACTGCACCACCCACACTGGGCTGGGTTCTGTCCTGTCACCACTGCCAGGAGCCCTCCTCCAAAATCTGGATACCACCTCAAAAATGATCTCATGAAAGAGCATGACAGCTAATTTATCTGAATTTTGGGAGCAGAATCCTGAAAATAATGGCAGTCCTTTTGTTTTGTCAAGGTGGACTCCTATCCCCAGTCTTGGTGGTAAAATGATAGAGTGCCCAGGGGAGGAAAAGTCCTTCAGCTTTCCATCCTGGCACATTTTGTGTGGAAGCAATCCTCCAACATATTCAGTTTTGCAGGTGATATCCCAGTTTGGCTCTAGTGGAGCATTCTGTGTTGGATCTTAGGTCTGCAAGAGCCGAATAGGTTATGGTGCATAACATCAGCAGGAAAGTGCATAGCACCAGTTTTTGTGATGCAGTTCAAGGGGCATGACTTAAATGAGGAGCCTTCAACCCAGGCACATGAGTGAGGTGCAAAATAAGGGCTGTAAATAGAAGGTCAAAGTCAGCCAAAGCCTTTTGTCCTGGCTCATTTTTTTTGTCAGTAATGTCTAGATGTTTTCAACCTTGGAGCTGCACTTTGGATTGGTTAGAGAGAAAATGGCACATTTAATTCATTTGCAAGTACACAGCGTCATCTGGTGGAGCTGAACGGAGACAGTGAGAAGGTTAGATACATCAGCTCGCTTTTTTTTTTTTTTTTTTTTTTTTTTGTCCTGACGCCTTCAGAGTGGGAGCAGTTCGTTGAGGGGTTCAGTTTAGGATCTTGGATCTTGGCACTGTGAGAGTGAAAGGATATGATCCTACACATACCTGGCAAGGAAAATGGGTATTCTTCGTGTTGGTGGTAGAGTTTACATCCAAAAGTGAATATGTTTTGCTGGCCTCTACCTCCTTGCCAGCCTGTTTTCTGAACCTCCCTGAACTTTTTCTTTGGCCATGTGCCGTTGCTTCTTGTTACATAACTTGCCATAAACCCTCCACTGTAGTCCTCTTTATCTGTTTCTCCTCTGGTTCCAGCTACATTTATCATCCTGTGTACATACCTTTACATTTTTGTATCTTTTTTTCCTGGTTAGTCTCTAAGCTCGGTTCAGCATCTTCGAAACTGAATAGAACTGAAAATTTCTATTCTCTAGGTTATTTATCAGGGGATAAAAGACAAATGTAAGGGGAAAAGCGGGCAAAAGGTGGAGGAATTGGGCTTTCAAGCATGAAGTAATTGGCTGCTCACGAGAAACTAATTGTAAATTTATTAACACCTTTGTGCAACAAAAGAGTGACGTTGTCCTGCATTTTGAAAAACATCTGGCAGAATCAGTCCCAGAAAAGAGTTTTTCAGGATCTGAAAAGTCACAGTCCTGAAAGAAAGGTGACTTCAGTATTTCTAAGAATTGCCTTCCTTTTTACAGACACATCTTTCCCCAGGGGAATTCTGTACAGAATATAATAAATATAATGAAAACAGAATTACAGAATATAATAAAAAAAAAATTCAGCTTCTGAAAAGAGCAGGAGAGAAGAAGAATTGTGTCTAGAAAGGCTTTTCCACTTTCTGCAATGAGATGATTTGATTGGAGGACTATCCCCTCACTGTTGGATGTGAATAAGTGAAACTGTAGGCCTGGAACTCCCCTTACATTTTGAATTCATGATGTTGCTCACACTATTTAAGGAATCTGATTTTCTTAATTTAGCAAAATGGGTGTAATTTTTGCAGTTTATCTCGGTACAAAAGACTGGGATCAAAACCCCATCATTTGCAGTGAGAATAAAATGTGTTCCACTCTATGGATTTTATTCCCTTCCATTCTGTTCCATTGTATTTAATTCCATTAAATTCCACACCCATTCCATTCCATTCCATTCTGTTGAAATCCATTTCATTCCATTCTATGCCATCTCATGATGGTCCATGTCCACTCCACTCCACTCCACTCCACTCCATTCCTTTAATTTTAATTTAATTCCACTCCATAGCGTTCTTTTCTTCCATTCCTCCATTCTATGAGGTTTCACTCAATTCCATTTTATACTGTTCAATTTCATTTAATATCACTTAATTACATTCCATTCCAGTAAATTAAATTCCATTCAATTCTATGCTGTTCTATTATGTTTCATTCTATTCCATGCCACTCCATTCTATGAAACTCCATTCCATTCCAATCTATTCCATGCCACTCCATTCTATGAAACTCTGTTCTATTCCAATCTATTCCATGCTGTGCCATTTTAAGATGTACCATTGAAAACCATCCACTCCATTCCATTTAATTTCAATTAATTTCCTAACATTCCATTGCATACCATTCCATTCCATTCCGTGTCATCACATGCTATTCCTTTCCAATATGTTCCACTCCATTTCGTCCCTTTCCATGTCTTTCCATGTCTCTCTGTTCCTTTACGTTTAATTTAATTCCATTCTGTTTCAATTTATGAAATTTTATTCCATTCCATTCCATTCCATTCCATTCCATTCCATTCCATTCCATCATTCCATTCTCTGCACATTTATTGCATTCTGTTCCATTCTGTTTTGTTTCATTCAATTTAATTCCATTTTGTTTCATCCAATGCATTCCATTCCATTCCATTCCATTCCATTCCATTCCATTCCATTCCATTCCATTCCATTCCGTTCCATTCCATTCCATTCCATTCCATTCCATTCCATTCCACCCTATGTCCATTCCATTCCATTCCATTCCACCTCATGTCCTTCCCTTCCCTTCCCTTCCCTTCCCTTCCCTTCCCTTCCCTTCCCTTCCCTTCCCTTCCCTTCCCTTCCCTTCCCTTCCCTTCCCCTTCCCCTTCCCCTTCCCCTTCCCCTTCCCCTTCCCCTTCCCCTTCCCCTTCCCCTTCCCCTTCCCCTTCCTTTTCCTTTTCCTGGAATGGAATAGAATGAATGGAATGGATCCCTCAGCCAGCCTTCTTTCTGGCTGCACTTACTCTGAGCCTCACACCAATCTATTTTAGAAACAGAGGAGATGTCGGGGAGCAAGGAGAGGATTTGTGTCCCCTGCCTGCCTAAAGTGCTCCCGGCTGCAGTTGGTGCTCGGCTGCTGAGAAAGCCGAGAGAGGGGAATCTCCACAGGATGGCAGTAAAAACCCAGCGTGTTCCTTATCCATCTTTGGGGATAGTGAGGATAAAAATGACTTTAACACATGAGCCTGCCTTCAGCTACTGGACTATTTCTAGGACCACAAATGAATTGTTTATCATCTAAGTGCTTTGGTTTTCTATCTCAAATTTATATATGTGTGTCCATGAGTAGGAATGGCATCTCCAAGATCAAGCATAGGAGAAGAGGCACAATATCAGCCAAGTAAACCGAATTCCTGTCTACCCACCTACTTGAACAAAAGTGCCACAAAAGAATATTCCTCTTTCTCAACCCTGAAGCTGTGTAACTCTGTCCTTCCTTTCAGTCCTAGGTGCATGGTAAGGAAGGAAAGCTGAGGTCTCCTGGAAAAAGTAGCTGGGGTTGGGATAGAGCAGAAAATCAGGCAAGAAAAAGAAACTGCAGAATGGAAACCAGGAAGCAGGAAAGAAAATATTTTGAAGAAAGTTTATGTAAAACACACCCCCCCCCCCCAAAAGAAAAGCAAATACTTGTAAACGAGCCAAACACATAAAAGCTGATGTACAGATAACTGCAATCCAAGGGTGGGGAGAAAGTGAGAAAACAGGAGAGGAGCTAGAGGTCTGGATACCCTCTGGATGTACAGAAATCTCACTTATTTCTTGAAGAATGGTCCTTTCCCTTGAGCTGACTGATCACTCACTTGCCAGCTGAAGAACAGACAGGTGAGTTCACTGACAGGTTTGATTGTCCAGATTCCCTGCAATTCACATCACAGAGTACTGACAGAAGAAGGACCAGCTTTCAAAGTAGTCAAAAAACTCCACTGAGCAGTGGTGAGTGGGCTGCACTTCCTGAACAGGAGGTGGTTGTTAGCAGGTCATTTATGTCATTCCTCTGTCCTTCCTGACATACCCAGTCTCTTGCCCATCATTTATGTCTTGTTTCATCTGAGCAAATGGCAACGTTTCTGGGTCAGGGACTATAATTTTCTACATATGTATACACAGGGTTCTGGTCCTAATTTGAGAGCACCATGTACTTACTCTTAAAGTTTATGTGATAGATCTGTCAAGGGTCTGAGAGGACTGCAGGGGGACAATAGAGGGATTTGGAGTCAACATGTGGGTGTGCAGGATCTTGAGAGTGTTGCCATTCCCAAAACTGGGCCCCCTCTCCCAGAAAAATTAGGCCCCATGATACCCAACTGCAAATCTCACCTGGGTTTTGCATCCCTGTCTGCACCATTACTGCTACCTGCAGCTGGCTGAGCAAAACATTCCTGTCTTCATTCTTCCCAGCATCCACACTGTACTCCTTTTGTTTCTGTTTCTTACACGTGCAGGCATATAGAAAGTTTTGCCAACAACTGCCAAGTAGCCAAAACATTTTGTTTTGCATTATAGATAGAAAAAAATTCCCAACATATAGATTTGTTTGCTGGACTGCCTGCCTAGCATTGTTCTGGGATTTTCAGTTGCAGCTAGTAAATTCTTGATGGGCTGTTCCAGTGATTATAATCCTAACAAAGGAGAAGTTTAACTGCAGTAAATGGCAGGTGTCTAAACTGTAGGTGTGACAATTTAACCATTTAATCCAGCAAGATTACAGTGTCTGCTCTTAAATGTCTAAGTGCTTGAGTGATATAGACAAATGTCCTGCAGTTCAGAGAGCACCCAAAAATGTTAAGAACTGGAATGGATATCTTTCCTTGAAGAAAGATAAAATAAAAGATATACTATGTATGTGTCAGCTGAGGGAAAGGAAACATTCTCTCTATGTATCTGAAGGAAGAGCATAAACTTGAACTACAAATTATTTAGTGGGCTCTGTGGAATAAGAAGAATAATGAGGTGTACATACATACATATACATATATATATATAACTCAACAGTGGGATAGTGACCAGGAAATAGGAGAGAAATAGGGAGATTTGGTGCATAGAAGAGACCAGACCTGTTCAATACTTTTGTGCAGGCTGGGTCCTGAATAAGGCTCTGAAATTTAGACAGCAAGGCTGCAAGAAGGCAGGGAACTGCAAAGGATTTGGGTCAGCATGATTTTAAGGAACCTCAGCATGCCATTCAAGGGGGGAGGTGGGGTCTTGTGCAGTGCTTTTAGGGACTTTGCCAGCCTGTCTAACAGGGGACCTCATCGGGAGTCACAGACCTGCAGCCAGCCCTGTCCATGTGCTGGGCTGCACGGCTGGTACAGTGCCTGGATGTGGCCCTGGGGAAATGTCCCAAGGAGCTGCTCCTGAATTGCTCTGACCTAGGAGATCAAGCAGGTGATGCTGAAGAGCTATTTGAGACTTTACATCCGTGCACATTTGTTTATGAATGTAGCTGCTCTCACAGACACTGAGAAAAGTTTGAGCTGTGGCTCATTTTGTAACTGAGCTGGTTGCCCATGACCTGCTTGCTTTGATTTTGGTTACTTGTATAGTGTGGTTTGCCTAAATCGCTTGTTTTATCTCCTTGCTATCACTTGTTTTATCTACTGCTTGTTTTGCTAATAACCCTTCTGAATAAGAAAGTTAATGATTAGCAGCTAATATATAATTACAGAGTGAATGTTCTGGCAAGTATTTTATGAGAGAATCTGCAGATAATACTGGTGTTCTTCTACAGTACCCTTGCTTATTGTCTCTATCAAGCATTTGAACTCTCTTTTTTTCTCCCAGAGGCAACCAAGACATGAATTTCTTGGTTTTGGTTGCTGATGGGAATGCAATGTATCCTAGGAAAGACAGAGTGTGACAGCACTTGCTATGCACTGAGATCTGACATAGTGCTGTTTTCACACTCAGTTTTTGTTCTGTCGGGGTTGTAGGGGAGAAATAAAATGTTGTAGGATATTGTTGAGGTTGGTCATCTTGTACCATATGCTAATTACAGGGAATCACATTTGACACAGCACATGTTGATCTTTGGATTATTTATCTCCTATTGGTGTTTGATCAAAGAGCAAATCATTCCCTAACTTCTGTCAGAGCTTTTGGAATCTAGCCACAAATTCTTGCAGTGAGAGTTTCGTTAAAAAATTGAATGCATGCAAGGGCAAGATATGAAGTCAAACACAATGTTAGAAACAAAGATCTCATTTAAGAATTTATGGGAATTTTGAAATATTATTTAATTCCTAATGGATCCAGAGCCAATAAAAGGTTTTTTTGAGTAGTCTGTTTATTGAAGGAAATTCATTTGAGGGTCAGAACATTAATGCTGTCTGTTAAAATCTACTTTTGGTAGACAGCATAGAATTAAAGAAATTTTTATGACATGTCCTTTTTAGGGCATAGTGGGGGCTGTGCTTGCAGCTGATGCTCATCAACATGCAGGAGATGTTTGGCAGTTGGTGAGTGAGAGCTGCAGACCAATGCTGCTCTTGCTGTCTCCAGCTCAGAGGAGAATTTCCATGTGTTGGGTGTGACTTCAGAGCTGTGCATGCCTTGTTACTCCCACGGGTGTGGATCCACATTTCCAGACTTGAGAAGCTTTGAAAGCCCAGCTCCAGGGCAGCCAGGAGGATAGGTCTGTGGGAAATGCATGTTGCTTTGAAATGCTGGAGGAAAGCATCCAACAATTGGTGGTTTCACTCTTGACATTATGCTATTAGAAAAGAGGGACTGGGGATTGAAATTCTGATAAACGTTGGAATTAATTTAATAATTAATTATAGCATTCATGTGATGGAAGAACAGTTCCCTCTTTATGCTGAATGAATATACAATGTGTACATGGTTATTTTTTTTCATGTCTTTTATCATTCAGAACAACTGCAGTCAAAATGGTGATGTGCAAACAATTTAAAGTAAAAAACCCACAATTTTTAAAAAATATTTTTTTAGGAGGCTGCAAAATTGCAAATATTTCTTAGGATACAAAAAGCAGTTTTGGTCTTTAGTATAGAATGAACTTAGCCAATATGTCTTTCCATGGAAGAGTTAAAGACTGCATTTCTTAACTGTAATAGATAAAAATTGTAACAGCAAGGAAAGAAAATGTATTTGAAAATGGATTTTATTTACTTAACATACATTGCTTAAAATACTCCTTTAATATGTCTTGTCATAAGTAGTTCTTCTGTTCAAAGTGAAAAAAATAGGAGTAAACAGCCACCTTTGTGCAGATCATCCTCTTCCCATTGTTGTTCCTGCATCTCCAGGAGGATACAGGTTCACTGTCTAGAACATGACTTCTGAAAAGCAATAATTAAATCCCAAACAAACTCTTCCATCTGACTGTGGTCATCACCTCCTTAGGATGGGAAATTAGTGCACTGCTCCCAGAGTGTGGTTGCTTGTGAACATATTTATACAGGATTCAGAAAGTGTGGGTTTGGGGGTTTTCTTAACATAACCATCAAAGAAATATGTCAGCAGTGAATCGAGATGCTAAAACCCAACTTTTCTTTTCTCTATACAAAGCATATTCATTTAGAGCAGGACACCTAATTGTCTTGGAGAGGAAATCCAAACCCAGATCTTAGCTTTGCAAAATCTTACTGCTTTTCATCAGAGAATCATAGAATAATTTGGGTTGGAAGAGACTTAAAGATGGTTCAGTTTCAATCCCTCTGCCATGGGCAGGGACACCTTCCACTAGAGCACACTGCTCAGAGCTCCGTCCAATCCTGCCTTGAGCCCTTCCAGGGATGGAGAGCCAACAACTGTGCAGCCTGTTCCAGTGCCTCACCACCCTCAATAAAGAAGTTCTTCTTAATATCCAGTCTAATTATTTTAGCTAAAAGACATTAAGAATAGAAAAATTAATAGAAAAGAGCAATAAGAATTTTCCTTATAGAGTAAACTTAAAACTAGCCAGGAGGGTACATGTATATTGGATTGATTCTGGGACAGAAAAATTATCATGGTGTGAAGGCACTTCAAAACCAAAACTTTTGACAGAGTTTCTAATATTTTCTGACATTGCTTTTTTGATAGTGGAGCTGAAGAAGAAAGGAAATTTCCAATAAAAATAGTCTCTTTTAAGAGACACTCAATTCAAAAAGATTGAAATGCCATGATTTGTGTTCTTTCACAATCCTCCCCCCTTTCCCAAACAGTTCTAACATAGTCTCTTGGGATGCAATCCTGCTGGAATTGTTTGAGGCACCTGCTCCAGAGGAATGCAAGGGCATTATGTAGGCTTGTTTCCACAAATGTTCTTTAATGTCAGCACAAATTTATACTTCAATGCTCTGTGTTGGGCATTGTTCAGGGGAAGAAAGCTCTCTGCAATCCAATATTAGAACTTCTTCCAGACTGCAGCTCCAGGAGCTGTAGTTACATGCTGGAGAGCAGATGTTCTTCCTCAGTTCTTGGACTTCTTGCATTGTGACATTTGTAATTCATGGTCTAGTGAAGTAATATGGCTCAGAGTAATGCTATTAAAAATTCAGCAGCAAACCAGGAGTTGTGGTGGTACCTGTTTATTACCCAAAGCTAATTCCTGCTGCCTACTCTTGTAGACCCCAGCTTAGGACCTAAACTCTTTTTCAAAAGGAATAAAAATTTTCATATGCAGTTCTAGTAAGCATGTGTTTGTATTCACATCAAAACTGCACATGTATTGCTGGCTTGTGCTACTGATATATTATGCTTTGTTTTTGATGCCAAAACAGTCACTGTCAAATTGGATAATGCTCTTATAATTGATGCAGTTTTTATAAATGATCTGGATGCAGGAATAGAATGCACACTGAATAAGTTTGCTGGTAATACTAAGCTAGGAGGAGCTGTGGACTCCCTTGAGGGCAGAGAGCTCTAGAGAGACCACAGAGCTGGGCAATCAGCACTGTAGGAAATTTAACAGACCAAGTGCTGGATTCTCCACGTGGGATGGGGTAATACAGGTTATATGTACAAAGTGGGGGATGAGGGGCTGGAGAGCAGCCCAGCACAAAGAGATCTGGGGGTCTGGTCGATGGCAAGTTGACTGTGAGTCAACAGTGTGTCCTGGCAACAGATTCTATCCAGGCACTGAGGTTTATTGAGAGGAATATTGTCTCACTCTCAGAGGAGTGGAGAAAACATGCAGGTTCTATACACAGGGCCCTTTGGCTGGTGTATTGCAAATTATTGTAAACTGTTTCTTTAAGATGTTGCTCAGACTTGTATTAAATGCTTAATCTCTAGGTAGCTGCAGTTTGTTGAGGTGAAAGCTGCCCTTGGCTAGCTTTTTTTACAAGCATAAAGTGGCAGATCAACACCACAAATTCCATTAGAACTATCTACTTAATTCCCTGGATTTTTTCTGTTGCTAAGTCAACATTTCTCCATTTTGAAGGCCAGTTGCAATTTATGTATCATTATTAGGTAGGTACTTGAAATGAAATAAAAGCAGCAGTAAGAGCTCAAATTGCTGTTCTGTTCCACTCCATCTCTCTGGATTAGACTAATTTATGTATCATTATTAGGTAGGTACTTGAAATGAAATAAAAGCAGCAGTAAGAGCTCAAATTGCTGTTCTGTTCCACTCCATCTCTCTGGATTAGACTTTACAAATACCTGACTAAATTATCTACCAGGATATGTCCTGTTCAAAGTGGGTGTTTATTGTGATGATTTCTGTTCCATCAAGGCATGAAAAATGAAGCTCAGAGCTCTTTTTGTGTGGTTTTCTGTAGACAAGGTCAGCTCATCTGGTAAAGTGAAGTGGAAATATGACTCATCAAATATAAAGCAAAGCCTCAAAGTCTGTGCTTTCCAGAGGCAGCCTCACAGATATAATCATATGTAAGGGATCAGTAAAGGTAGGTAGGTGGGTAGGTAGGTAGGTAGGTAGATAGATAGATAGATAGATACGATAGATAGATAGATAGATAGATAGATGTCATCATCATATTTTCTGAAAAATCTCTTTGCCCAGGACTTTGCTCCTGGGAAGCTGAGAAGCCTCAGAGAAAAATGAAAACAATGATTATCTGATTTGCTTCTCCTGCGTTTTGCCTGCTTTGGAATGTGTTTGGAGATTGTTTACCAGCCGGTGATTGTTTCATTGGTTTCAATGTTAGTTGCTTTCACTCAATGACCAATCACGGTCAGGCTCTGTCGAGACTCTAGAAGGAGTCACCAGTTTTTATTTCTTTTAGCCTTCTGTCTGTATCCTTTCTCTGTTGTTTAGTATAGTATTATTAATATAATATAATATAATATAATATCATATCATATCATATCATATCATAAAATAATAAGTTTGAGCTTTCTAAGAACATGGAGTCAGATTCATCATTCCTTTCCTCATCTGGGGAACCCCACAAATACAAGAGATAGATAGAATTGAGAGTTAGAAACCCATGAAGTATGCAGAGATACACAATGATTTCAGCAGACCCACCAATTATTTTTTCTCATCTGCTTGTTCATTCAGGGCCAATGAACAAATGAACAAATGCCCCTTCTCCGTGGAACAGCAGATGCCCTGGTGCTTCAGAGAACTATGTATGGACCAATTTTTAAAATTTGTTGGATACCCACTTTTTTTGTTTGTTTGTTCTCTTTGTGGATAAGGCAGGCTATGAGGTAGGGCAATATAGAGACATATAACTTTTAAAAAATTATCCAGCCCAGATGCTTTCTCACTATTTGAAGCATCCATGCTTGGAAATCAGTGCACTATCCAAACTCATTTATTCCATCCTTCTAATCTTACTCTGCATAAATGGATTAATCTAGATCATATTTTTTGAGGTACTAAACTGTGTTAAAATTTAATAGGTAATTATCACTTTAATCGGAGTCTGTCTGTTTTTACTAGAATATTTTGTAGACTCTTAATAACCCTGAAGACATTACAACATAGTAAAAAGTATTTCAGTGGCTTACCCATAATGACCTTTACTGAGACAAATAGAATATTTTACAGGGTAAATTTGGGACCAGTATTTCAAAGGCAGTGCAAACTTTATCTGTTTGCCTTTCCTGAACAAGCTGGGAATTAGTTCACTGCCTCAGACATCCTGCAGCTATTTCTCTTCTCTCATTGCTGCAGAACTCTGAACAGAAATCTTCTGATCAACAGGAAGGGGAGGGAATTCAGTTTAGTGCTGAATTAATGGGACCAGCAAAATTTGTGTAAGATTTAACAACCAAGTGAGGGGAAGCCACATTTCTATCATGGAAGAAAATGAAAGGCAGCAGTAGCAGAGTTAGACTTTATTAGGTCTTTCTGGAGACAGAGTTTAATAATAGCTGGTAAAATTACAGAGCTAATACCATCCTGTATCGTCTGAAAGCACAGAGACAAGGTTTATTTTTCCAGTCAATTCTTTGCACGCTGACAAGTGATCTCTGGTTACATTGCTCATTAGTTCTTTCAAACATGCTTCAAACTACATTTAAAAGAGGATGAGAGTCACAGGGAAGTGGGCAAAGCTAGCAAAAAAGGCTGTGTCTGACTCATCTATCTACACATGAAATTCTGCACAGTGTCATGAAAGTTTCTAAAACTGAGACAAATAACATATATTTAAATGCTATTTATTTTATAAACCAGTATAGACAGGTAAAGCCAATTAAATCTCCATCATTATTAAAATCACAGAATTTGGTACATTAGAATGTACTAAAAAATACAGTCAAGAGGCCATGTGTCTTCATGCTAGTTGTGGTTAGATGGTTGCCATTTGGGACAAATGCTCTAGTTGTGAGCTATTTGCCCCATCTCCCTATTTCAGGAATACTCCCAGATTTTGGTTTTTTTTTTTTTTTTAAGTTTTTATTCCCTATGTCTGTGTTGGAAAATGGCACCTATAACAGTTTGGGGTAGGACTAGTGTTTGAAGATGCACATCTAGCCCTTCCAGTCTGCCTTAGTGATGAGCAAGAAAACCCATAAAGCCCATGGGGCAGCTGGGCACCTCTGGGTATCCTGATGGAGCTTTGTCTCTGAGTCCTTCATGGCTTGTTTGGCTTGTTCCTAAATGGGCATCTAGAGCCCTGAGTGGGCCATAGCCCCCTTCCCACCCCTGCAGCTTCTCAAGTGCTTGGGGAGGGTAATTGCTTTGCCCTTAAGCCAGGGCATCTTAGAGAAAATCATGGTGGATAACAGAGCAGACCGTTCAGGTAGGGTTAAAGTATTCATTCGTTGACATCACTACAGAATTTCTGTAGAACATAACTGGCTTGAAATAATATTATCTTTTAGATTTATTGTACTTTTAATTATGCTGTCCTAAACATGCAGCACTGTCATAGCCTATACATTGAGCCCTGCAGCTAGATAGGATTAACTTGAAACCCAACCAGAAATCATATTTTTATACTCAGGAAATCTTTTTTACCTGCGAAAAAATGTTTTATGATGCTTCAGTATATCTGGGGAAGTGTATATAATTATAACTTTCAAATTTCTGTCAGCAGCAAGAATAATTTTTTTCCTTTTACCTTTTTTTAAATTTATTTTTAGGCCTACACATTTCTACAGTAAATCAATGAAAGTGTTTAAAGAAAGAAAAGAGGAATAGAGAGGAGAAGCCTCATTGCTTGACTCTCTGCATCCCATGGACGCCATAACGGGTTTGGAAACCGTGAAGGCTTGCCCTAAAATATCTGTTAAGCAAGATTTCAAATACTCCAGTGTTGCCTTTTTCCCAACCTAGCAAAAGAAACTTGAGATAATTTTAGTAAGGAGGTAATATAAAAGGGGATCTTTATTTGAGGCCTCCAGAGGCCTGGAATTATGGAAAGATGTCCACAAAAGCCCACTCCCACCTCCCCAGGGGGGAGTACATTTTTATAGGTTTTAGGAAATTAGCATAATTGATAAAAAGCACTGATTAGGAGGAGAAGCGGTGATGCAATTTCCCTCCAGGTCAAGCCCCTTCTCTGGAGCCCCCCTTCAGCACCCGTTGTACTTTGTCTATGAAATGTGTCTTGAAAAGTTGTTCTGGCCTTGGTTCCCAGCAAGAACCATGGAGCCTTGTATCCCCTGTGGCTTGGAGCTCAGGCATTTGTTTTGTCTTTCTGCTCAGGGAAAGGCCATGGAAAAATACTGGGAAAACCAGCTCCTAATGCAATAGGTAACAGAGTTACAAATACATGTGTAAAGAATACAGAGAATGTAGAAAAAAAAGGCAAAACCCAAACAGCATCACCAGAAGATAATTGCATCCACTAAACAGCTTCAAGTCTTTTACCTAGGACTTAGATATTCCTAAGACCTCTCAGTACTTAACCTCCCTCATTCCTTCCCTGCAGTGTCCTTGGCCACATGGCTAACTCAGAAGATGCAGTCCATATCTCCAGCCCCCTTTTGAGGTTTGGGCATGTGCCATTGTGGGTGTTTTACAGAACCTTTAAGTCTGTGAAGGCATTTTGTCCCAGCTGACCTGTGAAACATTGAAACTGAGGGTTAAATTTGGGTATCTGCATACCAAGAGCTTTCTTCTGTCTTCAAGGCCCTCCTGACCTGCTTGCTGTCCCTGAGCGCAGCTCCTTCCTCATGTCAGGCTGAAGAACAGTCAAACACAAGGGTAGTTTGGATAGAGTGGCAGAAAGGCTTAGGACTTGGGGCTCTGGGAAGATGCAAACTCAAAATGGACTCCTCCTGCATTCAGGGTTAGGGAGAATTGGCACTGGATATGACTCTATGTGATGAACCTTTGATACCTCCACCTTCATGGTAATTCCTATTAAAAAAAAATAAATTGTTGGTTCTGTCAGTCTGTTTTTCTTCACTCAGCATTTCTCTTGAGAAGGCCACTCTTTCCTGACCACCCTGTGCTCTATCTTCAATACTTTGGTCAAAGGAATGTGAGAAGGAAGTGAAAATATCAGGCTTGGGATCAGGCTGAGTGCTTTTACTGAAAATAAGTGACAGTCTGAGGTAGCCATGCACTGTTTCCATTGTCAAGGCTGTGATGTGCTTGACATATATGAGGCCTATGGCTGTGCTGTTATGTGGAAATATGTAGTGGAGTTAATACTTTTGGCTTTGTCCTTGTGTCTAAACTGAAATGAGGTTTTTTTTTTTTTTTTTTTTTTTTTTTTTTTTTTTTCCTTTTCTTTTTTTTTGCTAAGCTGTAACCCCAGGTCATGTCTGCCTGGTGGAGAAATGTATTCTGTGGCACTGATTTGCATGATGCAGGATCCACATGTAATGCTAAGCTAAAAAGAATTTTCCAGCTTCTCAACACTGTTCTTAGGCAAATCCATGTTCTGGAAAAATATGTGCTGGGTTTCTTTACCTTCTGAAGCCCCATCCAACAGTGAACCTGTTGTTTAAGTCTTCTCTTACAGTGAATCTGGTGTTTACTTTTGTAACAATGACTGTCAATACTCAGCTTTTTGTAACTGTGTGTGGCAAGGGAAATGTTCATAATTAGTGGGGGCCTATTTCAATTCCAGTTATATTTGCAAGGTTATGCTGGCAAAAAATAGTAAAATTATGAAGACAGATTTAATAACATTTTAAGGATAACATACATTTAACATATTATCCAAAATATACTTTGTTTATTAACAGCAAGGGGGCTAGAGGGAAAAGGGGGAGGGATTCTTTGTCAGGGAACTGTAGTGATAGAACAAGGAGGAATGGGCACAAACTGACAGAGGGGAAATTTAGGTTAGATATCAGGAAGAAATTATTTTCTTTGCTGTGAGGGTGATGAGATACTAGAACAGGTTGTGTGAGGGTGCCCAGGGATTGGGGAATGCCCCGTCTCTGGAAGTGCTCAATGCTGGGTTGGATGGGGCTTTGAGCAACCTGGACTAGTGGCAGGTCCCTTCCCAGGACAAAGGGTTTGGACATGGATGTTCCTGATGGTCCCTTCCAACACTTAACCTTCTATGCTTCTATAGCAGAGCTCTGATTTCATTATTTTAATGGTTTTAACATTAGAGATTTTTATTATTTTTGTTTGTTTCTGGAGCAAAACCAGACAAAAAAGGCAAAGAAAAAGTTTTTTTTTTTTAAATATAAACTCTACACTACCCTAAAATTAACAGAACATATAGAGGCAGGAGCATTACCCTAGGTGTGATCAGCTCAATATTACAATGTGGATGTGAAGTCCCTTTCCAGGGAACATTCATCTCTCTGGGACAGAACTATTAGGAGAAGTGAGACCCTGTATTCCTTCAGGGGATTCTCTGGAAAGCAGCTTTAAATTCCTGTTCCACCATCAACTTTCTTTTGTAAGAAATCACTGCACTGAAGCACACATAATAAAATATGCAAAGATTTGACATTCACACTGTCATTATGATTTACTACATACACTGAGATTATTTCTGATGGTACAGGAATATTCATGTTGAAGCACCACAGTGTCCCTCTTTCTCAGCTGGTTTTTTATTGTGGAAGTTCTGGCAAGCAGTAATATGATCTGGGAATAAAATGACATGATCTGGGAAATTGAAGAAGATTGTTCTTGTGCTGAAAAGAAACATAACTGTTGTTCATGGCACTGTATTAAATCCAGAATTTTAAAAGAAATTTTCCTTTGAATTTTGAAGTAATCAACTTGCCTTTCTTGTGACTATTATGTAGCTCAAAACAGCGAAAAATATTTATAAATTGTGTGACCAGAGGAAAAATACAAGTGCCTTTATGATGTTTCTAATTTAAAGGGAAAGCCAAACCCCAAAATTATTTTCAATTGAAGAGAAATTCAAACTTATATTTAAGTGATTGCAAAAATTAAAGGACAAATATTATTTCATATTGGATGTTAAGAGACAGAGATTAGTAGGGAAAAATTGTTAATTACTTGGATAGAATTAAGTTGAAAATTAATGTGTCC
Source organism: Calcarius lapponicus (assembly GCA_039654755.1). NCBI lineage: Eukaryota > Metazoa > Chordata > Aves > Passeriformes > Fringillidae > Calcarius > Calcarius lapponicus. The sequence continues at coordinate 49,570,033 of CM077466.1, forward strand.
TTTTGTAAGTTTTTATTGCTTAATTACTCCTTGCTTTACCTACCAAGAGATAGCATGAGACTGTAAATAAGTGCTGTGCTGTTACCTTTAGAATTATAGTGTTAAATGTTGGCAGAGCAGTTAAGTCAGTTGACTTAACTGGTTTATCTGTTTTATCTGTTGTGGGTTTTTTTTGGTTTTGTTTGGGTTTTTTTTTTTAAATCTTATTTAAATATATTATTTGTCTCAGTTTTACAAGATTCTGTGACTGGCTGTTCTGCAAAACACAAGTCAGATGTGCCATTAGGGCTGCGTGTAAAGTCAGGATAATATCTACAAATCATCTGAAGTGATTTGCAATAGTCTGGAGAACAACTGCTACCAGCAGCAGAAGGGCACAAATAACCCTGGATGTGACAGCTCATCGATTCCTTTGTCAAGTCCACAATGAAAGGATGAGAAGTGGAGGCATTTCATTGCTGTATGTGGAGGGAGTGAATATGTTAAAATAAAAAAGCAAAATAGATATTGATCACAAAAAAAAAATAAATAACACTGAAACATAAAATCATGGGCTAATCTGGTTTTATTCAAAAGGAAGAATAAGCCCAAGGAGGTCAAAATTTGGGAGCAGGAATTCATGTCACCAACAGTTCAAGACATGGGAACAAGCACAGAGAGTAAGATGAAAAGCAAACTGATGAAAAGTACACAGCTGAAACATTAGGATGTATGGGGGTAAAAGAAGGATTGCCAAGAATGAAGATATGCTAGATTTTGCTAAAAGATTGATGCTTGTACTCAAAGGTTTGTCCCTTTGAAACAAAAGAAAATGGAGTGATGCTAAACAGAGATGGGATGTAAATTTAGGTTGGCCTGGTGTTTTGTCTCAGGTTTTTTATGATGATATTGAATTAAAGCAGATATTTAAAATGGGGGTCTATGGACAGAAATGAAATACCCCTCTTGGAGAAGAGAATTTGACTTCGAGAGTTTGTTGAATACTAACTGAAGGTGAAAGGTGAGCTGATAAACTCTGCAAGTCCCGAACATCTCTCTCATGAAACTGCCAACTCAGAAGCAAAGATCTTTAACAAATTTCCCAACCTGACCTGGAGAATTACTGAAGAGATATTTAATTTTAAAAATATATTTAATTTTAAAAAGAACACCCTTGAGAACGGTAAACACCTAAGTATGACCATAATGGCGTTTAAAGCTTTTGGAGGAGCATATCACCGCACACCTGGAAGGGCAAGTCTGACAGGATGCATCAGAATAGGCTTGTAGTGGAGCAGATGGCTCAGATGGAGCTGGTAATTTTCTTTCATGGAGTTACTAACATTTATGACATGAGAACTGAGACCAGCACTTTGGTAAAGCATTAAACATGGTGCCTTGGAAAAGGGCAGGTGGAAAAAAAAGAGAAGAGCAGAAAGAGCAGCACTGGCTGAAAGTTAAAATTATTCTTGTGCAAGAAATTCTGATATCCTGAAAAGCTCTGGTTCATTTCAGAGCAAAATTTTTTGTTTGCTTGTTTGTTTGTGTTTCTCTTTTAGCAGGAGAGAAAGGTAATTGTGGTGTTGCAACATGCAGAACATTTTGGTTAGCTTCTGAACTGAAAATGAGCTTGGGAGGGTGGGATCATAAATGTCCTGTATTCCCTAACCTTCTCAAGCTGAATAAAGAAGGACTGGGCACCCTGGGAGCCTGTTGCCAGGAAAAAAATAGGTGGATACAGCCAGGCCTACATTTCATCAGAAATTCACAAAAACTTTTTCATCAGAAAACCCCTGTGGTTTTCTAATATGTTTCTTCTCCAGTGACCCTGACTCATCCTCAGACTTGGAATTTCATTCAGTCAGGTCTGAGGCAGATTTTGACTTCAGCTGTGACCCTGCTGGGTCTTGGTTGTAGTTTCTACAGGGGATTCTGATGAAAAAAGAAAGCCAGGATTTTCTGTGAGTGGAATGAGCTAATCCTCTCACTGCAAACTGCTTCTTTCCTTTCCCATTGCTGCTCCAATATAGCTGCCTTCATTTGGCTTCTTTGCTTTATTTAAAGGAATAGAACCAACCATCTTGAGTTTTTCACATGGCACATACAAGACAACCAGGGATCGGGCTGGGAAAAAATCAGGGCTAGGAAAGTTTAGGAAGGGCAGGTCCTGCCTCACCAACCTGACCTTTCATGGCCAAATGGCCCATCCAGTGGATGGAGGAAAGGCTGTGGATGTGTCTACCTGGACTTCAGCAAAGCCTTTGATACTGTGAGGAGACCTTATCACTCTCTACAACTCCCTGAAAGGAGGTTGTAGCCAGATGAGGGTTGGTATCTTCTCCCAGCTGACCAGTGACAGGATGAGAGGACAGCCTCAAGTCTCAAGCTGTGCCAGGGGAGGTTCAGATTGCACATCAGGAAGAATTCCTTCAAGAAGGTGTTGTTAAACATTGAAATGGACTGCTCAGGGAGGTGGTGGAGTCATCATCTCTGGAGGTGTTCAAGAAATGTGGTTTAGTTGACAAGGTGGTGATCAAAGATGATCTCAGAGGTCTCTTCCAGCCTAAACAATTCTGTGATTCTGCACTGTGCTCAGACTCCCTTTGAAAAATGTTTCCCTGAAAGCAATTATAGCGCAATTTGATTAAAATAGAATAACAGGATAATTGAATTATCTTTAGGATCATTCAAAAGAAAAGCAATATAAAGGGCTTGCCCACAGCCCTGTTATGTCTGCTTCTTCATAATTTCCTAAAATATGCTTGCTGGTTAATGAATCCTTCCTGTCACATATGGTGGTAATGATTTCTCTTTTCTGTTGAAAGCAATGTTTTTGTTCTCTAATTTTCATCTTCATCTGCCTTGACTAAATGAAGCAGTAACACTTTCTCAAGAAGATTGTTCCAACAGATTTATTTTACTTCCGTACTTTACTGAAATGCAGGACTTGTTTGAGAAGGAAGGTGTTCAAAACTCAAAGCAAGCAGCAACTTTTCTGCTTTGAAGCTCCTGCTTCTCAAAGCTTGATCAATAATGATTATATGAAGTAAAACCTTTTCTTGTCTATATCCTGTAATCTTAAATCCTTTTCACTGCCTCTTTTTTGATTAATGGAAAATGTTTTTCCAGTGTTTCTCAAGCACTGACACATCCAACATCTCAGTTTCCCAGGTTTGTCCCTTATCTATGATATCCCAAAGTTTTTTCCTTATCTACCCTCATCTTACCAGATTGCACCTCTTCAAAGTCTCATTATAATTTCATAGACAGTAAAATGGCTCATCTATACATCTGTTTTGTGGTAATTTCCAAGAAGGCAGGTTCTTTCTAGAGACTGTCTGACAAAATATGGTATTTTGTGTTTGTGTCCTCTTCTCTTCTCTTCTCTTCTCTTCTCTTCTCTTCTCTTCTCTTCTCTTCTCTTCTCTTCTCTTCTCTTCTCTTCTCTTCTCTTCTCTTCTCTTCTCTTCTCTTCTCTTCTCTTCTCTTCTCTTCTCTTCTCTTCTCTTCCTCTTTTCTCTCACTTGCACTGTTGGGCACATTATGGAAGTCCTCTGAATAGTGCCCTGCTATGTCCTACCCCTTCCTTTGTGTTCTCCACTTCTTCCCCCCATTTCCACCCACTGTCCTGTCGTGAGGATCAGCTTCCTCTGAAGGTTGGTATATTTTTAACCTATGACTGCTGAAATATAAACTTAATTTTCACAGGGTTAATGACAGCTCATCTCATCAGGGACTGTGAGAATCCCAGACTGACTTCAGAGGCAAACTGCCATCCCATTTGGGGAATATCAAAGACATTCAGAAGCTCTTGGATTATGAAAATACGCAAACTGCTGGAGGACAGTGTGCATCACAAGGAATTGCCTGGAGAAATGCTGCTTCATTCTCTCAGATTTGATTAAGGAAGGGCTAACTTGTGCTATAAACCACTGCAAGTATGACAAGTTTTCCTGCTTAGGGAAGGATGCAATTAATTTCTGATACTGGCTGAACTGAATGAAAACAAGATTTTGTTTCCCTATCTGCCCCAGCATCATATACTTAACCATTAAAGAGTCACACAGGATCAAGCATTCAAATTCACAATATGTCTGCTCTCATGGTGCTCATCACTCATCATTTAGATCAGTCCCTTTACCGTGCTGTAAAAATGGATTGGGTGTTAGTTAGAAAGTCCTGTGCATGCAGTTTTGCATGCTTGTATATTGTGTGCTGCTCCACTCAACAAAAACATTGTTTGGACAAAATGTAACTCTCCTCACAGGAATAGTGACTGGTTGATCTCCCTCCAGCAGTACCATCTCTTCTCTTGTATTTTCATCACAACTGGCTTGATAAAAATAGTTTGGCATAAGCCAGTTTGAGCTCCTATTTTAAGCATGCAGCTTAAAAAGAGAACTCCCAACATTAAGACTTTCTTTGGAAAATCTTGTGAAAGATGAGTACAAAAGATGGAGCTCCTCTCCTCATATCATGTACACTATAATAATTAATTCCTAGGAAGAATTTCAGTTTCTGTGGTCTGCCTTTTCCAGCCAGCTTGGGCACTTCTCTGTGAAGATGTCAGAGAAAATTTTGTACAAAAGATCAAGGTGAGATAAGTTCAGTAAAATGTAGATAGTATGTAGCAGAAGGGAACAAAACTGTACTTTGCATGGAAATTCAATCCCAGCTTTATCAGTGGAGAAGCTAATATCACTTAAATATTTTAATGACAGAATGTGATACTTCCTGGAATCTTCTTTTCTTTGAACCTGCTGAATTAGCAGTGTAAATTAATGAGCTTTAAGTCATTTGATGGGAGCTGGGTGAGTGACTGTTCAGTATCTTTCACATTAATCTCAATATAATCTTTTCTATCCAGAGGTGAGGAAGGAAATGACCTTTAGAAACAATTTGGAGTCACTCTGTGAAGGCAGTTTGTCCTACTGACAGTGATGCAGGACTACAGTGGTGCTAGAGAGGTTGAGGCTGGGTTACTCACTCCTCTAGACCTTTTCATTCAGCTGTGAGGCTCCATCTGACATAGCCATAAAGGCTTAGTGAGTCTCAGATGACCATGGCTTCCTTCAGTTGCACTGCCCTGAAATAAAAGAAACTCAAAATGATGTGATTTCCATGTGGAGAAACTTGGGTAGGCTCAAGAAACAGCAAATATTGGGGAATCCAGTCTAGTCTAGGGGAGAATTCCTGTCTGGTCTCCAAACAATTCAGATGCCTTAACCCTGAGCAAGACCTACTATGGGACAATGAAGAATTTATCTCTGAGTAGCATCAGTACAGTGCTCTGCATCTTACCCTAGATCACTCTGGCAAATTCCCAGTTGTCTTAGGGAAGAGGGAAAATGGAGACCAAGTTATACACAGAGGAAAGGACAAAGCTGGATGCACACAGCAAATTCTTCCTGGACTGTACAGAAATAAGCAGGAGCCCTGAAGCATAGCATAAATGCAAAACAAACATTGTGTTTACAGAGACAGCCCTCAGTGCTTAAGACTCTTTTCCCTGTAGCATTTTTCCCTGAATATTGACCAACAGATGACACCTCTGCTGTTCTGCTTAGAAACAAATGGGGAACAGACAAGCTGTTGCACAAAGTCTCCAAATACAAAGTTATATCCCTCCCTGCTCTTCTGTGAATCCAACCCAAATATGTCAATTTGCTTTTCTTAATTGCTTTTTGTTTATTTCCTCAACTGGTTCTCCTTGTGAAACCTATTGGCACTCTGGCTTAGATTTTTTGGATGGTTTACTTGTTTTAACCCATTCACAGCATCACCCATGCTGCAACCTGCTTCAGGAATAGGGACATGGCTGGTCATCAAGAGGACACAGTTCAGCATGGGGCTGCTCTCCTGACCCCTCTGTGACAAATCGGAGTCAATCTGTGGGGAGAGGATGGCATCTGTCACAGGTGGCCTTGGCACCCCTCAGTACTCCTGTCTTTCCACAAGGCTTTGACTCCTTTGTCAGGGGCTGTCACTGCTTCATTTTGGGTTACCCCTCTAAAACTATCAGAATTCCTGAGTCAGTTGTGTAGTTGATGAACCCATTTGACATCCTAAATTTATAGTTGATGGGATTTTAATTTGTTCGGAAAAATAAATTTCACTTCATTGTATTATTTGTCTCAAGCTCTCCTCGACAAGGAGCTCAGTGCCAGCACACGGGTGCAGTGATGCCACACGTGAAGGCAATAAATGCATTGCAGCTGTTTTTCTGGCAAATACCTGGAGTGTAACTAAATAAAAACCTAAGGCTAAATTTTTGCAGGAGTTGATGGCTGCTGATCACAAGCAGTATGTCTTGCCACTGGTGGGTGCAAGGGGAATCTTTTGCTTTCAAAACATACTAATTAATTGAGTAGCCATTACACGCGTGACTTGCTCCTCTGAAGTGTGCCTGGGTGCATGGGAGCAGTATAAATCCAAAAGTCCCTTCTAAGATTTAATCCTGATGAATTAATCAACAGACAATATTGCAAGCAGTCCCTCCAGACTGAGTGATATTTACATAAGAAAGAACAACGTCCTCTTCATTAGTTATGCATGGCTCTCATATAATTGAAGTTTCATTTTGTTGTAGACCCTAACAAAGCTTTAGATTAAAATACAAAGCCGTTATTGGATGCTAGAACTAATTAGCCTTTAATGGCCCAATCCTGCAAACTCTGAGGCCCAGAAGTAATGAGACTTTATTGAGACTATCCTTGCAAATGAAATTGTAAAGGGACATATTGTTTTACAGAATTGCATATTAGAAAACCTGAAAGCATCTTTTCATAAGAAAAATAGGATGGTTCTTTAACAGCTACAATTCCTTGTTCCCAAATCTTGGAGATACCCTGTTATGAAAAACAAATAAACCACAAAATCCTCTTATGAATCAATTATAAAGATATTTAATCCAGTAAATTTTATTTTTGAAAATGAGAAATTTTAAAGAGAGCAATTCTGAAGCAGTCTTGCCAATTGCAACAATTGTATTTCTACTCTTAAAATCTTCAGGTCAAGATGTATTTGGGGGGATTTATCCTGTTCTCTGATGGTCTCAGTCCACTGAGATGAACTGCTTGCACGAAATTTTTATCTGTACCATTGAGTGCAGTAACAGCCTCAAGAGACAGAAAAATCCCTTCCTTTCCTCTCCTCTGGACTCTCTGGGATCTTGGGAAGGACTTTATTAAACTGCTGACGATGACATCTTGATATATGAGACTGCACATTGGGCTGCAGGACGAGGAACAGTCAGATAATCCCAAATGCCCTGGATGGAGATCATCCTCATGTTTTGGACAAGGCGAGTTCCTGGGGAATGGCACAGAAACACGTAGAGAAGCATTGCACACAGGGCAGAGTGAAAACTGTGCTGTGGGAGACGTTGTGCCCTGTTTGTAACCACTGTGATACATCTTGCTCCCAGAGGGGACAGAAATCTGTGGGACCCTGAGCCATGCACGCCTTTGGAGAAAGGAGAACAGGTAAAAGTTTTGGCTCCAGTCTGACGGGATAGGCCAAGGAAGTGAAGGTGTGCTTGCAGACTCCCAGCCTCCCTGCCTGCAACGGCGCGGGAACCTTGTCTGTATTTTCTTTCTATCAAGACCTTCTCCTGAGGGGACAGTGGAGCAGAACTGTCACCAGGCAAGACAGGCAAGATTTAGAGCCCCTGTGGTGGTGAGCCAGCCTCAAAGGAGAGGGAGAGAATGGGAGAAAGGGAGATCATGGCTGAGAAAACAAGTGTTTATGTATGGTGTGATAGACTAAAAAGCTAATGGTGAATGACAAAATAATTGCCCATCTGCAGAAGCAGTGGGTTCTTTGCTGAGGCCAAGTTTGCACTCCCTAAATGAAGGGGAGATGGAGAGCTTTTAGTGTGTGGTGCTAAATCCTCTGATCTATATTAGACAGGGGATGTGCACCCACTCCAGAGGATGACCACAATAAACTGATCATTGTTTGGATAAACAAGCTGAACCCTGCAATTGATTTTGTCCCTGATAACCTGTGACTGATGTATTAAACAAGATGTTTTCTGGCCTTATAAAGGAAAAAAGCTGACAAGAAGCAGATCCTGCAGAAGTGGGGTGATGTCTTCTCTCATGCCAATTCCCTCTGATAAGACACAGCCGGCTCAGCTACACAAGGCTGTCATGTCTTAGAAGGTGTCATAAACCTTCAAGGAGCCCCAAAGAGCCTCCAGACTAATTTCTAGGGCCTTCCACCAAGGGACTGTGCATGATCCACGGTGTTGCATCAGACAGTGTAAAATTCACCCCCTCAGGGGAGGCACCTGGGTGTTCCCAGCTGAACCTGAACCATATATTAACCCACTGAACTTTGTGTTTTGCGAGCTTCCCCGCCCACAACAGATCAAGACTGTGATCATCACTTCAAACCGCGGACATTGAAATTGCAAAGGTAAGACCCATTGCAGGATCCACTGGTGGTGATACCTCTCCAGTCCTTTATACTCTTACCCATTCTTCCTCTTTCTTTTCCTTGCATTTTGCTGCTATTCATTTCTCTCCAAGCACAAAGGGCCACGCTCATATCCCCAGCAGCAACCAGTATGCTGGGGAGAGAGGGAAGGGGGCAAGGAGAACATGTATAAACTATTTCTCTGTAAGTGGTGGGGGGCAGAGAAGTTGTCTCAGGAAGGTTACAGAAGTGGCAGTCTGAGCTGGACTCTGCTTTTCCACAAAACTCCATCCAAACAAACCCCTTTTTGTTCAGTACAGGAGCTCTGAAACAGGCCAACTGCAGCAGACTGAACTGGAGGCAGTGAGCTATGAAGATGGATAATGATGCTACTCTAGAAACCATAACACATCCAGCCCAAGATTGCTTGGACTCGTGGGAAGGAAGTCAAAACCTGTCATTTTTGGCTACCCCTTGTCATGTCTGTGGCTTGTCAACGTCAATTTACAGGGTCCCAAGCCCCAGCACCACATCATGTAAGCAAGCTGTGTGTAGGCAGACAAGCCAACAGCAGCCCCTGCTAGCACACAGTGCCAGCTGCCAGCCTGGCATCCAGCTGACATCTCACATAAAACCTGCATCACTCCTCAGTGAGGCCCGTCCTTGGGCTCCCCAGACACAGGTCTCCTCTGAATTTGCACTGATCTAACTTGATTGGGGACCACTGGAGACAGATACCACCTGTCAGGCTTATAGATGTATTTTAAAATCACAATTAAAAGAGCAGAATTACTTCAGGTGTCAGTCCAAGCAATCCCATGACTACCAGCCCTGGCTGGTGGCCTTGCATCCAGATGGTTTTGCTGAGGAATTCACCAGGACAAGTTGATGTTGACAGGTGTCACTGTAAAAACATTCAGAGCTGGTGGGTTTCCCATCCTGCTTTGGGAAGTGTGACATACTTATTCACCAGGATCACTGCTCCCTGCAGTGCCCAAGAGTTACATCCCACTCCTGCCTGGGAGCCAGGAAGGGAGTGAGTGAGTGAGCGAGTGAGTGAGAGAACTGCGCTTCTGCCTTCTGGCTAGCAGAAACTGTGCTGTTAAATATAGCAGACTCAAAACCGTCTTAAATTTCAGCTTCCCATCTCCTCTGACTGTGTGGTCCTTGCATGGGTTCAAGAGTCAGGCAGAAACCAAGGTTCCTGGCAATATGTATATATTGCGTTTTAGGCGGCAGGTAACAAGTGGCAGAGCGGCATCTCTCTCTTCACTCCTTTCTTGAAAACTCTTTGCCTAAAATAGCAAATATCTAGTAGTGACAGTGAGCAAGATAGAGGAGATTTAACTAACATATTTAAATTATGAAGGACATAGTTGAAGCTGCTCTCTCACATTATAAGAGAATAAAAGGGTCACTGGATGAAGCTAATGGCCAGTGCACTAAAAAAAAATTACAGGAGGTACTTCTTCATGTGGTGTGAAAGTCAGCCTATGGAATTCATTACCACAGCAGGTCAGGGAGTCAAACACTGCAGACACATTGAAAAATGGGCTGGATAATTTTATGGCCAATAATAACATTTGTAGCTCTAGCTGTTGGATACAGTCGGAGTAGCAGGTGGTGGCATTCACAGTGCACACTGGTAGCAGCAGGAGCAGCCAAGCCAAGTGTTTCTCTCTGCGTCCTTCCAATGGAAAGGAAAATGCTGCTCTTTCCTCTTACCCTTGTCAGCCTGAGGTGTGCAGTGCACCAAGATCAGCCCACTACTCCACCCAGCCCGAGGAAAGAAACAGAAAAAACATTGTTCATGTTTGCCCTGGGGAAGGAAGGTCAGGCAAAAGCTCTGGCTGGGCTGGTAAAGTTTGGACCATTCTGAGAATTTGTGTTTGGCACAACTTCAGGAGGCTGGTGAAAGTTCATCTTCTGTGTGTAAAAATGCCCTGGCAGGAGCTGATAGCACAACTCAGGCTCAGGATCTTGGTATGGCTCTTTTGGAGACCTGAACCAGCTGCTTCTGAGGAAAACACAAAAATCCTGCGATGTCCAGGTAAGCTCCCAACTGGGGGATTCCTTCCTAATTTTCATCAAAGGTAAATAAGCTCTAGTTCCTCATCCTAACAGAAAAATTTTGTGTCCTTGGAAGGCATCTAGGATCATGCCCCTACCTCAGGGATTGCCCAACACGTATGTCAAGCAGAGTGCAGACAGAGAATTTTCCTATATTCTCTTATTGTTCCCTGCATTCTGTTTTCTTCTTTCAGTCCCTTCCACCCACACTGCTTTACCATCAGATTTACCCTGGACACTTGTCCATGTGCAAATCAAGTAAGGCTTTTATTCCTGGGGAGAAGAAACGCTGAACTCCTATTGCCATACAGACGCAGAATCCAATCACAAGATGGAAAAAAATAAATCAAGAGACTGGCTTGGTGAGAGAAATGGGATCTTCCTCTTGTTTTTTATGGTTTCAACTCCACTCAGTAGTTTTTCAGCATGGACATACAGGGAATTTAGTTGTTGTGTTTGCTGGTGTCCAGAGCAGTCTTGCCTCTTGTTTTCTCTATCAAATAGGCCATAGGCAGACTTGCTTTACATAAAGCATAAGCTGTAGTAGCAGCTACTTATCAAAGTTGAAATCAGAAGCTGTGACTCTCAATTTGAGATAAAGGGCTCCATGTGGAGCCTAGCAGCTAGGAATTCATAATGTAGACAAAGAAGATGAAGTAATTGGAAGATATTTTAAATATTTAAAGCCTTTCAAATGCAATAGGTTTGAAATGTCTTTCAATTAAGCCAATATCTCTGATTTTCATTGCACACAGAGGTCATGATTTTATCTCAGAAACGCTTTCTTTAACTGTTTGACAAGCTGAACTCTGCCAGGCCTACAGAGTCAGGCAAGCATTTAATCTCAGTCAGATTTCTGCCTGATTAGAGAATGTTTTCAACCTCTGAAAAGCAAGCAGCTTGTTTAAATGTATATAGAAACAGGACTTTTATGAAACAGTTCAATAAGAAAGGATGGAGGGACACTTCCTATCCTTCCTTGCTCCTGTAAGATTTCCATTTACAAAGGACTGCTGCAAATGCCTGACACAGTTTAGTCAGGCATAGAGGGGCAGGAGATGTCTTGGACAACCAGAGTTCAATTTGTTGTCCTAGGGCCAAGATTTATGATTGTCAGAGGGATTATGGTATAATTTTTCTGTCCACGGGACTTATTTAATTGAACATCTCTGCTTTCAGACTTACTGGAGACTTCTGAGCACTTTCTGAGCAAGGGTACTATTGAGTATTGGAGACCTTCTGATACAATGAGGAGTCACCTCTGCTTCTCAGGCAGGGAACAGAGGAACAGCAAAAAATGAAGGGGTTTGCTCAATGTCTCCCTTACAATTGAATGCAAAATGCATGGATCTGGCAAGGCCTGTTATCTATCAAACCTGTTGGTCATTATTTAGCCATTTTGCTCTCTCACCTTTTTCTTTTGTCTTAGCAAGGAGTTTTCCTCTAGTTTTCAATCAGCCTTCTTATTTTCTTTTTTTTTTATGTTCATGCAAATTACCTTTTATACTTAGTTTTTAAAAATTTCTAAGCACAATGACTGGCAATGGCATGAATAAGTAGTATTAAAAATATCGCCTTGTAGTTCTTATTTAAATTATTCCCTGAGCACACATAGTAAGGTATTAAAAGCTAGTAGGATTGTCATCCTAGGTTCACTTACCAAATATTTTTGGCACCTCAAGTTGCTTTGTGGTTTATGCTCCAGTTCAAATCTTTACCCAGTGCTGGTTAATTACCCAGTCACTATGATTATATCATAACAAATTTATTGGCATTTTAGATCCTGCAGTCTCATGATGTCAGAAAGGAATTTCAGAGATGGCTCTTGTTGATTGGTATCATTAAATGTGACATATATAAAGCTGCAAATTTAAACTTTCCACCCCATTCCCCTTTCAGGCACACCAGTAATGCAGACAAGTAAACTTTGAGAGCACTGTAATGTTTATGAAGTGCAAGTGTGTCATAAAATCAACCATTAATCAGGCAAAATGAAAGGCCTGTGAAGTGAAATTTTTAAGTATTGTGCACCAGTTAGTTTAAGAACTGTAACATTTGCAAAACCGAAATGCTTGGGGTGAAAAAAAGGAAATATCTTACCAATGATCATCAGTATTTTTCTGAAAATTCATTTTTCCTAGTGACCACAATATTTTGTTATCTGTCCACAAGCCTGATGATTTAGCTGTTAAAAATAGTGGTTCAAACAGCAAGGAAGTTGTGGCTCAACAAGTGAGTTGCGCTTTATGTGCCAATACAGTCTGCACACCCAGAATGAGACGTAGTCTAGCCAATTGTCCTGGTTCCAGCCAGGACAGGGTTAATTTTTGCAGTCCCCAGGAGAAGCATGCCCTGGACCTGGAGGTTATTCTGCACCACATGTCATTTTCTGAGGACAGGGGAAGGGAATCTTTTTTGGGAAGACGGACTCTCTTCTGGTTGGTTTAGCAAGCTGGAGGGAGTGGTTGGGTAGTGTTCATTGTTGGGGGGTTTCCATGGGAATTGTTCGCCTCTTTCTTGTACCCTCTGTCACTGGTATGGTTGCTGTTGCTGCTCATTTTCTTATCTTGTTGCTAGACTTGTCTTCTTGCCTAAAACCTGCTCAGTCACTCTCACTCTGTTCTGGGTAAGATCATGGAACAGATCTTCCGGAATGCTTTCTCAAAGCATTTAGATGACAAGGGTTGGCATTAGAGAGAGCCAGCAGGCCTGCACAAAGCTCAAATTGTGCCTGACCAACCCAGTGGCCTTGTATGACTTTTGTTGGATAAGGGAAGAGCACGTGGTGGCATCTGCCTTGGCTCCTGTTAGGCCCCTGACATGGTCCCACACAATATCCTTCTTGTTGACTTGAAGGCATATGGACTTGATGGATGGACTAGTCAATGGATAAGGAATTAGCTGGATGCTAACATCCAAAAAGATGCAGTCAGAAGCTCTGTGGAGATCTGTGTCCTTCAGGGGTCTGTTCTGGGACCATTCTTGTTCAGTATCTTCACTGATGACAGAGTGGGATTGAGCACACCAGCAACGTTTGCCAGTGACACCAAGCTAAGCAGGGCTTTTGATGTGCCTGAGGGAAAAGATGTGCCAGAAAAAAGACTGGGGTTAAAATTAGAGAAAACTGGAAAAAATCTCTAGGCTGAAATGATTGTCACATTCTAACAGAAGTTAAACCAGCATGGGAATTCTGTGGTGAAATGTGGTTGGCATGCACAGAGTCCATGTCATAGCAGCTTCCCACACAACTCAACCTGCAACCTGAGGGGGACGAAATGGAGGGTGAGATGGAATGGAGACACCGTGGCTGGACTCTGGCAATCCCTGCAGGAATGGGAACTTGATGTTCCCAGGTAGATGAGGTAGATGATAAACCACATAGCATCTGTCAGCCAAAGGAGAGAGGAGATGTCCTGCTGCTGAACCAGCAATTGTGGTGAAATCACTCTCCTCAGGTGAACTTTGCTCACTGTATTGTCATTGTCACAAGTAACTCACACCTGCATCCCATCTGCAAGACATGACCATCCCTCACTGGGAATGGGATCTTTTATTTTATTGACTGTATCTCAGAGGCAAGAGAGAGAGTTTTACACCAATCAGTAACAAAGGTATGCACGGCTACAGTCACTCATGTCCATGCCCGGGCCATGCTGGCACTGGAAATAATTCTGTTTAGGAATTATCTTGTTGGTTTTTACTGGTCCTGCATTGGGAGGACAGAGAATCCTGTGAAGGGATATGTTGCTGCACATGGCACCCTAAGGTCAGCAGTACCTTCTACCTTCTTGTTTGCTCTGTCTTTTTTTTTCTGATAAATCACACCAGTGTCCCAAGTCCCTCAGGAGCCCATTGTAAACTGATCTCCAGCCACTGGAAGAGCTAGCTACATCATTTGTCATCCAGTATCCAAAATTTTAAGGCATAAAATCCTTCTCTGTGGTAAAAAAGGAGGCAGTGTCTGTCAAGTCTGAGCACGTTGTCAACAGCAATGAGAATGTTCTCCATCTGAGCTGCCTAATATGAGCCCAAAGAAACAAATCAGGGGGGAATTTGGAGCTAAATTAATAGATGATAATATAATGTGAACATTCAAGTAAGCACTCCTGTGGAATTGTGGCCAGTCAAGAATGTGGATGCAATTAAAGGATTTTCAAGAAGCCTTTCAGATGAAAACTTAAAATGTTGATTTATTTTAAATTTAAAAGGAAAACTACTGTACTTCCTGATAAGTAAGTATAAATTCATTATTTAAAATACCAAAATTTGAATATTACTAGTTAGGAGCTAATCCAGAAGTGTGTATAGCATTGATTGCTTTTAGTAAAGCTTTAAATAAAAGTTAGAATATAGCAATCTGAGCTCTTTCACCCACACCTTCTTATTTCTTTCTGTATAGCCGTGGATGGGTTTAGCTCTCTCTGAGCAAATGGATCTGTGGCCAAAATCTATGGAATTTGTCAGCAGGTTGAATCATTAGCTTTCCTGGCAAGAATGTGTTATCTTAGATTAGAAAGCTGATCTCAGTTAAATGAGCTGAAGCAGATGCAAAGATATATATGTGTGATTTTGAGAAGGAGACAATTCAATGTGAAAATTCCCATAACTTTACAAAATGTGAGATCAAGACAACCATTTCAGCTAACACTGGTACAGTCTTCTCTTCCTGCTGAAAAATAGCAAATATCTTAAGTGTTCACCATTGTGCAGAGCAGTGAAAATAGTTGGTTCAGTAATCAGATTGAAAAGTCAGGTATTTCCTTATAAACACATTTCTTTTCAACTAGATGTCATAATATACATGCTGATGCAGGATGTTCTACTTGATAAAAAACTCTTTCTAAGTGTGTATTAATTTTATAATAATAAATACCAGTTCAGCCAAATTTCTAAATGAAACCTTTCAGAGGGAGAACAAAAATACTTCCTTTTTTTTTTTTTTTTTGAAGTGTAATTTTTCCTGTCTTGTCATGAAATTTCTTGTTTCATTTTCAATGGGCAGAGGGCAGATTGCTCAACAGATGGAGACAAAAGCAGTAGGTCTACTGAATTCCTGGACATCTTTTGTTTAAAGTCAGAAACGGACTGAAATAATATATGCCCTTCAGAAATAAAACATCAGAGAAACTGACTGTCTAGATTTAAGTGAGAAATGAACCTAAAAGTTTCAAAATTTAACTTTCTGAAATTCTTCCTTGATTTTCTTCTATCTGACAGCATGATATTGTGTAGGAAAAGACTCTGTAGACCCAAGCTGTTCTCATTTGATCGTATTGTTCTTTTCAGAGCAGTGCAATATGGATGTTTTAAAGGAAATAAACAAGACATAATTGTTGTAAAAGCAAGAATAGGAGTTAATTTGTAAACAGGTTCCACCAGATCTGTTGCAAATTTTCTTTAAAAACAAGATGCATCTGGACTCTGCTTAAATACCCTGCTCAAGCAGGGTATATAATTAAGGCAATCAGAAATTGTGAACATTTGGATGTGAATAAAGAAAACAGAAAAATCTGAGAGAAGCAGAGAGAAGGTGGCTGAGCAGGAGACTGGTAATATCACAGGAGGAGGAGGTTTCAAAGGAAATGACAATAAAGAGAAAGATAAAACGTCTTGTGGTGAAATACTGGAATTCCCAACTGAAAAATGAATTTTAATAAACTGGAACAGGAGAAAAAAGGAGTGATATGGAGGGGGGTCAAGGGAGAGGTGTCATCACAGCAAAAGATTCAGGTGCTCCATTTATAATAATATTCAATTCCACAAGGCACGTTTTCATATTTGAAAATAAAATATGCCAGCTGATTCTGAAATCATATCTTTTCCCATTGAAATATGCAGAGAAAAATAAGAAGACTCTGTCAAATGAGTTGGGTTGTAAAGATATCAATAGCCTATTTAAAAGTGTACATTTTTCCTAGCTAAAAAAAAAGAGAAAAATTCAAATGCCAAGTGTTTGAAGGACTACATTTCACAGTCTCAGTTGCAGTGTACAAAGGAGAGGCTTATGGATTTATCCAGACAAGGACATCTGATGTATAAACCAGGTTGAGGAAAATGGAGTGGGAAAGGCGATAGAGACAAAAGAGTGCATGGACAAGGGGCTGAATGGGGCATATGTACAATCACCTCTTGCCTTCTGTCAGGCCTGCTGGGAACCCCAGCACTGAAGGGGGTTTCCTGCTCTCTTGCTGCATGTGAAGGAGTTATTTCCTGGCCAACACTGACTGCTGGAAGACAATTCTCAGCTCTCTGTCTTGCTCAAACTTCTCTGTGAAACTTTTGCATTGCTATTCTTAAAGACTGGGCAGAGCTGTTGCTTCACTCTTTTTCTTCATATTGCACCATTAGCCTTTCTGTCTTGTACTTTTTACTGCAATTTTTACGGCTCATACCTCTATCAGCAGTTTTCTGGCCCCAGCCTGTTGTCCTGCAGCCTTTTGAAAACACAATGGCCCAAACTTACGTGATTATATATTAGGAGAATATTAAGAGCTGAAACCCCCTCTTCTGATGGATAGGAATTAGCTTGGTAGGAGTTTTGACTGGAATCAGTGCAAATGTGATGGGCAATTTAGACCAGACCGTGGTTCTATCAAGGCTGCACACCCTCACTTCAGAGCTGTTTAGATTCCAGGCATGTGAGTTGGCAGCATCAACTTCATGAAATTCAGCAGAGAAGAATGCAGAGTCTCCATCTGGGACAGTGTGATGGTTTGACCCGGATACAGGATTTCTGGGATGTTTGAAGCTAGGCCAATGAGTGTTTAGATTTGAATATTGCCACCTGGCCCAGCCAGTGGGCATCCGAGTCGCCTCTGAGAACACACAGCTTAAAACCAGGGCTATCCTCGCTGGCACTTCCTCTTTGGACGTCGGCAGGGACAGAGACCAGAGCCCTCCCTCACCCAGTGCTGTTACTGGGCGGGGGAGGGGCAGCCATGCGGTAGGCCTGGCCCCCCCAAGGGAGGAAGGGTGGTAGCAAGAGAGATACCAGAGCCACTGGGAAGTTTCTCCCCCCCTTGGGAGACAGAGAGAGAGAGCGAGACTGAGAGAGAATCGCTGCTTGGGACTGGACTGTTACCTTGAAATTTGATATGGGCTGCCCGCATGCCCGGTCTGTGGAGAAGAAGGGGGGGGAAGAATGCACTGAGGAGTCCGGCCGCTTTTAGGAGTTGTTAACCCTTTTTTGGACAGTGAAAACTTACAGAACATTAACCTTTCCCAGAAAGGAGTTAGAGTGGAAGAGGGAGAATGGAAATGGGCAAGTGAGAGAGATGGTGGATGAAAGAGAAGAATTTTGGTGGGAAGAGAGATGATGGAGTGGCTTTTGCTGGACTCTTTTTGTATAGCCATGGATAGAGCCATGTTCCCTTGTGATACAGAGACTGAGTCCAGGGGGAGAAATGCCCCAGAGCCAAGAAGATTCAGTGGTTAGTGCCCCTCGGCCCCAGGGGGTGAAATATGGGGGGGACAGATGTCCCAAAGGTGAGAGACTGTGCCTTTTTGGAATGGGACAGAGCATTCTTAAAAGACAACCCTGGAAACAGCCCTGGTCCGTGTTCAGTAGTGAGAGTACTGGACATGAATTGGAAAATGCCACCATGGCACAAGAAGGACTCCTCTCCTCTTGATGAATTGAGAATTGATTATGTACAGAGTGGTGATGGGCTGAGAGTTGGTGATTTTGGGAAGTGCATTGTATTGGGAATTTGAGGGGAGGAGGAGGGAAATGTTTTGTAAGGTTTTCATTTTCCTTGTGTGTTTCTTTTTCTTTTGTGTGTAGTTTAGTTATTGTTTTTGTAGTTTAGTTAATAAATGTTTTTTTTTTCCCTTTTTAAGTAAGAGCCTGCTTTTTTTCTTATTCCTGGTCAAAATCTCACAGCAGACACCAGGGACAGTGCATTTTCATGGGGCATTGGCATGGTGCCAGAGTCGAACCATGACAGACAGAACCAGGATAGTCTGGGAACTAGCTGGGAAGCAGCTCTGCAGAGACTCAGGGTTCCAGCGAAAACCAAGCGGAGCGCGAGCCAGCAGTTGGTAAAAGCCAACTGTACACTCCAATCTGGGTCATCTCCTGGACAGGGAAAGCACCAGGGAGTAGGCTTTATTCAATCTGGCAAAGAGGATGCTGATAGGAAGCAAAGTTAACTGCATCTGCCACTTCAAAAAGGACATGACAAAGCCAGAGCAATGCCCCTCACGGGGAAGCCAACAGGTACCTCTGTAACATAGGAAACTCTGAGGGGCCAGGAAGAAAATCACTCTCCTGCAAGAGAGTGGCACAGCAGTGGGATGTGGCCCAGAGAGGTGGTAACAGCTTCATCAACAGGGTCTTTATCTTATGCTTATATTCAAAGCATTTCACTCTCTGTTTTGTGCCTGATGCTCTAAAAGGTGCATGTGTAGGATTAAGAATTAAAAAAAAAAGCTCTTATTTTCATCCTAATTTATACATCTGCATAGGTATAAAATAGTAATTTTCAATTTCCATTTTTTTACTCCATTCCTGCGGAATCCTGATCCAATTTCTTGTCTTGCCCACTGTCTCCTGCTGCAGAGCTTAGCCTGTGCACAGTCACATATTTTCCCTCCTTGTGTCCCTTTTTAATTGCCTTGCTGATCCCTTAGAGGGATTAAGATGGCCAAGGCAAACTATCCCTCAGAAATTTGTTAATCTAAACTTCTCCTTTGATTGAGATAAACCTGCATTTCCCTCTGTCATATTTCTGTCTTCCATTTAGACACACCTTTTTCCTCTGGACAGGGAGAAGTATCTGCAAAACGCTGTGTTGTGCCACGAATGGCAAGGTCCTGCGAATTGCCCTGTGTACTGACCAGGAGTTGTTAATTTTGCTGGCCTTGGCAGTGGTGAGTATGACAGTCTAATGACAAGGGACCTGCCCTGCCAGTAGTTAAGCATCCCTAAGGCAGTGGCTTCTGGAAGGTCACTGGACCCAGTGTACTGCTACAAGTGTTCCATCAAAACTGCTTGTGCTCCCAAAGTTAGGGCGTAGCTTTGCTCAGGGATTCCTGGCTTAATTCCAGTGGATACATGAGTTTATTGTAGAGAACAGAATTTGGATTGGTAGCTGCACATTTGTGAAATGCATCTTTTCCTGCCCGTAGCAGTATGCGCCCATGAAACTTTGTGCTATAAGGAATGGTTGTCTGGAGTAACCCTCCTTCTGTGGCCACATATAGATTTCTCTACTGAGTCACAGACTGAGCTGCAGACACTATCCTTGGTCTTTGCACCCCAAACTCTGCTGTTAAATATACACAAGAGACATGAATGACAAAAAGCATTTTTTCATGTAAAATATCAAAGCTTTTGAGCTGTTTTTGGAAACCAGCTTGAACTCTCAGCCTTTGCAGATCCACTCCTCATTTCTGGCATGTTGTTTTGAAAGCAGCAAATTGAGAGTATAGTGAAACCTCTGCTGCTACTATGAAGTTATGTATTC
Organism: Calcarius lapponicus; assembly: GCA_039654755.1. Lineage (NCBI taxonomy): Eukaryota > Metazoa > Chordata > Aves > Passeriformes > Fringillidae > Calcarius > Calcarius lapponicus. The sequence goes on from CM077466.1 coordinate 49,589,970, forward strand.
TCCCATTAGTTCTCATGAAGATGAAAATAATCTTCTGCCTGAAGATAAACAACCAACCATGACATTTGGAAGGTTCTCAGTTCCAGTTGACTTTGTTATTCCCTACAGTCAATAAAATCACTACTGACTTTCATTACATGGAAGAATGCTTGTTTTATGACAAATAATGTATTGTCTTAATACTGTAAAAGATGTACTGCCAGAAAACTTTGCAGTTTTCTTTCCAAAAGGTGACATTTACACAAGGGAAATTACTCACTTCAGCAAGATTTATAAAACTCTTTAGAGCTCTGTTCTCCAGTGCTACTAATTACAGCACAATGCATGGCAGACAAGCAGGGCAACCGACAATCATAGGAATAGCAGTCAGACTTAGACACACGCACACACTTTTAAATGCTCTCTTCAGAGGCAAAGAGGGTATTATTCAGCTCTTTCTGGGCAGAGCTGCTGGAAGTGTGGAGAGTTGTCATGAGGCTGCCAACAAGCCATCTGTTCCACCGTTTAAGCCAGAGAAGAAATGGTGCAATATATCTGAAGCCTTACAACATATGTGATGGCTCTGGGATCTCTCTTAGGTCCCTTTAATAATTTCATTTACATTTTGGATCTGAGTGGTCATGCTGTTCCTTCCTCAGGTGGTTCTGCTCATCCTATGACTTGAGATGTTCAGCAGGCATTTTGTTAGCCCAAAAAGTCAAGAAATACTGATTGGCCTGTCCACTGGGCCAAGCTGTGAGAGACAAAGCCTTGAGTGCAGTAGGAAGAACAAATAAATGGCTGCATGTTTTCTCTTCCCTCCTGACTTCTTCTGGCTTTGTAACTCTACTGAGTTTGACACTGAGCTCACCTGTGGTGAGCAAAATACAATTCAAGGTGATTCACTTAAATGAAGGTATATATTGTCTTTTGCTGTGAAAAAACCCCTTAAAACTCAGCCACAAAAGCATTCTGCATTCAAAAACTCCTGTGAAGGGAAACCAAAGCAGAAGAGCCTACATATTCACAGACCCCTGGGGACCTATGAGCCGTGGAAGGGTCTGTGGTGGATCACTTTGGTCACAAGGAGCCCACAACCCTGAGGATGCCCAGGAGAGTGGTGTCTAAGAGCTGCTCAGAGGATCAAAGCAAGATGCTAGGCATTGCAGGTAATGCAAGGTCTATTCTCAGGAGAGGGTAATTAGCTGCCCACGGGGACAATTTGAGGAAAATCAGTGAGGAAGCAAACCCATGGAACAAACTTTAGGAGTAAATTACGTAAAGGGGTTTTTAAAGGAATTGTTGTGCTGATAACTGAGTGATGCAATTGTCAGATACTTGATTTCCAGGGAAAGTTATCTAAATTTCCAAAGAGGGATCCTTCTGTGAAATACCTAATGTTATGCTTTGGCAGGGAATACCTACGTTGACTCTCATGAAGAAAATGCATAACAAATTAAAAGATAGGTGAGGCATGAAGACCCATAGAACTAAATTGTATAATCCTTTCCTCAGAATGCATATTCCAGAGAATTCAAGTAATATATGATGTCCCTGAATCATCACGGTGCCCAGCTCTGTGCACAAACATAAGAGCAGATCCAATGTCATCATTCCTGTGTCTGCTGGTTGTGCTGGTTTTGGCTGTTGGTTTTCTTCACAGAAGCTACTCCGGGGCTGTTTTGGATTTGTGCTGGAAACAGTGTTGACAGCACAGTGATGTTTTCATTATTTCTGAGCAGTGTTTACACAGCATCTGCCTCTCACACCATCCCACCAGTGAGTAGGCTGAAATGGATAAGGATTTGGAGGGGACACAACCAGGACACCTGACTAGGGGAAGAAGAAGGAACTCCATAATTTTGTGCTGAAATTCTACAAGTTCTGTATCTCAGGTCACATATTGAGGAGATTAAGCATAGTTACTAACTCAAGTGTAGGCTCCCCTTTTGACAGTTTGAGACAAAGCCTACTGAATTTAGAATTCCCTCATATTAAAGGTCATATTTTTAGGGGTTTAATGAGTCAGAATGTAGAAGATTAATTCATTTTCCATTATGAGGAGCAACACAGAAACATGAAGATCTGATATGTGACAAATTCATTGATTTTAACAGCCATAAAGTTTTCTTTCCCAGCAAAGTTCTAACTCCACAAGAAAACAAAGAATTGTCTCTCACATGCACATTTTTCTCTCACCCAAAATAAATAAGAATGCTTACATTTTTATTGCAATGTCTCCATTCATATGACTTTCTTAATGAATGGCAATTGGGCACCTGCTTGTGGCTCGAAACATTGCTGAGATCCTTCAGTGAAATTATTGAGATGAATCACCATTGTCGATGCTTTCTGAATGAGACAAATCTCCAACTAATCTGCTAGCTGCAATCCAAATGTAATGGGCTCATGGATCATAAATCTTCTGCAGGGAAATATGCCTCCATTCTGTATCAGCCAATAAACAAAGGCGTTATTCATATTTTCCACCGCTGTGCCTACAATGGAGGATAAAGGGGAGTGAGAAATTGGACAGAATAGAAAAGGCACTGTGCATGTTTGGATTCAAATTGGTTTGAGGAGTGTGACTGTTATTTACATGTGACAGAAAAAATTAGGCACAGCACATGCATTATGCAAACTCTTCAAGTCAATGTTGTAATGTGCTTAGAGCACATTCTGGAAATTATCTCAGTTGTGAATATCGGTCCCAGAAAACCATAATACATTGGTCATAAATGCATCTTAACTGGAAATATGGAGCAAGCAGTAAATATCTTCTTGGACCATTATAAGCTAATGGTGTCAGTGTGAGTGAAGAATTGTAGCCAGAGACCAGACAAATTGAGCCTCATCATGCTCTAAATGTCCTTAGAGCAACAAATAAATTGTGTTTAACTGCTCTTTAGTCCAAAGTCATAAACATTAGTTGGACACATTAAATGGATGAGGAACACCAGAGGCAAAGAGCTGTGGCTATTTTCTCTGAATATTGGTTTTGTTCCATGGGTTTTTTTATACCAATGTGCCTTCTTTCCCTAACACAATTCCAGAAAACTGTTTGGTCCATGATATATTTTGTGATGTGGTCCCAAATTCCTTTTCTGAATACTGTATGACTTCAAATTCTCCAGAGGGCTTACATTTAGCTTTCTTTCACAAATTGTGCCTGTAGGGAGTCAGTTGAGGAAATCAAATATTTGTGCAAGAGCTAAAGCAGTGGGTAGAGTCTGTGGTGGAAGCAAAAGCCAAGAATTTAGAAAGAATTTAGAATTTACACAGTTTGTGTATAGGGACCAGGAAGAGCTGGAGCTGTGAGAGCTCCTGGACGGAGCTTGGGGGTGGGCAACACAAGCTTGTAGTCCATATCCTGACTAAATACCTGCAAGGAACAATGTGTAACTTCCTCTAAAGCTCATGTCTGATTAAATTTCAAGTTGAAAATGGGTACTTTGCTAAGGTTGTAAAATAATTTTTAATATCTGGAAGACATTTTAAGAGATAGTCCTGTGGTAAAGAACCTGAGAGTTTGTGGGTACGCAAGAATGACAAAATAAAATACCTCCTTTAATTCTGAATTGCTTTTGAGGGTGGATACAAGTCTTTCAAACCCTATATATATATATATATATATATATATATATGTATAATCTTCAAGGTTAATTGTTGGTTTCTCTCTAGTTATTGATTGACGCATCTGCAAAATGAAAAACATGAACTAAGAATTAAAGTAGAAACAAATATTCTTGCTTGTTTTCTATTAATTTGGAGACTACCACAAAGCAATGCTAACATTATAATTTTCAGTGAAAAATGACATGCTATTGGAGACCAAGCCATTTAGATTGCTGCATACTTTTAAATTATGTGAATGCTTTCCAAACATTTTCATTACATCTTGAAAACAATGAAGCAAATAATAGATGCTTCCCCTTTTAATTGTGTGTTATCATTGAGCTCCCAGAAACATAATAATATTTCCAGAATTTCCAAATACTCTCAGACAGAAGGTGTGATTTTAGGGGTTGTCATGTGCAGAGTCAGGAGATGGCCTTGATAATCCTTGCAGGTCCATTCTGACCCAGGATACCCTATGATTCTATGAAAATTCATGCTGCCACTTGCAGACAGCTGCCACTTGTGTGATGTCACAGATCACCCCTTGTTTGCTTTCCATTTAAAAAAGAACTGGAATCATCTTTGATACTGCCTTAAAGGATGACAGTGAAGAGAATTAATCAAAGTGAGATGGGAGTGAACAGTACTAAATCTCCCCACATATAAAGAAAAAGGAAAAAGAAAATAAGGCAAGGTCAAAATCCTTTTAACTGCTTTTTGCATTATAGATCTTTTCACCTTTTTATGTTTTTCTTTTCCATCTTGTTTTCTGCTACTGTAATTAAGAGCTAAAAATATGTCTTGAGATACTGTTTCCATGGAAGTTGTAGTACCTTGAAATACCTCTTGGTCACAGTGCACTGTCTAATGACAAAAGAGGGAACAAAACTTTGGTTTACATCTTACCTGGAATCTTTTCACTTGCATAGAGGCAGACAACCTGCATGGGACCAGGGAAGAGGGAAGAGGTGAAAGTTTTGGGTTCTTTATTTTGCCCACCTGTGTCATTTTGGTGGAAGGGGTTGGCCATGCAATAGCCAGGGTGATGCTGGGTAGGTTGTTTTTGTTAAATCTCTTCCCAGATTAGCGGAGATGTGCACAGAAAAAAACATGTCCTGTTCCTTTCCCTTGAACAGTGCATCACCCAGTGAACCCTACTCAGACCCAAACACACGATATGAATTTAGAGAGGAAAATCCTCCTTTTAGTCCTCACAGCAGGTATCCCTAATAAATTTTTACTCAGTGGAGAAAACCCAGCACCAATGTTCTGATAATTAAAACCCAAAAAGACAGCCAGTGACTGGGGGCAGAATGGGAGAGAGGGTGCAGGAATTTAGAAAGGTTTAACAGAGAATTGGGAATAACCAGTAAATATCATTTATCATCATTACAGGCTATGTTAGACCACAATTTGCTCAGCCTGACACTATCCAGAGCTGGGTTTCAAAAGAGGTGAAGTCACATATATCAAGTGAACCTCATTAATGCATATAACAGGTACAGAGAAAGAATATCTCTCGACAAAGCAACAAAAGGCACATGGTCACATGCAAGGACGTGAAAGGTCTGAAGATTATGAAGAATGCATAACAATATTCCTCCTGTATTACCTGAACAATATTCCTTCTGCATTACCTGCCTGTACCTTCTGTCTAACTGAACCAATGTTCTTTTGTATGTAGGGGTATACATTCCAAGTGCAAGCTTGCTCAAATGGATTAGCATTCTGAGCTTGGGATTCATTTAATCTGTCTTTATGGAGTATATCAGTGCTCTTAAATTGATACTCAGTGGTAGGAACCCTACCAACAGATCTTTCTACAGTGATCACTGCGAGATATTTAAGGAAGAAAACATGAAATGGGAATCTTTATCAGCTGTTATTACAATTGCCTTAGTCATTATGTTCGGGGAGTGGAATTACATGGATTGAATTATGATTTTGAGGATTAAAGCAAGCTGGAGGACTCTATTCTGACACACAGCTGAGCACCCACATTCACCAGTTGAAGATAAAGGCTGAACCAGCCCAGAATCCAGCAGAGACTGCTGAGGATTAGGTCCCAGAGGGAGATCCTCTCACAGATAGCAGTCAGACTCTTGTGAGTTTCCCACTCACAGTGCATCCTCACTGGCAAATCCTAAGTGGGAACAGTGCTTTTGGCTCTGTTCTTCCCACAGCAGGCTTCTCTGTCATTGCAGAGAATAAAAACAATTAGCCTGAGACAAATGCCCCAGCAGGCAGCCCATGGTGACAGTGGTTTTCATTGTGGTGTGCTGAACAACAAGCCAACTTTATTAACAGGGGTTTTCTTTTTAAAGCTACTTCAAAGGGCTGCTTTCTCATGTTATTATATGCATTGTGTTTGTCAAAAGAACAATGAAGAAATGTTGGAGATAGCTTTCTGATTCTGGTCTCTTAATGATGTTTGAAATGTTTGAGCTTTGCTCTCTTTAATCTGACAGACATTTATAGGTGTTCTAAAAACCAGAAGATGGGTACATCATATTACAGCCTGTTTCTAAAGGGAAACTGCGCAAAAGTGATGATTTAGATACAACTTACCCTAAAAATGCCCATTTTTATTTTACTCTGTAAAAATACAATGGGGAATGTATGAGTATATATGTGAGTATATACATTTTTATAATACTCTGTAAATAAATAAATAAATAAATAAAAATACACATTTTGTTTTACTCTGTAAAATTACATAGGGAATACAAGAGTTGTAGCTGTTTGTTTGGATTTTGCATAGCAACTTTTAATCACGATGTTGAAGACCTAAGACTGCTCTGTTTTTTTCCTAAAGTTTGTTTGGTTTTGGTTTTTTTTCAGTTTTTTTCTTCTTTTGTGTGTGGGCATTTCTTTTTTTTTTTAAGCCTATCGAAAGGAAACAGAATCCTAACTATGAAATAAATTTGTGGTGATGGGGCAGGTCTAGCATGAAGCCAGTGTGTCCATGCAGAACTCGTGGTGCAGATGAACAGGTGAGGTTGCCCATGGACTTTAAGGACTATCAGTGCACACAGTGCTGACTGGCCTCTCCAAAGAAGAATCATCTCACAATCAAGAACAAGAATATATTTCAGTGAAACTCAGACCCATAAACAAAATCCATCAAACAGCACCTAGCCCTTGATCAATGCATGTTCAAGGGTGTACTAGGATGTAGTTGTTGCTATATATTAGTCCCATTCTCTATAAGTACTTTTATCAAATCTATATTTACAAAGAGGGAAGGGAAATTCTCAAATGCCATACATGACAATTCTTCACTCTGTCTCCATCAGTCCTGTTAATGATCCTTGCTGAAAGAAATGTGGCATTATATTTTTTCCCTGTGGGTGAAACAAACAGTGGCAATTAATGTTGTTTAATTTGTAGTGGATTTTCAGTTCTCATTATGCTTGCTTTGGGCTTACTTGTGTTTCAGGGAAAGCAGGATTTGGAGTTTATTTTGTTTATACAGAGCAGTGAATAAAGACAACTTCTGCAGCAGTATTTAATGGAAAACTTTAGCTTTGCCTGGTGGGACAGTGGTTTGAAGGGTTTGAAGGATGTTTCCATGCTCTCAGAAAATTATGATTCTTTATGTTCTGGGTAATTTTGTCTCACAGAGGATGAAATTATACCAGTATTGTTTTCTCTTTAGATAACCAAAATGACTCACACCATTGATTAACATCTCAAGCTAGCTGTTCAAGTAAGTTAGCAATAGAATGTAAACAAGAGCCAGGGATTAGCATTGCTCCTAGAAAACTGTAGGGATAGCAAACAGAGCCCAAAATAATTGCTCTTTGTTCAGATCCTGACATGTTTTGTGAGATGCAGAAAGCTGTACCCAATCTTGCTTCTCAGGGAGGGCCATCTGTGTCCCTTTCCAGGCAGGGATGTTGCAGTAATGAACAGATTTGTAGTGTGCTATTACAAAGTGCTCAGCATGAACAATATCTGACTGCTCCTGCTTGCAGTTATTTTTTAAAATTGACCTGGAAGATGACATTCTTGATGGCGTAATCTGAGTTTGCTCCAAGCTTTGGTCACATGAGAGTCAATGAAATAATCCTGCTCTAGGCAGTGTTAAATTTATCCTGATTGTGAGTGGGGCCATGCCATCACATGCCTTGAAGCTGCTCAGCACTGTGGGCACACTGGTGACCCTGTTGTCATGTGGGAGAACCTGGCCACCCACTGTCCCACAGAGTGGGAGCTTGATGGGGGACATGGAGAGTGAAAGAAGAGCTGGGTGTGAGCTGTGATGCGTGAGATGAGGTGTGAGATGTGTTGTGTGAACTTGGTGTGAGAGGTGAGGAATCAGCTGGAGAACATGGAGTTCTGCCTGGGAATGGATGAGGAGCCAACAGAGAGCTTATGGGATAGGATTAAAGAGCAGATGTGTAAATGTGACTTTATAGTGAATGTTGCCTGTAGGCCACCTGACAGGAAGAGCAAGTGGATGAGGTTTTCTAAAGGTAGGCAAAACACAAATTCAGTGAAGGCAGGAAGTATCAAGCTTGAATAGCTAGGAAAAAATAAGGAAGATGGTATGGTACTTCCATCAGAAGCAAAGCACCAGCTGCCGTGTGCTCACACATCTTGGAAATAAGATAACTGGTTATGAATTCTGGTCTCCAAGATGAAGAAAGCGTTTTGTTAAAGAAGACATGCAGGACACAGGCACATTGCAGAGCAAGAGGCTGCATGACACAGCAGGTTTAGCACCCAGTAGGCGTCTATGGAATGGAGTAATGTTCTCATTTCTAAATGAGGAAATGAATAATCCAAGAAGATTTCCAGTCGGGTGGGGAAGGGTGTGTTTTATCCCCCACAGCCTTCCCCTCTGCCCCTGCCTAATTACAGGCACCTACTTGAATGCACACGGATGTTACAGCTCCTCCAAGAAAAGGTGCAAACACAACCTGAGTTCCATCCCTCTATGACTGGCCCAGCCTCCGAGGCTGAGGTTTAAAGAAGAAATTCATTGTGGTGCACATGAATGCCAGTGTAAAATTCAACATCATTGAGAACAGGATTTTCTTAAGGATATGCTGAGGACCAGATGATCTTTATAATCTGTGTTTATAATTACAGAAAAATAACAATCAGGGAGGGGGTTTAAGAATGCCCCTAAATCAAAAGCAGTGCTATCCACTACCAAATTCAGTGACACTAAAGCCCCTCTGCTGATGTACAAAGGTAACATGGAAATTATACATGAATTCTGCCTGTAGACAAATAACACATTTTATGGATTACAGTACAAGACTTTGCATGAAGGATTTTTTCCTGAGGGGAAAAAAGGGGACAAAGTGCATACAACTTTAACTGCATATGGTCTGTATCATAGTGAAGATATATCTCTGCAGAAAAATGTGCAGAAGGTTGAAACTATATCAGATTTTTCTGTAAACTTGTTGCAATTTTTTATAGTATCCATTCATTTATAGAAGTACCTATTTTGAGATAAGCTACGCAATGCTCTACAAGATGAAATGATTGCTGGGCTCACCATACAATGGAAGAAGTCTTCTGGTAACCAGAGAGTTCTTGTTAAGACTGAAATAAAACATTGATACAGTGTTAAGATGTCCATATTAAGATGTCTTCGATCCTTCCTCAAAGGACAGAAATACATATTGCATTTTCCATGGAAATCAAGCATAGGATCACTCTGTCAGTCTAAAACCTCATCTGAAGAACTTTCCCAAACTCAGCAGATTTGCAAGCACAGTAAATTCAATGACCTTTTGTTTTTTTTTTTAATTTTGTTCCAAATCTTATCTTGGTACAGACACCACTGACACTTGGAATCATTCGGCATTGTTTATAATGTAGTCTAGGAATCTAAATAGAACATACAAAGCTCCTATTCAGGTATATAAGTGCCTCAACAGCCTTGTTAGTTAAAAATGAATATATTTTTATGAGGAAAATGGCCATATTTTTGTAATTAATTATTCTTGCCATGAACAAGCCATTAATGTAAAACAGGATGCAAACTGCCTAAGTAAATACTCAAGTGTGTATATACACAAATAGGTGTTTGATGACACAGAGCTAGACAATGCTCCTTGGTACTTAGCAAGCAAATTATTGTCAAAGCAACTTTGTTTTTTCATTCTCACTTTCCCACCTTGGTATGGGGCTCAAGGTTCGAGGATGTATTGATCTTTGTTGAGAGAACATTTAAATTGTTTAAATGAATTAATGTGTCTGACAAGATCTGAAGCATGCCCTCAGCTTTCATGGCACCTCTGGTAAACTTGACATCCTGATTTTTGGGACTCTTTCAGAGAAACTTCAGCTTCCCTGGGGAAAGATGCAGAATCAAAGTTTGGTTCCAGCTGTCATGTAGCTTATTGAAAACAAGGAATTTATTTCAGTGTAAAAATAAAGTAAACTAAACCAGAGTCAGGCCTCAAGTGTTTCCCTTGGCTCATGGTAGTTAGGAGGCACCAGGAGACGAGGCAACTTAAAGTTTCTTCAGGAAAGAATCTGTAAGGGTCTGAAGTTTTGGCTGGGATAGCATTTATGCTCATCACAGTAGCTAGTATGGGTCTATGTGTTGATTTGTGCTGGAAAGACGTGGCTTCTCTGTCCATGGAAGGAAGTAAATTAATTCCTTGTCTTTCTTTGCTTGTGTGCATGGCTTTTGCTGTACCCATTAAACTGTCTTATCTCAATACAAAAGTTTTGTCACTTTTTGTCTTCTAATTTTCTCCCCTATCCCAGTGCAGGGTGGGGAGGAAAGAGCAAACCACTGTGTGGTCCTCAGTTACTGGCTGGGTTAAAACACGACCAGAGCAAAGCAAAATTTCAGCTTGTACTAGTGGAGTTAAGGATCAGATCCATTCATTAAATAACAGCCCAGACACAGGACAGCAATTAAATACTCTGTGGCTTTAGGCTGGAGCTATATGAAAATTTTCACATGGAAAAAGCCTCTTCAGAAATTTGGTCCTTACCAAAAAATGGATGGAAAATTCTGCTTCTGAAGTTGCCCAAGAGATTTTTGGCTTCTATTTCTCTTTGAATAAATGCAAAGAAGTCTTTACTGATCAAGTTAGATCTTGGTCTTTCATTCTTCAGGCCTGCTCAAAAAAATGTCCTGGTTTGAAAGTGGAAACTTTGTCTGGCAATGGAAATTCAGAAGATAAAAAGGCAACATCTCTGTTTTTCAAACTTTATGAATGCTGATTTCAGGGTATCTGGATTATATATTTCAAACATTTCCATCCCTGATTTCTACTACTGTGTGAAAACTGTCATGAATTTATTTCAATGCTCAGACAGATTTAGTAAAATAAACTACCCAGCTTCGAGCACTGCTTTGCAGAACTAAAGGTGAAATCAATAGGGAATTAAAGCTCTCTAGCAGTATGAGGAAATTTAGGAATTCTCCTCAGTTGAAGATAAGATATTATACATTTCACCTTGGGGAGCTTGTTAGCATTAATTTTTTCTGTATTAAAAGCTTGTTAGCATTAAGAAATTTTGATAGTATTAAATGTACTTAATGTTCCCTCACATGGAAAATAGCAGAAACCTTATTTTGCACGTAACCTGCAGCTCTTTTTCCAGTAACACATGATGTAAAGTGATATACACAGTATAAGATGAACAGATTTTAACTATTAAATACATGGAATTTCCCACACATGCACAGAGCAAGGTGGGGCTATTGCAGGGTTATATCCAGAGGTACTGCTGTGGATGTGAAGAATGTAATTACAAGAGGTACAAAGGACCAACTGTGATGGCATAGCCAGCAGGAAAAATATACCGGAATACACACCTGAAGGGGTGCAGGGACCTCCTGCTTCATTGTGTGTCCAGCACATCTGTCTTTCACTTGCTTACCCCTGGCAAACCATAAATAATTGCTTAGACCCGGGAGCCCATTTTATAATGCAATACAAGGATATTTTCCATCATCTATGTGGGTGCCCTATGACACCTAGTTAAACTCTGCCTTTCAGTGGGTCTGAGGAGGGCTTAGGAAGGTCTCATGTTCTGGCTGGGCAGTTCAGTATTCACTTTTGTATTTCAGAAATGGTTTTTTTCTCCACTGTGTCTGTTCCAAATGCCATTCTCAAAATTTCACTGTTTAGTCCAGAAGGATTGATTTCACACTACAATCACTGTCTGCTGATTAAATCCATCCATCTTCAGAGAGAACAGAAAAACTCAGATGAGTTCAGGCCCTAGACAGAAAGAAGCCGTGGCCTGCCTCAAGATTGTAAATTCAAAACTCCTTCATTTCCTTTGAGGGATACTGTGACAGGTTAACTCTGCCAGATGCTTGCACTCTGGGAGGCAAGAGCTGAAGTCACAGTCAGCAGTGAGAAGCAAATCCCTTTCACATCTTCCCCCATATTAGGCCATTAAAGCAAGGTGGCTTTTCCTTGGTTTGAAGTTATTACTGCATGCAGATGGGTCTGTAGGAAGGGGTGGCCAAACAGCTGGTGGGAGACTCCTGATCAGTGGAGCAAAGAGGACCCCAGCAAAAGCTCTATGGGGTTTTGTCAGTGAGGATGGTGTGTCACAGTCCCTATTTTTAGGGAGACCTGATTTTGTCTAATTCTGCTAATAGCCTAAACTAATGCACATATACAAAAGTCTTTTCTGCAAGAATCTACCTCAGACAAAGGAAACAAGGTGTTTTCTACTCCAAATGCAGACAGATAAAATCTTCTGTGTCCCTTCTCGGACACTTGCTAGCACAACAGAAAACCTACAATTCCCCAGCACATGTGAGCAAGGTCTACACACATAATAGGTCCCACCAGCTCACCCTATGACACATCTGAAGCAAGAAATACAAATAAAAATCAAATAGCTATAGGGGCCTGTGGGTGGGCACCTTTGTTGCTATTTCTCGAATGGAAGCCTCAATTTAACAAGAGCCACAAGCAGAAAATCAGCAATTTACCAAAAGTGTATATCCTCTTGCATGGAAAAGGAAGACTCTTGAGGACAGCAGAAAGCCTATAGCTCCAGGTAGAGACAATTAAAAATCTGAAAACCAGAATTGTCTTTAATGTCTTTTTCTCTTTCTACAAATAAGGCAAATAACACAGGCATCTATTTCCTAAATTCCAGGGCCAAAGATTAGGGATTTTTTCTTACATCTTCCTTTCCAGATGAGAAGAATAATCTGTTAAACCTATAACGTTTGGGAATGAGTTATTGTTGCTGTCCATTTGATAGATCTATGCAGAAATGTTCTTTCAGAATATAACACAACTGGATCCAACTGTCCAATGCATTAATACACAAACAAGGGAAAGCCAAGGACTCTGGAGGAGAAAACAGTTAATTTTCCATGCATCAGCTTTTGCTCAGTAAAAAATGTAATAGACATTGTTTAAAATCTGGCAGTTTTAAAGATCTTACAATATCTGATCTTATAGGAGAAATCAATTATAAAAACTCAATTTAAGGAAGTAATTATTAAAACTCTACTTACCACAAGGTAATTCATTACAAGTGTATCTCCCTCCTTTGCCTGTAATTATAGCTAATGATCGGGGACAGAATGGCTGATAATGTACTTTCTGTCCTTTCTCTTTTTGGACTATTTCCACCAGGAAAGAAATTTTATTTTACTTTAAAACATGATTTGGTGACAATGGATTAAATGTCAATTCCTGTTTCCAGGTATGTTTTGTCTCTTTTCTATTTACTTTTTAGGAAATTTTGTTATGGGATGCGTGAGAAAGTGGAAAGACCCCATTTTAACTACTTCATATCCCTCTGTTTAATGGGCTAACTATTAATAATTTCCTTTCTCTTTTGGTCTGACAGCAGTTCCCCAAAGTTACTTCTTTTGTGATTTCTCCCTGAATTTGGTGACAACTTCAAAAACATCTGGAGAGCTCCAGGTTTGTGCTTGATGAGGCTTGTGATGAAACTGGGTGAGCAAGATAGACATGAGAGCAACTGTGTCCCCTCTTCATGGCATGGCAAGAGAGAGCCTTTTCTTGTATAGGACAGGGCTAGTTGAAAATCCACTTATATTCACTGGGAGCCTTTTGTGTTTCTTGGCTAAAAAGTTATTTAAAAAAATATTTCTGCAGTTATTTCTTACAGTTAGGTAGCCTGTCTTGTCCTACACTGAGTGGTTTCTGTAGGACAAGTTTTTTGTGCAATTGTTAGCATGACAAGACAGGCTGGAGAGATATCAATATGCAATGCTTACCTTTGTTTTCCCAAACATAACACACTGCAAATGCAAAACTTGCGGCATATTTCAAAACAAGCAAGTTGAAAAAACACATACAAGTAAATATGAGCTCTTTTGATAGGCTTCTCTTTCTTAAGATACAATTTCAGCATTTTTATACATCTGGAAAGTAACACAACATACATTTCTCCCCCTTTTTTTAATCAGACCTGAGACTCTCATGTAAACATCTGATCTCAGTACAAACAAACAAACAAACAACCTGCTGAAAAAGACAGAGCTGACAGTACCAGGTATTGTAAAGCTTAAGAACAAGGAAAATTCAACTCCCTTGACCTTAATATACTCTCTCCTTGTGAACACTGTGTGTGTGAATGTGTGTGTGAATGTGTGTGTGTGCACAGGTGCACACCAATTTGCACCAGGAAGTGTGTTCAGGTGCTTGAACAACTGCAGTATTTGTCTTACAAGTATGCAGGCTGCAGTCTGAAAGCTGAGGAAGGTCATCATGTTGGTCAAGCTGAAGTTTAACTGCTCTTGCAGATTTGGTGGGTGAGGACAATGAAGAAAACAGAGGTTAGTTGCCTCCAGACACAAAATGTGCTGCCACTTCGGACAGAGGCATAAAATTGCCAAGCACAGGAAATGGATACATCAAAACAGAGCCCAAGAAGGCCTTTGTGGAAGTCAAAGGTTCCCCTGGACTGTAAACCTTGAGTTTTGTTCAGTGCTTGTGAGGAGGAGAGCTCCAGGGGCTAAACTGTGGAAGCAGGATGGGAGCAGCGGGTGGGAACAGAGAATACTTTGGGCACCAAACAGAGCCTGGAGTGTTTGTGCAGCCAGCACAGTCCTGGGAAAGGGTCCTCAGAGGAGCTATGAAAAGCCACCTCTGGACTGCAAATGCTAAAGACTTAGGGTAAGGGAGATCTCAGCCCAAAACTTCAGCAGAGGAGAGGGGAAGATGACAGGAAATATGTCCCTGCAATGGTCTTTTTGAACTCACAGCAGTTTTGCATATGCACAATTTCTTTTTCTCCTCTCTCTCCTGCCTCCACTGTGGTATTTTCAGGGTCCCCGGGATGAAGGGAGGAAATGATTGAATCTGACTCCATGTTCTTAGAAGGATAATTTATTATTTTCTAATTTACATTATATTATATTATACTATATTGTATTATATTATATCATATCGTATGATATATTATATTATGCTATACTAAAACTATACTAAAGAATACAGAAAGGATACTTACAGAAATCTAAAAGATAATAAGGAAAACTTGTGGCTCCTTCCAGAGTCCCGACAGAGCCTGACCGTGATTGGTCATTAAGTCAAAACAATTCACATGAAACCAATCAAACCTGGTGGACAAACAGTCTCCAAACCACATTCCAAAGCAGCAAAACACATGAGAAACAAATGAGATAATATTGTTTTCCTTTTTCTCTGAGGCTTCTCAGCTTCCCAGGAGAAAATCCTGGGCAAAGAGGATTTTTCAGAAAATATGATGGTGACACTCCACCTCAAAGCACAGAGCAATTCAACATGTATTTGTAGCTTCCTTCAAGTACAAAACCCAGTTCAAATTTTGGCTTCTTCTATGACCTTCTATTTTCTAAGTAAAGAACGGAGAATGCATGGAGATTCTTCTTTCCACCAAAACTATATTTTTTGCTTCAAAAAGAAAAGTGTCAGAAAGGAACAAAGTAATGGATTATTTTTCAGCATATTGAATATCCTAAATTAGTTTTAATTTATGGACAAACTTTTCTTGTTTTAACTTTGCACTGCCCTTCCACATTGACAAAACATAGCCAGCCTCAGGTTAAAATGGCCAAAGAGCTCAAGGCTTGATCAGTTCATCTCCAGATACTGACAATGTCAGATTAATTATCTTCAAACTAATAGATGAAATGAGTTCAATAACATTTACTGTACCATTCAGGCATTACTCATTCTTCATCAATCTCTTCTTGCCACCTGAATTGCAATTGCTGCTTGGCTAATAAATGAAGAAGTTGCTCCTATTAAATGAATTAACTTTTCAGGTACTTATTAAAGTGACAAATTACTAGCTTGGAAGATAATGAATCTACCTGAAATATTAAAGAAGGAAAAGATTGATTTCCAGCTGTTCCTTGAATCTACATTTACCTTTAGAGTGGGCAAACACTGTAGATCAGTCAGGAGAGCAAGAGGAGGTGTTGAAAATATTTTTTGGATGACACTGGCAAGAGACAGCACAATAGATGACAAAAGGAGGTTAATATTGACTGTTAAAAAAGTGAGGTTTTTGAAAAAACAAGGGAATATGTTGCTAGGGCTACACTAAGCTCACCTAGTACCCCTCTGCAACATTTGGAGAAACACTGTCATTACAAACCCATCCTGCACCTGCTGTCAAATGGGCTTGAGAAGCCCTTGGAGATGCCTTGAGTACTAAGGATGTTTAGCTGGACTATCATTTTCCCCTAGGACCTCATTATTTATTGCATCTATTACTGTTAAATGTACTGCAAAAGCACTGATGGCCCCAGGCAAATGCTGTGTTGAATTACTTTGGTTGATAATTCCTTTCTGAAAAGCCCTGCAAACTAAACAGATAACTCAGGCAGAGAAGTGTTATCATTCCCTATATTACAGAGGAGAGGAGAGCTGTTCAGGGTGCCAAAGATATTAATTCAAAAGAACCAAGTTTTCACCTGGAAATTTTATATCACTCCTTGAAGGCCATTCCAAAAATCAAAGATCATATCTCCTTTATTCATTTAATTATTTAGTTTTTCTCTGTGTCCCTTGGATTATCAGTTACAATTATCAGTTATTGTTGTCACCAGGATCTTTCCCTTGGGCCCCAGCACTGAGGTTTTCCTTGCAACCTGCTGTTAGTGAGTCCCACTGGGTGATGCAGCAGCTGATTGCAAGAGAAGCCTCAGTTTTTTTGCTCTTCCTCCATGAATCTCTTGCTGCAGGTCCAGCAGAGGATAACAAAGGTGGTGAGGGGCCTGGAGCATCTCTCTTCTGAGCAACAACTGCAGGAACTGAGCCTGTTCAGCTTTGAGAAGAGGCAGCTGAGAGGGGACCTCATCAGTGTCCATAAATAGCTGAAGAGAGGTGTCAGGACTACGGAGCCAGGCTCTGCTCAATAGTGCCAAGCAATAGGATGAGGGGCAGTGGGCAGAAAATGGAACACAGGAAGTTCCACTTGAACATGAGGAGGAACATCTTTAACATGCAGGTGACCGAGCACTGGAACAGGTTGCTCAGAAAGGCTGCAGAGTTTCCCTCACTGGAAATATTCAAAAGCTGCCTGAGCATAATCCTGAATAAGGTGTTCTAGGGGACCCTGCTTGAACAGGAAGGCTGGACTAGGTGAGCTCCAGTGGTCCTTTCCAACCTTACCCATTCTATGATTTGGTGGTTTGGAGTTGAACACTGATTGTTGTTTTAATGTTTAGTTAGAGAAGTGAGAGTCAGTTGTAAGTAACAGACTTCAGTGCTATGAAGTCATTGCAGGCACTGTAGGAAAATTTGAAACAGAAATGTAACTTTTAGACCACAATCCATATGAAATTTGAATAGCCAGTGCTGCATACAGATGTGTATTTCAGTGCCATTACCAAGCTGTAACACTGCATCAATACCTTCTTATATAAATAATGGCATAGTTAATTGCTAAATATGGCGCCCCTAATGCTTATAAGACTATCAAAGTTGGGCTTAATAACATGAAAGGATTACTTACCTATACCAAGTACTGTAAAATTCTCAGAGATTTAGTTTTTATGAGTTATCAGCTGGAGGTATCCAAGAATTATCTGGATATAATCCTCTGCCATGTGCTCCAGGATGACCCTGCTTGAGCAGGGAGATTGGAGCAGATGACTGGTTGTGGTCCCTTCCAACCTGACCCCTTCTGTCGCTCTGTGATTTTTACGACAAAAAAACTGCACTTTTGCAAATTGATTTGACTCAGAGAAATAAGCAGCAAAAGCAGATGATCCTTTAAGAAACAAGGATTCTGCCCTTGAAGACAGGGAATGAGGATGAGCTTCAGCACTGAATGATGATTTATAAGCAGAATTATTGAAAAAAATTGCTGTGTCATGTCAACCTCCCTATCCCCCACTTCTTTGCTATGCTGGTGTATATCCAGCCTGTCTCCTTAGATCCAGAGGGACTTTTGGCTCTTGCCTAATAGGATTGATGAGGATGTAGCCCCTACATCCTGTCAGTGAAGGCATTGACATTACACTGCAAACCTCAAATAGATGTAAATGTATGGAGAAACCTCTTTGTCACATGACAATCTGAAAGTTGCCTTGGCTGCATCTGTACTTAAGTCACAGAACAGCTCTGACAACCAAACATTAGAGATTCTGCAAGATGCCTACGAGAGGCATTTCAGCATTTTACTGAAATGGGGTGTATGTCTCAGTGATGAGATGTGGTAGGACAGCAGACCTTGCAGTGATAAATGCCAGCCTGTGCCTGGATGCAGGCAAGCATCTTGCCTTTCCTCTCTGCTCTTCTCACTGGATTCAGACCAGGAAGGGTGTTTGAAATGTAACAGCATCCAATTCACTGAGATTATCACATGGAAAAACTTTTCTGTTTTCTGATAAGTAACAGGGAAGTGATAAAAAAACCCACCCAGAGTCACACACATGTTGGGTAGGTTATAACAGAGACAATGGCAGAGACCCAAACTCTCAGGTCAGAAACTGATCATGTGGAAACTGCTAAGAAGGGGATAATGGGATGGATTTGAGGATTTTTTATATTTAAGGGAGGGCATGTAAGTGTTCCCTCTGTCTCTGTGTTGCTCTCTGGAATACATGCTTAGCCTTGCTCTTGGTTGAACCTGCAAACTGGAAAACATCAGCCATATCCATCAGCCTGGGACAGAAGGAGTGCTGTCTCTCCAGCCACATAAGGCTGGTGTCCAGCAGCTGGGAAAGACAAATCCCTGAGTCCTGGTGCCTGCTACAGATAGTGACCTTACAACATCCCATAGTCTTGTCAGGGAGAAGGCTGGTTCCTTGCCACAGAGTCCCTC
This sequence comes from Calcarius lapponicus, assembly GCA_039654755.1. Classification (NCBI taxonomy): domain Eukaryota; kingdom Metazoa; phylum Chordata; class Aves; order Passeriformes; family Fringillidae; genus Calcarius; species Calcarius lapponicus. The sequence goes on from CM077466.1 coordinate 49,608,819, forward strand.
CAGCCATCCTTCCTCCAGTGGGATTGGAGAATTCTCAAGCAGACAAAAACATAGTACATTTCTAAATGCTATAGTAATATCCTCCTATGGAGAGCATTTTTTTCCCCTCTGACACCTCCAGTGACAGCTACGCAAGTGTCTCTGGCAAAACCCCATGCTCACTGCCTGTTCCCAGGTCTCTGTGCAAGAGGGTTTAGTTCTGCAAGTCATCTGTTGGAATTTGAGCTCACTGGGGGAAAAGATCCTGTAAGCTTTGCAGCCAGGCAAACTTCTGGGTAGAAATTGCCTTTTAGTCTGTGTTTTCACAGTATCTGGTGAAGTACTCTCTCAGGCTTGGTTGCTGTGACAGAACAAATGTAGTGGATGACAACACCCACTGAGCAGTGAACAGGTACACAAAATTATCATCTCCCCAGCATATTTATTTATTCTATGATGCTTTTGTTATCTGTGAGATGTCCTTTTCTTTCCTTTCTCATTCACTGAAGTTATCAACAGCTTTGATTTTTGGGTCATTTATTGACTTTCCAGAACTGAAAAAGATAAGCAGAGAAACTTGAACAGCATTGAAATGAGAATAGGGACTACTTTTTGTCCCTGAAAAAAGCAAGTGTAATTGTTGGAGTTGAGAAATTAAGCTTAGGATGCAGGTGAATAAACAAGAGCAGAAAATAACTTGTTCTTTGATATTTGCATTATTGACACTGAGATCTAAATACATAACTTCTAGGGAAATGCCATTAAATCTAATTTTGTAAAGGTTGTATCTTAATAGATCCAACCCAAAAATAAATCACCTGAAGAGAAGGCATCTCTCTCCTAAATCCAACACTGGTGTGATTCACACTGCCTTTACTATGAGCACAACCCCCATATATGATGGTCTTCTTAGAAGTTCATATTCACTAAAAAGCATTTGCTGAATTATAGCGCCCTTCTGTTTCCAGAAGGACAGGCTGGATCACACCTCAGACTTGTTCCTGATTGGCTTTAATTTAATATTTTTCACACCTGGAGATTTTTTCCCTCTCTTCTAGCTGAAGTTCAGGTGCTGCTATGCAGATAGTGAAGGTTAGAGACTCTAGAATTCTTTAAGCTTTCATCTAACATTACAGTCTATCAGAAATTATGCTGATAGATTAAGAAGTTAATCTGATTGGACATTTCTTACCTGTATTTTTTTTTACCAGACTTTCTTCTCTGCAATATGCTGCTGTGTTGGTGATAAAAGTGGCTTTTGCATGAGATACAGAACGTATGCCTTGAATACTGAGGATTAAAGCTTTCATAAGTGCCTTCTGCATAGAAAAGGTTTCATGACTTGAGCTAGAGTCACAGCAGCTTATCTGCATTTTAAATGCAGATCTAAGCTTGTATTTTGATCAGAATATTAATTAAGCACATCAAAATAAGTAAACATTTACTGTATTAGCTGAGAACTGCCCCAATGAAGGCAGGAATAATGCATCTGACTCCATGTTCTCAAAAGGCTAGTTTATCACTTTATTATACTATATTATATTAAAGAATACTATAATACTAAACTATACTAAATACAGAAAAGATACTTACTGAATGCTAACAGGCTAATAATGAAAACTCATGACCTTTTCCAGAGTCCCGACACAGCTTGGCCCTGACTGGCCAAAGAGGCAAAACAACTCACACCAGAGTCCAGTGAAACAATCACCTGTGGGTAAGCAGTCTCCAAACACATTCTCCATGAGCACAACACAGGAGAAGCAAATGAGATAAGAATTGTTTTCCTTTTCTCTGAGGCTTCTCAGCTTCCCAGGAGAAAAATCCCGGGTGAAGGGATTTTTTCAGAGAATGTGAATGGCACAAACATTAAGCCCTGTCATTTCAATATTAATATGGAATTAATTTCAAGTCAGCAGGATACTTAGGTATGTTTGCTTAAGGCAAAGGACTGGCACTGTTTAGACTGGTCCTTTTGCCATTCCTGAAGAAAGGCAGGTGGTTGGAATTAGTTCACTGCCATGATCTTCTGGCACAATTTAATACAATTCATTAAAGAAAGGAAGACTTTCTATCTTAGCATACTTAAGAGGTACAAGCTGGTCATGTAGATGTGTCCTGTCCAGAGGGGCATCTCTGAATGCTTATGTAAAGTAACGTTTATGTAAAAGGCTGATTCCTGTTTCCTTGGGTCTGAGATAAGAAACCATGGTTGCCATCTAACCTGTACAGAGGGAGACAATATCTACTTTTTCTACAGAATGAGTCCAGAAAACCAGCTTAGGTACTCTCTTGAAGTAGAGACAAAGTCCAATTAGATTAAGCCTTTGAGACTTTCCCAGGTTAAAGCTTCTGTTAAAAGGTACATGATTATTGAGCTGCTTGGACAGATGTAAAGATCTTCTAGGAACTTTGAAGATTTTCCATGATGTTTATACATCTCATAACAAAAACTTCTCTCACACTCAGAAAAAACCAGTGGTTGGATGTCCCCACTTGACTGAAGAAAAAAATTCAGTTTCAGTTACATAGATATGAATATCTGAAACATAGTTAAAAATAGTACTAGAAACCAGAACAGTCAAATTTTTCTGTGAGAACAAGCCATAGGAAGCAGTTCAGTTTACATGATAGAGCAAGAGAATAGGGAACACTTACACTAAATTAAAATGTCAATAGATTTTCTTTTCTCTTAGTGTTTGGAATAGAAAAAGAAAAAAACAACTCGCAATGTGATCTGAATGAATACTGCAGGAATAATAATCCATCAGATTTATTATCAGCTAAATAAAAACAAAAATAAAATAAAGTTCCCTGAGAAAAACAGATGAGAATGTATCAAAACAGAGAAGGTTAGGAGGAACCAGAAAAACCCCAAATATGTCTTATTGGTGTATGTAAATGATGAATTTGGTCACTAGCCTAGATTTTCTAGGTTTTGTTTTTTTGGTGAAATGGCACATTACCTTTCTACAGTTTTTCCTCCAAACTGATTTTCTCTTCGTCTAACTAAATGTCAGCCCCAAGGCTTGAAGGAAATCTCATTCAGAACCTGCATGTTGGATCAGATCCTAAACTCTAAGTTATTATGCCCAGACAGACACAAAGCAGATCAGTCACCTCTCTTTTTATACTGGTTTTGAAGCTGCTGGCAGCAGACATCAAGGAGTTCCACGCTGGTGTGCTCACTGTACAAGGTTTTGGGCTCAAAATGTGTTTGCTCATGCACAGGATTTTGGTGAAGAGAATGAGTGCATAGAAGTGCTTAGGATCAGTCTCCGAGGCAATAAAGTGCACATCCCTAATGTGGAGATACTGCGTGAATAAATGCAGTAGTCTGTGCCAAATGCTCCAAGAAATACTCTAAAATAATCACAGTTACAGCAAATAACTCTAGCTTTGGGGCATCTGCACCATCAGAGTAACACCTGTGAGCACTTTGTTGAAGATGGAGGTGTTAGGAAACCCTTCCAGCCCCTAATCTGATGGCTGAGTCCCATACTTCTTGTCAAGGGTTATTCCTCTTTCCCCGTACCCCAAAGAAAGGCTTTGTGTCTTTGGGAAAGACACAGCAGTTTATTCCCTGACAGAGGATGCCAGCCTGAGGGATTGCTCATTTGAGTCCACATTCCTTGCTGCTGGATTTCATACACAGAACACAGACAAGGCACAGACCATAATGCTGGATGGCATTATGCATTCTACCTGTCCTCTTCTCCAGGACTAGGCTGTGAAACTACCTTCCACTGTTCTGGAGACAGCTCTCCCAGGCTTTCCAGAGGGTCCCACCACCTGGCTGAGACCTTTGGCCTTTTTCTTGAGGTATTTTTGGTCTCTGCCAGATGAAAGCAATTTCCAGAATTTACAAGAGTCTGCTCTATGCTGAGGGTACTCTAAAATGAAGGATTTGCTCTGAGCTTGAAGCTCCTAGATAGGCTCAAAATTATTTTTTCAAAAAAACCCTGTGCTTTCACATCACTGGTAGAAAAATAACATTGTTCTAGGTGTAACTTTTTTTCTGTTGAGTAGTACTTTGCACAGAGAGAGTGCTGCACAGATTCCTTAAACCAACCCAAACTGTTTATTTTTGACATCTATCTTCCATAGCTATGAGATCTGCCCTCACAGGTTTTATTAGAAAATGTATTTTGTTTTAAGATGATGTGTGTGAATGTGAGTCCTTCTCAGGTTCCCTGCTAGCACTTACATTTTTTACTATATGCTGACCCTATAGAAATATTTTAGCACTGCAGAATTACAATAAAGGCCTGAGAGATTGTTAGAGATAAATACATTGCCTACATAGCAGATGCAGAAGATATCCTATTAGGAAAAGCTCTCAAATTCTCTGTTCTTCTTAACAATTAATAAAAGAAAATAAAAGTACTTATTTCTTGCTTTATTAAAATGCTGATGCAGCTGTTTTCTGCTTTGGGGTGCTGACAGTGAGTGGAGGATGAAGCTATCACAGGAATGTAAGATGCTAACTAGCATTGACATAGACCCATTAAGCTCCATTAAGAGTCATCCCTTAATACATTTATTAACTAAAACAATGAAAATATATTAAGAATTAAAAGACAAAATAAAAGTCATATTTTAGAGGGAAGTTGCTTGATTCTGTCAGGCTGCATTAAGAGAAAGAGGGTAAACTGCTTGGATTTTAGCAAGGGAAAATCTTGATTTCTGTAAACTTGCAACTCTAATGAGTTCTGGTTTCATTTGTGTCATAGTGCAGTATCTTACACTTCCTTTTGGAAGGACTCCCATGCTAAAAAATAGATCCTGTGATGCACCACTGCCACCCCTTAGCTGGCTCACCAAGTTTGTTGGAGTTTTGTGACCATGTGGCATCCATATGGGATCTGCAGTGTCACAGTGGGAAGAGGGGAAGAATTGGGGCATAACGCAAAGAAACCACAAATCACAGATGTCATGGCAGCAACTGAGGAGAAAAAACTTGGTTTGGAACTGAACTGAGGTGAAATGTTTTTATATATAAAAGAGAAAATGCAGGTAAGACTCTTATCTATGTGAGCAATGTTGGCCACAATTCATGGTGAGAAAATGAATGCCAAAGTACAGGAACTTCACCAGAGGAAAAAAAAATTGGAAAACCTATTTGTCTTAGATTAAAATCAAATCTTGTCTCAGCAGAGGCTTTACAGTCAGATCTCAGTTCAGCTGAGTTGCAAATGAAGAATCTAAATAAGAGGTACCAGCTGTCCGTAAATGTAAAACCTCTGAAGGGGTCAGGTGGCAGCAGTTTCTCTTTCTGACAACTCTGGTCACATTTGCAGTGAAGCACCCAGCTGGACTCCCATCAGCTGCTCTGTGTCACTCGAGGTGCCCTGAGGAATGTGAAGCTGCCACCACCACAGCCTGCCACGCCTGACATGACACAGCCCCATCTGCACTGGGCTGGTGGCTGGGCTAGCTGGAGACTCCTGGGGGAGACAAAGATGCTTCAAATGGACCAGACACCAAGAGAGAAAAAATTTAAATGGGGCTCCCTAAAAGAACTCAGCTAAATTCACCTATGAACTGTGTGTATTTATGAAATGATACAGGACCTCCCTGTTTCCTGTTTGTTGCAGTTTATCTAGAAAAGCAATGTCATTTTCTGTTCAGAATTCCTTTGTCAGCATAGGTCATGAGACAAACCTGTCACTTGGGAGCCAGTAAAATCAGATTTTTGGAAGGGACCTTAAAGATTATCCAGTTCCAACCCCTCTGCCATAGTCAGGGACACCTTTCACAAGACCAGACCTTCCTGGGCCTTCCTTTTCTGGATAACATACCTGTAGAAGCCTTTCCTTTTATTCTTTGTGTCCCTTCCCAGATTCAGTTCCAGCTTCACCTTGGCCTTACTCACCCGATCCCTACACAGCTGAATTTCCTCTCTACTCTTTCCAGGTCACCTCTCCTTGCTTTCAATACCTGTTGCTTCTTGCCCTTTAGTTTGACCAGCATTTCCCTACCCAGCCATGCCAGTCTCCTGCCCTCTTTGCTAGATTTCTTGTTCTTGGTGATCATCAGCTCTTACATTCTTTGGAACACTTCCTTAAAAATCTGCCAGCTCTGTTCCACTGCCTTGTCCCTGAGGGCAGTCTCTCTGGGGATCCCACTGATTAGCTCCCTGGAAAGCTAGAAGTCTGCATTCCTAAACCTCAGGGATGTAACTTCACTCCTTGCCTGACCCATATCCCTCCCAGTTTCTTGTGAACTTCCTCACTGGGAGAGTGTGGGAAACTAAAAAGGCCCTGATTTAGAGCAAGCATCGCTGAGCAACAGCCAAAACATCAGTGTGTTGTCAACAATATTCTCACACTAAAGCCAAACCAGAGCCCTGTACCAGCTGCGAAGAAGAAAATGAGCACTACCCCAAATGAAAATCTGCAGTGAAAGGATCTGGTTTGGATGCTGAGTTTGAGGCATACATCTGCACTGGAAAGGGAGTGGGAAAGCTCCTAATTCCCTGCTCAGCATCTGGACTGCTTCCCTAGCAAACTTCCCATTCTCTGAGTTAGAAACATTAAAAGAATCTTCTGTCTCTTTCTTTAATGTCATTTCCTTCCCTCCCTTACTTTTTCTCTCTTTCCTTCCAGCTTTCTCCATTAACATGAAATCTCTGGCTGGATTGTGGAGCAGCTCTGGCTCTTTCCTCTACTCTGAAAAATGGATATTTCCACAAACTTTTAAAAACATAACTGAGTAGATACCCATTGCTGAATTCCTCCTCTAGCTCTGCTTTTCTCCTCACAATGCCTATGAGCAGTGGCTGGAGAATGGTGCATTCAGCTACAGAGTCACTTCTCCTGCCATATGCTTCTCTTTTGGCTGCCAAATACAGGGCTACTGCTGTCACATGAAGCAGGCACAACATTTTTCAATTCCCAGGGAGAGCCTTCTGCTGGAAGAGATGGAAAATTTTTTCTGTGGCTGCAGAAAATTAATCTTGAACAAATTGCTCACCTCCTGCCCCGTGAACACAGAAAAGATATTTGTTTTACTGTTCATATAACTCTTTTAATTTCAGAAGTTTAAGAAATCTATAAATAGAAGAGCTGATAATTTAATCACTTGAGGAAAATTGACAGGTCATAATAAAAGGAAACCAAGCACAGATGAGACATCAAAGCCTCAAATGCCATCTCAATATGATCGTACTGGTCTGCTTTGCAGCAGCATTGACTGAATCCTGTGGCAAAATGAAGCAAAAGACTTTGTAGGTGGTTTCAGTCTGAAGAAAGACCATGCCAGATTGTTCCACTCTAGGAAACATTACTATCTCTTGCTTTCTCTTGAGTTACATTTGAAAAAATTCTAGTTCATTAATGAAATACGTTGGATTTCTTGTGGGGTGTTGGGTTTTTTTTTGTTTGGGTTTTTGGGGTGGTGGTGGTGGTGTTTTGTTGTGTTTTTCCATTTCTGATTAAAAAAAATAAACTTCAAGCCAAGCAAACTCTTTCTGTGAAAGTTGTTGGTCAGTCAATAAATTATATTTTAATTTTAAAGCTTTTGGCTGATCTTCAGTTCACTTAAAGCAAATCACATGGAATGCTGCAGATGCAGCAGACGTGGTATAGGTACAGGAAAACAAAGATAGGATTGAGGTTGATTATAGAGTACAAAAGTGGAAACAAGAGTCACAGGAGCAGAAATAATGATTTATTCTGTGGCACTGGGCCTTCACTCATCCAAACTCCAAAAATTCATAAGCGATAGGAGAAAAAAAGGAGATAAAAATCAAATTATATGAGGCAGGCTTTATAGGGAGAGGTAATATATTTTATTCAATTGCCTGAGACATAGAAATAAAGCAGACATACATGGCCTTTTGATAAGTTCCTAGAGAAGCAGCAAATTTCCAAGTGGAACTCATGTGGACTACAACTGCCCAGCATTTCATATAAATATTTAATCATCCCTGGATAGAGGTAGTTTGTATCCAGGCAACCCAGAGGAGGGTGAGAAGAAGCTATATGATTTTTTGGTTGTTAGGTCTTAAGGAACAGTGAGCAAAGCATTCTTGATTACCTGGATGATTCCAAAATTAGCCTGGGGGAAATTGAGGTTATGTTAATTCTCAGGAAGACTTTAAAGTTTCTTTATCTGACCATGATCAGGCTGAGGGCAGTAGAAGGTTTGCCCAGCCCAGTGTGCTTTAAAACTAAAATCAGTGGTTTCAGGGAGTTGTATCACTGGATGTTCCACTGGTACCCACAGATACCGTGGCCATGTGCTACCTCATCTCTAGGGAGAAGCTCTTCCTATAAGAAATGTTAACAAAAAAGCCCAAAATCAGATAAATATCTTGGTCCTGAACCCGAGAAATGAAGCAAAAAGCAGCAGAGATGAGAGAGCAAGTTGGGTTGTGCATCAAAACGAATATCAAACCTTGCTGCATTATTGTATCACAAGAAAAGCAGCTTCAAAGAATAACACGCTCAATTACTTTCTGTTGTGTCAGTCTTTTTATTTTCTATCACCCCTTGTAGAGCACTGCTGCTTGTGACCAAGAGCATGTCCATGCTTTCCTGACTGCTTGCAGTGTCTGAAGGGCAGATAGCAACAAACCTCTCTGGCCTGATGCCCCCTCAGAAGGTTCCTTACAGGGTACAGAGGCAAGAGGTAAGCAGAGGAGCAGGTGGACATGACTGCACGTCTAGGGAAGCCATGGGCACCATCAGCTTTCACTGGGATCTGTACTCTGAAATCCTGTGTGAGCCTTATCGAACACCCTTGAGACTGCAGGGATGTTTTCTGCAGAGGGGGTGGAAAGAGACAGCAATGTTGGCTGTGCACCTCTGCAGGAAGACAGCCTCAAAACATTAGAAGATTAGGAAGCTGTTTTACATTTGTTTTACAAAAAAAGGTCCTTTCTGAAGTCCAAGTTGCTTGTCTTGTTTTGTCAAGAAGATTGTTGTGATGCTGAAGTAGAAGCTTCTGTATTTTGCGTTTAGTTGCAAGCTGAAAGCCAACCTTCTTCCCTGACATATTTTAAAGTATCCTCTTCCTTCTCAAAGCACAAATATGTTCAGTCTCTGGTTTTCTTTTCCTGCTGAACCATGAAATTCCTTAGAGAAATGAACAACAGGAAAAAATAAAGTAGGGGCAGAGCAGGGTAGGGAGAGGAGATTTTGCTTGGTATAAGACCAATCTCTCTCCAATTTAAAGTAAGGCAACTTAGGTGACAAATAATTACCTCAACACCCTGTGGGTCAAGAGATTTCTTGCTTGAATAAACTTGGAATCAAAAGACATTTAGGTTTGTCATTAGGAAGAAATTCCTCACGGAAAAGGTGATTGGACATTGGAATAGGCTGCCCAGGGAGGTGATGGAGTCACCATCTCTGGAGGTGTTTAAGGAAAGACTGAGTGTAGCACTCAGTGCCACAGTCCAGCTGACAAGGTGGTGTTAGCTGATAGGATGGAATCAATGATCTCAAAGGTCTTTCCCAACCTAATTGATTCTGTGATTCTGTGACTGATTCCATTCTAGAGTGTGTGTAGTTACGTAGCTAATCTGAAATGACAGTCTAAAGTAGTACTATTCATAACAAAGGAAATGAGCTTACTGAGGTATCCTCTCCACCCCTGCCTTCCATCTCTCTGGGTAGGAAATTCCATTTCAGCTCTTTGAATGTTTCTGATATCCACATCTAGAAAATTATTGCCTTTCAACATATCTCAAAAGCTAGAGCAGAGGCCATCTCTGTCCTGACACAATGTGAGGCTGATTTAAACTCACCAGCTGCTTTTTTCCAGACATGAAAGGACAGCCTGTGGAAACAGATGTTTACCTGATTAAGATGCATAGGGAAGTCTCAGTATAAACAAGAAACAGGTTGTTGGACATCCTTCCTGTAATAAAATCTGAACAGTAAACTCCTCCAAGAAGATGCAGTATTGGTTAAAGGGACTTAATGACCGTGCCCATGCCTTCAACCCTGTCAGCACATGCTTGAACTGCTTATGCAAATAGCAATGGAGCTGTGTCAAAATATTTCAGGATTTTCTTCAGAGAGCAAGTGATGAACATTTCTCACTCTAGCAAAATGATTTCTCCCTGCTCTCTGGCAACATCATACCTGTGACAGCTGCAGATCAGCGGTGCCTTTTCCCAGGGCTTAGGTTTGTTGTTCAAATCAAGGTAGAACCTCATCTTTTTGCTTTCCTCCCATCACAATCACCTTTCCAGATGAGCCTGGGAAATTTCTGAAGTCTTGCTTTCCAAAACAGCAGACATCACTAGTGTCAGGGAAGGCAGTTCCAGGTCTTTGCAGGGGTGCTGAGCCATGCAGTGTGTAGTCAAGCTGTGGAGCCTGTGGTGTGCTTCACACAGTCCAGTATTTCAGCAGCAGAAGGGTAAGGTGGGAAGAAATGAGAGGGGTGAAACTTGTGGATTCAAAAATAGGGGGAACTGGGAAGGAAGGAAGAAAGGAAGGAAGAAGGAAGGAATGAAGGAAGTGGCGGAAGGAAGTGGCGGAAGGAAGTGACGGAAGGAAGGAAGGAAGTGGCGGAAGGAAGTGGCGGAAGGAAGGAAGGAAGTGGAAGGAAGGAAGGAAGTGGAAGGAAGGAAGGAAGGAAGGAAGGAAGGAAGGAAGGAAGGAAGGAAGGAAGGAAGGAAGGAAGGAAGGAAGGAAGGAAGGAAGGAAGGAAGGAAGGAAGGAAGTGGCAGAAGGAAGTGGCGGGAAGTGGCGGAAGTGGCGGAAGTGGCGGAAGGAAGTGGCGGAAGTGGCGGAAGTGGCGGAAGTGGCGGAAGTGGCGGAAGTGGCGGAAGTGGCGGAAGGAAGTGGCGGAAGGAAGTGGCGGAAGGAAGGAAGTGGCGGAAGGAAGTGGCGGAAGGAAGTGGCGGAAGGAAGGAAGTGGCGGAAGGAAGGAAGTGGCGGAAGGAAGGAAGTGGCGGAAGGAAGAAAGGAAGGAAGAAAGGAAGGAAGTGGCAGAAGTGGCGGAAGGAAGTGGCGGAAGGAAGTGGCGGAAGGAAGTGGTGGAAGGAAGTGGCGGAAGGAAGGAAGTGGCGGAAGGAAGTGGCGGAAGGAAGTGGCGGAAGGAAGGAAGGAAGTGGCGGAAGGAAGTGGCGGAAGGAAGTGGCGGAAGGAAGGAAGTGGCGGAAGGAAGGAAGTGGCGGGAGGAAGTGGCGGAAGGAAGGAAGGAAGTGGCGGAAGGAAGGAAGTGGCGGAAGGAAGGAAGTGGCGGAAGGAAGGAAGTGGCGGAAAGAAGGAAGTGGCGGAAGGAAGTGGCGGAAGGAAGGAAGTGGCGGAAGGAAGTGGCGGAAGGAAGGAAGTGGCGGAAGGAAGGAAGTGGCGGAAGGAAGTGGCGGAAGGAAGGAAGGAAGTGGCGGAAGGAAGGAAGGAAGTGGCGGAAGGAAGGAAGTGGCGGAAGTGGCGGAAGTGGCGGAAGTGGCGGAAGTGGCGGAAGGAAGGAAGGAAGGAAGGAAGGAAGGAAGGAAGGAGCAGAAGGAAGGAAGTGGCGGAAGGAAGGAAGTGGCGGAAGGAAGTGGCGGAAGGAAGGAAGGAAGTGGCGGGCGGAAGGAAGGAAGGAAGGAAGGAAGGAAGGAAGGAAGGAAGGAAGGAAGGAAGGAAGGAAGGAAGTGGCGGAAGGAAGTGGCGGAAGGAAGTGGCGGAAGGAAGTGGCAGAAGGAAGTGGCGGAAGGAAGTGGCGGAAGGAAGGAAGTGGCGGAAGTGGCGGAAGTGGCGGAAGTGGCGGAAGTGGCGGAAGTGGCGGAAGTGGCGGAAGGAAGGAAGGAAGGAAGGAAGGAAGGAAGGAAGGAAGGAAGGAAGGAAGGAAGGAAGGAAGAAAGAGCTGGTGTCAGGAATTATCCAGTCCAACCCCTGTCTTCTAATGGGTTACTGACAACAGTAATTTGTTCAATGGAAGAAAGTGCATCTGCTTTTTCTGTGTAATAGCCAGTGACTCCATCCTTTGGAAGGCCATGTGTGCAGACTGTCAGATTTCCTGTGATTTCTGACTCTAAAAATGCCATTTCTGGATGCCCCTGGGCTGACAATTTGACAAGAATAGGAAGTCCTGGAAATAAGTAGTCAGTGATATAAAGGGTGTAGCAATTATAATTAATAACAATGTTGTGTCCCTTCTTTAAATATTGCACTCATCAGACTCTTCAAGCACTGAATACATCCTAATTAATTGTATCTCATGCCCACTCACGTTCTCACTGTAGGTGATAATTATTGTCCCATTACAAACATTAGACCTGAGATATTGAGAAGTGAAGACTCATGTCATAGTGGAAGTGTCTAACAGACGGTGACAAGGTTTTGCAAAGGTGCTGAGCGCCCCTTTTCTTACCTTTAGGCCAAGGGAACAGATTTAGCAGGCAAACGCCAGGCTGTGAACACACCCCGGGCCGTGGTAACATTGTGAAGTCTTCAACATGTGGGATATTTTCCTTGAGGAGCCTCAGGCTTGTAAGCACATCACTAATTACATAAGAGTCCCAAATCTCAGGCTGCTTACTAAATCAGAGAATGACAGAATGACGAAATCACAGAATGCAAGAGGTTGGAAGGGACTACAGTCACCTGGCCCAGCTCCCTGCTCAGGCAGGGTCACACTAGAGCACATGGCACAGGATTGTGTCCTCATGTCCAGGTGGAACTTCTTGTGTTCCATTTTATGCCCATTGCCTCTCATCCTATTGCTTGGACACTGAGAAGAGCAGAGCTCCATCCTCTTGATATCTCCCTTCAGATACTCACAGACATTGATGAGGGTGCCCCCTCAGTCACCTCTGCTCAAGGCTGAACAGACCCAGCTCTCTCGGCCTTTCCTCATGAGAGAGATGCTCCAGTCCCATCATCATGTTTCTCACCCTCCACTGGACTTGCTCCAGGAGCTCAATGTCTCTCTTTTCCTGAGGAGCCAAGATCTGGACACAACACTCGGGGTGAGGCCTCACTCCATCTCAGTAGAGGGACAGGATCACCTCCCTTGACCTTGCCAAAGACTTCCTCCCAACATGCTTCATCCTGGTCCCCTGTGTCAGAGGTTCTGGAGGGCTGGTCCTGCCAGTGGAGAAGCATGTGAAGAAAGCATTCACATGTAGCTCTGCCTTCCGTGCGTCCATTGTCTGCAAACAATGTGCTATCCATTCCTTGCAGGTGCAGAGCAAAGCCTGGAAAGATGCAGTGAGGGAAGAGCAGAGGCCAGAAAGGAAGTTTTCTACTGTTCGTAGTAACCTAGAGACTTCAAATGTTGGGAAGAGGATTTTTTGCTTGTGAGGGATGTGACATTTTAAACTCTTAAATTGGAACTGGTTTAGATACCATACTCAGTGTGGATTTGGGTCACAGATTTTCTACTGGATGTGTTTCAAAGCTTGACTATAATTCCTTTTAGCAATTGCAAACGTTAATCTTTTGCATATGCCCAAATTGCAGCAGTATCTATGTTCTCAGTTTAGACTTATAAAATGTTGGTTAAAACAAAAGACTTCGTCTTTTCAGGACTTCAGATAACTTTTCATTTAAGAAGCGATGCCTTTACATTTTTCAGTGAGGACACTGCTTCAACTTGTGCATTAAAAATTGTTACCAACACACAAATTTTCCAGCAATGTTTTTCATTGTGTTTTTGAACTATTGAGATCTATGATCTGACCACTAAGAGCTTGTTAAGTGGCTGTGTGTAATGCAGGGAATACAAAGGTAAGCGTGAGTCATTACAGAGATGAGAATTCAAGTCTGAAATCCTCCCTGGAAAAAGTGAACAGGTGACTGGATTCAGAAAGCAGGTGACCTCTTCCAGACCTGTGTTCCTGTGAAGATCCAGGTTGCCTGTGATGAAGACAGCTAAAAATGCCCTCTGCTTCTTTCAACATTAGTTGCCAAAACAATTTATACCATTTTGCTATGCTTGTTTCCCTTTGCTTGAGAGCTGAGTGAATTTCATATCGAGTAATTGGGGGAGACTTTCAGACATCAAACCAAAGAATCTTGTAATTTATGTCACAGAAAATCTGTTTGCAATTCAGAAAGCATCTTGGAATTCAGGCCACACACAGAAGCTCTGTTTCCTGACACTGTTAATAATTGCACTCCCTGCTGAGACCAGATACAGTCCATGACACATAAAGGTGCAGGGGAAGCCTGAGGACCTCTTGAAAAAAGTTTTCTCTGCAACTTGAAGAACTTGATGAGTTGCTGATACTTGCCTATATGTCCCTCCCTCTTCCTCCCAGCACTGAGAAAAGCAGCCTGTAATTTTTGCCCCATTAGGAGTTACTGGTGGCAAGAAGATAGGAGAAGGAATTGAACCATCATTATAAGTTACTGACAAATGTCTTCAAACGAGATTCCTCTGAAATCTCACCAGGAGAGAGTGATGTGCCCTGTACTTTCTCAAATCAGGCAAAGGACAGCTAGATAGCTCTCCATGACACTGAAGGATATATTGAACATGACAAAACTGACATCCTTTGGTAGATCAAGATGACATATTTGTCCTGAAAAGGTTTTGCAACAAAACTTGGTTGCAGCTGAATTATCTTTGACAAATTTTTCCCATGACTTGAGAAAATATTACATTTTCTCTAAATTTCATTCTATTTTTCTTTTGCCTTAAATATTTTTGTTGTTGTCATTGTTCAGGGAGATAAAATGAAAAAATACTAATTTTTAAAAATAATTTTCACCTCCATGACACTTATAAATCTTCCTTCCCAAGGAACAGGTCAGCCTAATCAGATATTTTAAACCACCATGGAAGAATTTTGAAGCCAAGGCAGAAGATCTGCCATAAAGAGTTGATATAACATTTCTACTGGGATAGGTACTCATCTTGATATGTAGATTAAGAGAAGTACTCATTAAGCACACTCAGTAAAAATAATTTGGAATTTTTACAATAATCTTTTTGCTCAACTGGATTGTGGTAAAACCTGAAATCATTCTACACAACTAAGGAATAAGAACCTTTGGCATTATATCAGTACTTTTAGAAGCTCATTTTACAATGAATGATCTTGCAATGAAACACTTGCTTCTAAATTTATTTGCTTTTAAAAGGGGTTCAATACGCTAATTTATACAAAAAAAAGTCCTCATCAGCCAATTATACCAGATATTTTCTAAGGTCTCATTGCATTTTACGATGAAAAATTCTACAATCTAGTTGTAAACTCCTCTAACATGACAGTTACATTTTGAATAAAATTACTTAGCAATTCATTTTGTTCTTAATTCAAAACATCACATAGGTAGTATTTTTTCACCTTATTTCTCTGCTGCTTCTCTATCCAACCCATTGCTAATCAAATCATAGAATAGTTTTGGTTGGAAGGGACCTTTAAAGGTCATCTAGTCCACTTCCCTCAAGACTCTGGGATCAATCCCATCAAGTCTCATAGATTTCAGTATAATCCAGTTCCTAAAATGGTTGTGAACCTGATCTTTTACAGTAAGCGGGGTTTCACTCCCCCAGTCCTCATCTTGTGATCCATCCACTCCAGAGGTGTGGGGAGAGAGGTTGCCAGTGAAGACTGTGGTAAAGAGGTTGTTGAGTACCTCAGAATCCTTGTCTGTTGTTACCAGTTTGCCAGTCGTGTTCATCAGGAGAAATATGCCTTCTTTGACCTTCCTTTTCTGTCTCACATACCTCTGGAAGCCCTTACTGTTGTGTCCCAGCTCCAACTGGGACAGCTCCAGCTTCATCCTGCCTTCCTAACCTCATCCACACACAAATGAACTTCATTTTTCTATTCTTCCCAGGTTACCTGTCCTTGTTTCCACTGCCTGTGCATTTGCTTCCTGCCCTTTAATCTCACAGAAAGGTCTTGACTCACCCATGCCAGTCTCTTCCCTTGGGTTTCTTACACAAAGATGGTTGGCTCTTCTGCTGTATGGAAAGTGTCCTTAAAAGTCTTCCAGATTTGTCCTGCCTCCTTCTTTCGGAGGGTAGTTACCCAGAAGATCTTATTGACTAACTCCTTGAACAGCTGACAGTTTGCTTTCCATTGTCCTAAAATTTGGATTAAACCCATCTCACTTAGATCTCAGTCTCATGATGGGAGGATTTTCCCAAAAGGTGTTCAAATGTCTCACTTTAGAGGTAGCACAGAGACTGCCTTTTTAGTTTGGACCCCTGGAGTTTAATGAAGTGTCCTTTCTCGTCTCAAAGTCAGATCAAATAAACCTGATCCATTTCTTCCATCTTCCCTATCCATTAGATCAATTAGGATATGTTATTCCATATTTCACTGTCTGCTGGTAGAGCAGCAAGCTCCTCTGCCCACCCATTCCCAAGGAAAACATTTGTGTCCACATCTGCAGACAAATGTGTTCTGCCTACAGAGAAAAACATTCTCATTTGTACTTTGCTTCTTGTAGTCTCTTTTTTTCTTTGGAATTGTTTTGATATTTGGGAGGAAGGGTGAAGGAAGAGGAAGACACAACCTAAAAAACAAGAATAAGAGAGTAGTACTGCTGCAAAATCAAGGGATGAAGGGAAAGTTAATAACCTTATTCCAAAGTGAAAAGTTCACATACCACATACACAACCCTAACTCCTATTCACAGGCAGCTCCCACAAAAGTCTCCAGCTGCCTTTTCTAAGTAAGTGCTGTTTCCTTCTGTAGATGAGCTGAAGCAGGCTGCAGGTGAGAGTCCAGGAAATTCCAAAATTACAGTGATGGGGAAAAAGTGGCAGGAATGAAATTCTGCAAACCTAAAAGTCCTCAGCTGGTTTTAGCCCTGGATACACTCACACAGTGCAGCTGTCCAAATTGCATAAGCTACCAAAACTTAAAACACTCGTTGGAACTCTTCTACCCCTGGGTCTCACAATATGAGGATGAATAGAAAAATCTTTTCTTTTAGGTATAGGGATAATTCTTTTCCAGGCTTCAAAATCACTTGGCTTCTCCAGAGCAGCCAGAGATAGAATGAACTTTTCCTTCTCCCCTGAACTAATTCATTCAAGCTTAAAATAAAGAGGATATGATTTCTTAAAGCCTAAAATGCAAAGATCCTCAGAATAGAAAGATATGTCGAAGGCCTAAAGTATGGAAATGCATCTACCAGGAACTTTATGGCTCTTTCCTCCAGGACAGATATATCCCAAAGAACCATCTGTGAGCCACCTGACTGTCATTATCAAAAGCATATAAAACTGACAAAAACCAGTACTCCAGACAGCCACTCCACCGTTCCTCCACAGTTCCTAAAAGCTGAGGGCATGAACATGACAAATTATAATGCACTGCACTGAAGTTCTCCCTTGAGAAACAGTAATCCATAAATGCCTCTGTATGTGGGAGTTCAAAATAAGTCCCTGCTGACGACAGGACTGCCACTGCCCTGAAGTACTGCATTTCTCCCTCTTTAAAAGGGTTAGCTGCCCTTTAAAGAACAAGAGGGGGAAGAATTAAGCCCAAGCATGATTAATAGTTCAGTGCAGTAGCCTATTAATGGATGAGTAATTGACTAATAATTGCACACCTTTCTATGTCTGCCCTTAAATTAAATCTTGCCACCTCAATCCATCAAGTTTGTTTACTGGAACATCTTGCAAAGTGAGCAGTTGTCTATATGGGCCCATTTTGTAGCTGGAGAAGGGAAGCAGCAATTTTTTGGCCTCTTAAAACATTAGCAGCTCTGGAGCTTAAGTGAGCATGTGTGTTGATATTCAAGTCCTCTTATTTAACAGAGACTGCAAGAGAATTTGATGTTCAGATTCTACGTGTCTGGCATGTTGCAGTCACAGCTGTCCTGGGAAGTTGACATCATTCCCCATCCTAACCATCTTCTCCTCTGAGTATTTGTGCTGGAAGGTTTTGAGGGAAGCATTTTTGCATGGTGGACATTTTCCATGCAGTTATCCTCAAGTGACTATACTGTTAAACATGGGAAACTTTCCCAGATTTCAGCTCTTTGCTTTCTCCTGACATGGTGGCCCAGTGAAGGGACTGGTGGCATGGTAGAGGTGGGAAGGAATTGAGCTGGCAATGACATCTGCAGTGTTTCTAGTTCAGTTAGCAAATCTCTTGGTTATTCTGCTAAATCCATCCCTGTTCCTCTCCCATTGCCCAAATGAGGGTGTAGATTAGGCAAGGCAGATACCACTCCAGGTTAGCTTGTATTGGGTCTGGTTCCATGAAGCTGTAGCCCTGAGAGAAGAGACCTCCAAAATGCTTCTCTATCCCCTAGGAAAAGGGGTTGGCTAAGGATGCAATTTCTGTGACTGAAATGAGTAGTGCTGGATGAGAGGGAGCTAACTGCCTGCCCAGGGGCTGTAATGAATGGAAAAGTCAGGAGACACCCCAGGAGTGTTTTTCACATCTCAGGGGCATCTGCTATTGTTTAGGAATAGTGAGAGAGCAGGATTCATTACAGAGTCAGCCCTCTCATTCAATTTTGCTCACTGGGTACAGGGTTCCTAAAGCAAGAAGTGAATGTGCTACTGCTCAGTGTGTCCCTTTTGAGCTTAGAGGCCCATCCTTGTGCAGCCTCCAGGTTATGTGAGGCACTTCCTCCAATTAGAATTTAATTGCCTTAGAAAGCAGACGATAATTTAAATATTTTTTTTTCTGTAGGCCCATCAACCTTGTTTCTTGAAGTAGTTTCATTTCCCCCTCCCCCCAAAAGAAAGAAAAAAAAATCTTCTTGGGGCAGGAGGAAGTATGTGAAAGGGAAGAACTTAATTTTGAGTGGAAATTTATATATGACTGCTTTATTGCTGATTGTTTGCTGTGATACTCCAGTGTACCTGCAGCTGAATTCCTGAACTAGATGCACAAGGCCTCCTGACCTTAGTTGGAATCTGCTGGCAGTGTGAAATAGCTGGAAATGTTGCAGTAATCCAAGCCAAAATTGCACACTGATCTTGCTTCAAGGTCTTAAAACTTACATACTTTTGGGACCTTTAGGAGTTTTTGAGACTGTAGGTCTTGGCAGACTGTCAAAGGTAACTTCACTTTTTCTGGATTTTTCACAGTTTTGAGGTTTGTTCATTCAAATGAACTTCAAGAGAACAGGAAAGGGACTGACAATGGCTGCATCTTGTTGTTCCTTATGAGCATCCATAGCAAGAATCAATAGCTACCAGGATGAAAGGTTCTTTTTACCCCATTTCCTGGGCTGTCCATCTGCATCTGTTAGAGGCTATTTTTAAGCTTCAGTTTGCACATTTTTCAGGCTTTTTGGTTTATCCAGTTACTTCAGACACAGCATACCAGACAACTTGGAAAACCATCAAACATCATCCTGAAAAGCCTCAGTCATGGTAAACCAGAGGAAAGGGCCACACAGAATTGAGATATTGCCACTGGACAGTCACTGGATAGCTGGTGTTCCCTAGAAACACCGTCTGGTTTCTGTCACAGCCACAATCAGACTAGAGGGCTTCAGAGGGGGTAAAATAACACACAATCTCAGAAGTAAAATCTCCTGTTCATGGCGAGCAAAATGCTCCTTCTTAGCTTCCACAGGAAATAAATTTTCAGGCTGATATTGGTACAACATCCAGACTCCACTTTGTAGCAAAGCATTAGTTGTGGGTTTGGACAGATCACTCTGGCTGGCTCCCAAGGACTCATGTCACAAACCTGGTGCCCAATCTCTGAGTAATATGATCATTTCACATCAATTTGGCATAAAAATCCGCACTGGAGATTTTTCAAAAGATAAAAATTTGGAATTTCCCTCTTCTCTAATGAATAATTAATTGCTGATCTAATTAAGCATTAAAATCCACAATGAGCTGGAAGAAATTGACATGTGTAACCGGCATAACATGTGGTATGATTGCCTGTCATTATGAATGGCAACTGCTGCTTGCAACTCCTCTAATCATAAAAGTCACATTGTCTTTTTCACCTTATTTCCTCTGACCCGCTTTTACTATGTCTGAGATTTCAGAAGCTGTTGAGAATATGTTGTTCTAATTTAAGTGTTTGATAATAATACAGGTTGTAAATCTGCAAGAAAATGACAGAACACCTGGTCAAAACATGGCTGAAATCCATTATCAATAGTCCCTTTTAGCATTAGCAGCCTTTGAGGGAAACCTCAATTACAGCAACATGAACTCTGTCCAATTAACAATAGAGAGCCAACACCATGCTCCTTTGGACAAGCCTGCTTGGAGCAAATGCTATTATTCAGAGCACAAGTAGAGATACCCATAGCCCACCAGAAACCAGCAAACACAGTTCAAATAGCTCAGCAGAGGCTGAGATAAAACAGTTGTGCTGCTATGAGCAAAATGAAGCCTCCAGCTTCAATTTGAAGAATAAAGAGCGTGATGGATAATTGCTGAACTTCTAAACAGAGATTTCAGCTGCCTCTCCCAGCAGTGAGCGGGGACTCAGCTAAAAAAGCCAGCATGTAAAAAGCCTTATCTCTTAAAGTTTCCTGGGCAGAAGTTTTCATATGTCTTTGGCAGAGAAAAGTAGGATGGTTTCAGTAAATCTGATACACAGCTCACTTCAAAAATAAATGCAAATTGTGCCTTTTGTTGGGCAACTGTTGATAGCAAAAAGGGTGGTGCCCAATGCCAGTTTTTGACAGATGTTAGCCTGAAAGCTCCAGGATATTATTTTGAGCTAAAGCATACCATGTTAGTTTAGTTGTAGCAGCAATAATTCTAGATGAAAGAGCATTTGGAATTAAAGACATTTGGGAGGGCTTGCAAAAAAGAAGGAAATTAATTGGTGATGGGAGTCTGAGCAGGAGATACTGGTGGGAGAAGAATGTGGCAAGCTGCAAAGAAGAGCTACAATCAGAAACTTGTAATGCTGGTGCAGCCTTTGCAGAATCTGTAGCTGGAATTTAATTTATAAAGTAAATTCCACAGCACTAAGAATGTCCAAAGAATCTGAAGTAATGGGGTACGAGATAAGAGTCTATAAACTCGTGTGGTCCAAAGCACAAACCACCCTGGCACCAATTGCGAGGATAGAAATTGACTGTATCTAGTAATGAAAAACATCTGCTGGACACTCAGAAAAGCCTGCCTCCATGGGAATTTCACTAGGAAGATTTTCCAAGTCAGCTTGCTAGTTGGACTCTAAATTAAAACACATGAAATTTCTTTTAAGATGGTCTTTACCTTCCCTTTGATTCAAATTATCTTAACAACATAAAGCACTTCAGTCTTCTCATACTTAAATCACAATGAAACACAGTACATAGACTCCACTTGGGGAAGGAACTGGTTGTAGTAAAATGAAAATAACAATTTTCATGCATTGAAGGGAAGAATTAACAGAAAAATTAAGTCTGTTCTGAGAATGTCCCATGTTGGTATCAGTGTCTGTCTTCTAAAAAGTTGAGTAAAATATTACTCCATGTATGCATGTGTCTGCATGTCTGAACATGTACAGGTCCATTGAAATAAATAACTACAGATCTCAAATAATTAAGCTGATGTGATGATTGCAGCTACTTTGGGCTGCTCTTCAGTCCTGGAACAGAAATACCTAGAAGATTCTGCACTGACAGACCATATTCCAAATTCCATATTCCATCAGCCCATCCCCCAACAAATAATTTCATTTAATCTTGTTTGTAGTACAGGATCAATTATTTAAGCTTCCAGGGCCTGGAGATTTTATAAGAAAAATATTCAAATTATGTTTTTCTAGTGAAATATTAAGGCCAACACCTAACAGAAAGTTTTCTTTAAAAAAATAAAAAGGCAAAAACAAGATCCCAAAGTCATTAAGAAAATCACATGACAACAAAGCTTTGAGAGTGAGGTCTTGCTCCTTCATGTCTTCTTGTAGGAAGAAGGGAAGGACGAGCATCAAGCTGAGGTTTACAAGAGGGAATTGCAGCAGAGCTGAAACTGCCTTACAGAGGCACCACTTGTGAAATGTTGCTGATTGTTTTGTGTTTGTAAAAGGGATATTCTGTAGACCAGAATTAGCACTAAAGAGGGGCTGTTTAAACATGAGCCTGTGACATGCAATCCTAAGCTGGCGTCTACATGGGGAGAAAGATCCAAAATCAAGCTCACATTTTGTTAAGACACTTTAATGTTATGACTACTTAAGAATGAAAATCTAGTTCATTTGATTATGAGATTAGACATATTAAGATATTTAGACCCAAAGGCATCCAAGAAGAAAGGAAAGATGCTTCTTCAAAGCAGGAAAGCAGGCACAGAGAGGAAGGCTAATAGAGACATAATTGAGTATGATACAGATGACTGAAACTGGCAAAACACATGAAAGGCAATGCAGTGTTTATTTGCTTTCTCATTGACTGAGAAAAGTTAGTTGTTAAAGGATGTCATGGAAAAGATCAAATGCTGAAGCAGTGTGTGCAGCAGCATAATTAAATAACTCAGTGATCTCAGCAGGAAGAGCTCAAGGTTTGGAGCACAATTTCTCCCACTGTGAATTCAAGCTGGGCACCATCATCACTTTGCACTCCCACTTTGAAAAGTATTTCCATTTGGAAATGGGTGAATGGCAGCTAGTTGCCACACAACTGCTGACAAGGAGCAACAGGCATCAATTTTCACTCCCATCTGACTTGATAAGTATTTTCTGTTCAAAACAAGGAGTCCTGTCCTCCCTCAAAAATATGTACTTTTTACTGATTTATACCTTCAGCAATTCACTCTTCAGTCAAGGATTGCTATTTTCAGAACCAAATACATGTTATTAAATGTCCATAAATACTTCACTTGTTAGAAGGACAGTGATTAATTGCTGCTTTGTGGTTTAATGGCAAAAATCCTGATTTTTTTTGCATAGATTAGAGAAAGGCAAAGTGTAATGGAAATTGGAAGAATCTTCCAAGTCCAATCCTCTTTTGAGGCAAGGTGAAGCACTCTCAGTTCATTTCTGGTTACAAAAAACAGAAATCTTAGAAATCTTCCTGCCTCATATTTGAGCTTGCATGTACTTTCAGTGTGTCTGTGTAACCTTTCCCCTCTCCTTTACTGACCCTTGCTACAGGAAACTTTATTCTGTGCTACACTTTTCTGCTTGATCTCTTCATATTTGAATAGCTTTTCCTAACACACTCCCAAATGCTTAATCTTAACTTTAATTATCCTGCATTTTCTCCTCTTAAATGAAATAAATCCCCATGCTGGCTTTCATCCCACCTACCTGTTCTTTTTGGATTCACAGTAAATTCCTCCCTGTAAATTAGTATCAAACTCTAAAGCAGCCATTTCACTTGGAAATTTCTACCTTCTAAAACCATACTCTGCAAGGACTCACAGAGGTCTGTGATGGCACAAGTTCCCTAGAAAGTCTGGAAATAACAAGCAAGTCGTTGCTTAAAATACCAAGATTAATTTAATTTTCCTTTCAAGCAAAGAGCACCCTGTCTTGTCTAAGTACATTTCTTAACATTTTCATCAATAAAAAAAGCTTCTCTTCAGTAAGGTTCTTCCTCTCCTTTTTCCTCCTGGCATCTGTGTATAAATGTCTCCCAGATTTCTGCAGCTGCCCCTCTGTCTTCCCTGCTTTCCCTAGAAAGGAAGAGAAGGGTCTTGACCATTTCTTGGTGGTTTATTTCATTTTCCTAAAATCTAGCAAATCCCCTGTTACCTAGAGTTGCTCATTCAGATGGAATCATCATATCCCGTTGATTCACAGTTGGAGCTGGTGCCCAAAAGCCTTCAGCAACCTGGAAACACAAGGCAAGGCTCAAGAGCATTTGCTGTGTGCAATAGAGATAGGTCATTGGCTTCCTTGCCTTCTGACCACTTGTTCTATTGAGCAGCTTGTTCTTGGTTGATCCAGACCACTGGCATCGCTGCCAGTGAACATTTTGAAGGTATTTTCTACCTTAGACCAAAAGCCAGCACATTTTGGTGCCCTGACCACTTCCAGGGAACTGGAATTCCTTTCAAAGCCTGGGGTTGTCTTTGTAAAACTTTATTGGTCCCTCACATTGGAGCATGACACAGTGGACTCCACAATTTTACATGTGCAAAACCTGAAACAAGAAAGAGGCAAAAGGATTTGCCGTTTAAAAGTTACAGGTATTTTTCAGGACAGCATGGGAATGCCTGATCAGATGATAACACTTCTCAGATAACCTGTCACAGTCACAGAGCCCTGCAAATCCTTTTATTTCACACCTTACCTTTGCAGTATTGTTGCTATGTAAATGTTTAGCACAGGCAAGATTTTATGGAGATTCTCATGGGGCTTCTTCTTTGGCCTTTTCACTTCTGCCTCCTCTTTCATGCGGCTTCTTATCTTCTGGAGGTAATTGTGGCACTCATTAGCAAAGTGACAGCAAAGACCTTGTCGCCATTTCTGGTCATGTGGTCTGTTAGCCCACAGACCCAGCTAACCCAGACCTGCAGCAATAGTGGGGATAAGCCACCTAATTATCACAGCTTTTTGTATTTATTTGAACATAGAAAGAGAATCAGGGCAAATGGCCAAATCTGAAGTGGAACTTATGATCATTCCTACCCGTACTTGCCAAGGCAGGGACTCTGTACTATGCTAACAGTTTTAATCCAGGTAGAAAGTCCACTGTTTGCTCTTAACAGGGACAAATTCTTTTTCTAATGCAGTTGTAGGTTGAACAAAATGGATGATCGAAAGTGTGGATTGTAAGGCACTTGTAAGTATCCCTGCATCATCCTTCCAGTCATAAAATGGTGGTCAGAGCTATTTTAAGCTCCTGAAAGTGCAGGGAAAGTGAGGGACTTACCAGTGCAATTTTGTCAGAGCTTCAAGGTGCACACAAGCAACTAACGCTGCTGAATTACGTGATTTATCTTCGGTTACATTCTCCATTAAGCACTACATTGACCTCTAAATGTTGCATGTCTGAAAAGAAGTCACATCAGTTACTATGTGCAGACCCAGCAAGAAGAAAATTCTCACAATTTTCTAGTCTTCCATGTTGTGGCAGAATGACACCAACATTTTCTGAGGGTCATTTATCATCTTCTGTAGTTGAATGCTTTGTCTGCCTCTTTGTCCTGGCTGGGTGGTCTGTACAAGACCACCCTGCCTTGTTGGCCTTCCTCCTGATTCTTACCCATAAACACAAACTTTTCATTGCCATCATTGAGCTCTGGACAGTCAAAACATCCAGGTTACCCCACCTCCTCTTCTTCCCTGCATATCCCTCCTGAAGGGTTTATAGCCATCCCCTGAGCACTCCAGGTGTGTCAGTCATCCCACACATTTCTGGGATTGTTTGTATATCCAAGTTTTCCCACTCCACCATAGCTTTGAACTCCCCCTGTCTGTTGCTCATGCTGTGTGCATTGGTGTAGAGGCACTCTAGATCCTGCCACCCCTTAGGGAAGAGAAGCCTGAATTCCTGTGTGGCTGTTCTCAGGCTCTTCTGCAGTTTCTAACACATCAATCACTCTTGTATCTTTGCTGCAGCATCCATCTCCATCCCCTACCTGCACTGAGAGGGCAGACAGAGGGACCTTGCCAGCACACCATCCCTCAAATTAAGGTCACCCTGCATTTCCCTTTCCAAATTACTCCTTCTATCAGTGCATATTGAATGAAAAGAGGTCAGCATCTTATTTGTGCCTCAGAGAATTAAATGCTATTAATTTTTAACATTTCTTCACTGTGGCACTCATTTAAGATCTCAGAAACTCAAGCCATTTATCAGTGAGAGAGAAGGTACAAGCACAATTTCAGTCTCCTTTAAAAGGTGCAAATCTCAGAGCAAAGTGCAAGTGTTAGAGATAAAACATTCCTCAGTGTATTACAGTTGAGGATAAGTCAGAACATAAATACAACTCAATCCTTTTAAGCTGCAAATTTCTCACTCTACTGCAGCTTATGGAACAAATCTCAGATCAAATCTGTGAGAGCCAGAGGTAAACTATTCCTCAATTCACCATAATTTAAAATGTCTCATAACTCACTGCACAAGGTACAAGGTTCAGAGTGCCTTTAGCTTCAGCAGGAAAGGCAAAAATGGCAGCTTAGAATTGAGGTGTGCGGAAACTCATAAGGATTAAATACAGCCGTGCCAGTTTCAATGACAATTATGACAGTGACAGAAAGCTTTGATTGTGATCAAGTGATGTGATCCCTCCACTGGTGTATCATTCATTCCTGGCTGTCTTCCATGACTTGGGTATTCCAGAGGTCCTCTGTGATAGCAGAGTGGTTGAAATGCACAGCAGATCTTGTTCCCAGCCCTGCCTATTTCTAAACACCCTCCCACAATCACAAGGCTGAGAAAACATTGATTGTTTCAGCTAACTTCTATATAGATCTTTTCTGAAGTACTATAAGGAGCCTCCCATGAGTTTTTGTCCCAAAGGCTAGATTTTGACTCTCATGGCATCCCATAATGTAGTTTCTCTTTTCCCATCAACTCTATATCTCACAGTGAGGTACTTCTGGTTTGCAAGGACAATTATGCACATATGTATATATGCATAGTAACTCCCCCTGACACTCTTCAAAGTTTTCTTCTACCACTTTTGACTATAAAAAGGCAGATAATATTTATTGTCATTTGATTTCATGGTCAGAAATAGATTTCTCTGCATTTTCCACAGAAAATGAGAATCTTTTGTGAAATCAATTTGAACATTTTTTTCCTAGATTAAAAACTAGTCTGCATTAGTGTTAGAGCTCAATCCAGAAACAAAAAAAAAGTTAGTCTTATTTTCTCACTTTTATATCTGTGGGTTCCAGCCAGAGAACTCAGCTACCCAGGATGCTGTGTTTTCCTTCATATCAATGTGGAATTTGCGCTGGAATGATTTCTGGTCCAGATCCTAAGAGGTATTTGGGATCTTGTGCCGAGAGACCTTTAACTTCTCTGAAGCTCCCCCTTACATCAATCTTCTGCACAGATATAAAAGTCAGGGCAGTACAGACCTAATATCTCAGTTTAACTCATGTCAGCACAGCATGAAGTGGATTTTCCTGAATGATTTAGAGAGCTCATTTACTTAGACAATATAGTAAGGACATGTAACAGATCCTTCATTTTCCAGTGGAGACAAGATAATCTAATATATTTAGAATAAGAAAAGATTTAGATCAGATATTTCAACTCTCAGGGGACAAAAGTTCTTTCAAATTCCTTTCATCTCTCTCCCTCTCTGTGGCTGTGTATTTAACACTAGGAAAAATAATATATATTTCTTACTGCTTCTCAGAGAGTTCTTGTGTCAAACCTAACTGAATCAAGAAGCCCAATTTTAAACCAACCAGGAACAAAACTCTCATTCCCTGCATAAGCAGTGCACACTGGGTAAAAGAGAACCAATCTAAGGAAAAAATGTTGTTGCTGTCACTTTGCGTGTTTGAAAGCTGCACAAAAATGACATAATTTCAATTTTGCTGATGAGACTGTATTCTCATTATAGGTCCCATGTTTTCACTGCATATCTTAGTTTCAAATCAACACCACCATATAAAATGATAAACTTGGTAAAATGTAGATAATTTTTGAATGAAAACAACATGGTCAATCTTGAAACTAATAGCGAAAAACAGAATCTAAAGCATAGGCCAGGAAATGCTTTAGTCATTTTTTATTCAGAGGTGATATCTCTCTTGTTATGGATGTAGCAGGAGAAGTCAAATTATTACATAGACATTAGAAGAAAATTGATCAGGATACCAGGGCAGGCTGTGCTATGACAGGAGAAATAATTCCTGGCAGAGGGTCTAATCCAGGGTCTAGAGCTGGCACCTGGAAGACCTCCCTCCACAGTGCTGCTGGGAGTTATCAGTGTCTTACGCAGATGCAATGCAAAAATCAGGTATTCCAAGGTTAATTGTCCTTCAAAAAGAAACTTTTACCTACAGATTACTAAACTCAGCACCACTGTTTCTCAATGCTGTGCCCAGAGTCTTGCTTGGGCACCATAACCTGCTCTGCTCCATGTTACAGACATACACAAACTTTGGCCTCTGGAATTAGTTTTCTAAACACAGCATGTTTAAACATCATAGTTTCTGCCTGAAGGACTAATCATACTCCTTTGCAATGATTACTTATTTTATCCACACATCCTCGACTGGAGGTTTTGAGAGTGTGAAGGGTTTTAATAAAAAGAGAAATATAATAGTAACTTTGTGTATGTCACCTTTTGAGTCCCTGCTGTTTTCCCTCAGGAAAACTGCATTTTATTGGCAGCAATTTTCACTGCCCCTTCTACCATATTGCTCACCTCTCAGTGTGACATTTAAGGGTGGCCTCTAAAAGCATGACAGCAGTAGCATTGATGTTACATAAAGAAGCAATTTTGACACAGGTTTGTAACTTTTCATATTGCTTCTAGCTTTTTGCTCCTTTCTCCTGGCTGTCACACACCTCTCTGACAAGCATTAAATCTATGAACAATATGGGAAAGAAAACAAAATCAAAAAATGTGGTGCTTTTACTGCAAAAATTATGCATAGGAATTTTAATGTCAGCATAAACAGTGCCAGAAAGGTCTGTTTAAGGGTCTTTACTATCATGTTCAAAGCTGTGGTTAACATGAACTCTTTGTGTTTTGTGTGACAGCAATTATGCCAGTGAACAGTTTCAGAATGACTTGACCCTGAGCAGCCAGAGTGAGGACTGCAGTAGCTTTTGACAGACAATAACCTTGACAGAAAACATCAGTGATCCTTTTTCCACCTTCTCTAGGTTCCTCCGTATTGGTGTTTGTCCTGACAAAGTCATGGAGCCATAGAATGGCCTGGGATGGAAGGGACATTAAGGACCATCTCGTTCCAACCTCCTTGCCGTGGGCAGGGACACCTTCCACTAGACCAGGTTGCTCAGAGCCCCATCCAAAGTGTCCTTGAGCACTTCCAGGGATGGGGCATCCACAACTTCCCTGGGCAACCTGTTCCAGTCTTTGCTTTTATTACCAGAAGTTTTTATCATAAAGCTACAAAAGACTTGGCGCTTTCATGACACTGAAATATTGTGGGAAAAGTTGCATGCAATTTTATTTTATTTTTGAAAATAGAGTTGCAGCTTTGCCTCTTTATTTCCATTTTTTTTTGTATGGTAATAACATCACTTCAGCCTTGAGGTTCATGCTCTGTTTGTGTGATTTAAAATCATACAGAAGTTTTCTATGTGCAGCTTTAACTTTCTCTTGCTAGCAAGTGTTCTCTTTACTGTATTGTTCAAAGATGTATATACTTTTCCTTATACAAAAAGAGAATGTGAACAAATCTCTAACAGTTTCTTCAGGCATACAAAAAGAAATTTTATTGATACTTTTGGAGGTAGAGTAGAAGAAAAAGAAAAAAATGGGGGAACTGTAGAAGAAACAGTCAAATTGCCTTCATAAACTAGGCTAGGGTTGTTTAGAAGCCAGGCAAAATATCTCTGTGGACCTAGGAGGATTAGGAAAGAAAAGAGATTTTCTAACTCTTTAAGGTGGCATGTGCAAGTATCATCACGATTTGTTTAGAAGCAAAAAAGCCACTGTCAGAGATATTTAAAATTAGAGACACTTGGATTTTATCAGTAGCATCATTCTAGCTATCCTCACGTGTCACATGTGCTGCAGATCAGAAAAAAAGGAGTAAAAAGACCAACAGGGATAGGTTTTAACAGGTATTTAGGTACTTAATAGGGTTCTTTTGGTTTCCAGTTTCTTATTAAGACTGATGCACTACAGAGCTCTTCATCCTGGGAGAATTGTGGCCAGTAATTTGCAGGGCACTTAAAAAATCTTAGATGAAATAATTACTGTCTGTCATTTGAGTCTGACCCCAAATGGCCCACTACAACGTTTTCTCTCCTGACTTGAAATGCATTTTTGAATTCCAAGGAGAATAGTTCACAAATTATTAGTCAAAAGAAGGCTTCCAAAAAATGACAGACACTAGAGGTGGAGAGAAATACACATTGGGTAGCCTCCAAGTAAAATGATTGTCCCTGTGTGATGTTCAGTGTCAGTAAGCAAGTGAACCTGCCAGTTACACCTTTACTCGGAAACAAACCTACTTCTGGAGATCAGACCAGAACACACAGAAAAACAAAATAAGGCAATTTTTGTCTTTCAAGGGATTATAACTGTAGTCTTTTACATCAGGTCTGCATTTTGTGTTTGTGTTCCTGTCTGTATTTTTTAAGGCAGAGGTCTCACTTCCTTAAATCTATACTTAATATGCAGGACAGACAATTCACAGTCACACACCTAAAAAACCAAGAAGAGATGGATGAATATAAAGAAATATTTTAAAGCGGGTATTTCATGCTACTGTAATTCACTGATGTTCTCAAGGCCTCAGGTGACACATTTACAATTTGTCCCCTAAAAGGTGGACATTCATGTTTCTTATTGGAAGTGAACAAGCATGAAAATTGCATTGTATACCTTGCATGAAATGCAACATTCATCAGTTGTTTTTGTTTCTTGAAGGTGAAAGAAGTGTATCAATTTTATGGAGAAGATGCTCCCCTGAATGCTTTTTATTTAAATCTTGCTGAACTGTTATCTTCAAAACAAAGTATTTCAGTCTGTCACCTCAACACCAAGATACCAAACCAGTGAGCAGCTGTGTCCTTTTGGCAGTAAAATAGGCTTCACATTCTTATTAATGAAAATTAACCCAAACATTTCCAAAGGTGACATTGCCATTCACAAATTTCCATTTCAATGCAGATATTTTACACATCAGCTTGCACCTCTGTGCTTTTAAACATTTTCACAGATTGGAGGCCATAGGAGAAAACTAACAAGAATTTGACTGAAAAGGGCTACAGCAGTAAACAGGGTTTGATGCATCGATTATAAACCCTGGAAGATGTTATGCCTTCTAGCTTATTGCATTTTCTTGCATGGTCTTAAAATAGAGGAGTACCCTGTGCTTTGCAAGTTTTATGTAAGTGTTGGGCAAAAAATGTAGCACAGTTTTCTCCCATATGCTTTTTATAGTAAAATCTGCAGAGAATTGGGGACTGTTTATATCTTATTGCCTGTTGTTTCAGCTTAAAAACAAACCTGTGCAACATGAGATCTGCATCCAGGTCATGGAAAATGTATCAGCACTCTCTGAATTAAACAGTAAAGTCATGTGTAGTATTTTGTCTGTGGGAAATGCTGCTGTAATGTAAAGTCACTGCTGAATTTGAGATTTCTAGGTAGTTACCAGACAAACATACCAGACATACCAGAAAAAATGAATGTGGGAAAAAATTTGCAATATGTCCTTAGAAGTGAGATACAGCTTGATTTGTATCCCTGAGTGGAAAATACCTGATCAATACCAAGGGAGTAAGTACAAAGAAAAGTAAAAGAAAAAAAACCCAGAAAAATTAGAAGATAAAGAAAGGCTTGGCATATAAGACCCTCAAAAGTGTTTTGTAGAAAAGAAAGAGAAAATAAAGAAATAAAAAAGGAGCCTGAGAAACCAGAGTCCTTGGAAATTTGTTCTTTGACATTCATGAGGCACAGGGAGATGTTGTAGTCAGTCAAATTGTTATGGAAGGAGCCAAGGAGAAGGACAAAAATTTTAAACCATAGATAAAAGCTATAAAACTTGCTCACCATTTTCTGTAGCTTCTTATGGCTTCCTGATGCTAAAGGCAAGAAGGTTTAAGAACTGAGACTTTTACTATCCAAATGGTGTGGTCTTGTACTAGTAGTGGAAATTTATAGTATAGTCATTTTTCAGGAGGTCTTTGCTTCAGGAGAACATTTATGTGCAATCCATCATACATCCATATAACACAAAAATCAGTGGCTGGCTAAAATTTACTTCTAAATATCACAATCTTTGCTTCTACTACACTTTCCTTTTGTATTGTACTTCATTTAAAAATCAGGGAAGACTCACTGCAAGGTGCTTTTGTTAACAATGTCCTTCTTTCTCTTTAATCTAATTATCCATAAGTTATCAGCATTGCTAACTCAAGGTGAAAATTGTGATTTTTTCCTTGAGAGGAAGTATTTCATTCACTTATGTCTAATTTGAAATCATAAGATGACTTGCAGAGTAAAAATAGCAGAAAGCAGAGGCATAGTTTTGTCAAAGTGAATCCTTTTTTTTCCACCCCTTTTGATGAGGGCCATGCATTACACACATCTATGGCAATTTGCTCAAGGATGAACTGGAAATACCATATTCTTGGTTTTGGTCAGGTCTTTTAGGAAAATTCTGGCAACAATAAAAGCCTTTTTCTAAGTTTAATCTGCAGTTAACCACCAGCATAGAAACTTAATTATAAATAAAAATCAGACTCAGGATGTGCACCTCGAAAATCAGTGAATAAGACATGTATCAGGAGTTCTCTGAGGTTTTAGAAACATAGATCCATATTATCTAGCTGGATAGGAGAGCTTACACATATAAAACCTAGGTCTGATTTTAAAAATGTAAAAGAAAAGCATTTACATTTCCCATAATTTTGTGCAATAGAGGATGCAAGCACAATCAAAGCTATTGAAGGTTGGGTGCTTGTAAAGTTTATATACCTGTCAAAGAAGAGACCTGGCTGAGCACCCGTCCCAGAACACCAGGATGCTTTTTACTCTCTGAACCTAAATAATTGACAGCAGAAAGGAGGCCAAAGTTATCTCCTTGCTTGGAGACATTGTCTCTGTGGCCCCAGTCAGAAGCTCTAAAACCTGTGGAAAGTTTTCCATTGGTATCAGTGGGCTTTGGATTGAGAAAAAATTCCTGACAATATAGGTACAGGAGAAGGATCTTGCTCATATCAAAGTGAAGAAGCAAATTCTTTTTGCTGCTGTTTGTGCCTTTACAAGTTTCTTGCATTGTTGCATCCTACTTTCATTGATGTTGATTTTCTCAGAAAGATGCTTCTCAAGATGCTCTACACCACTGTGGTGTTTGTGAGGTCAACAGGATGAGGTGAGCGATGGGGAATCTGACTTCATGTTCTCAGAAGGCTGATTTATTGTTTTATGATATGATATTATATTAAAAGAATACTATACTAAAACTATACTAAAGAAAGAGAAGGATACATACAGAAGGCTTAACAAGAATGATAAGGAAAACTCATGACTGACTCCTCAGAGTCCGACACAGCTGATGGTGATTGGTCATTAGATAAAAACAATTCACATGAAACAAATTAAACATTGACCAGTTGGTAAACAATATCCAGACCACATTCCAAAGCAGCAAAACAGGGAGAAGCAATCAGATAATTATTGTTTTCATTCTTTTCTGAGGCTTCTCAGCTTCCCAGGAGAAGAAATCCTGGCGAAGCATTTTTTCAGAAAATATGATAGTGACACACCACCATCCCACTCCCTGAGTGTCGGTAGCCAGCATGAAAACAGAAAGGTGGGAATGAAAAGGCCAGTCCTGCTTAACCTCTGGATGATGGATCGCATCAGCATGCTGTGTCCTTCTTGAACAGGCTGTGATGCAATATTTGCCCTTCAGTCATTTAATGTAGAAAAGTTAAGGTGGAGCCACAAAAAATTAGGGCATATCTAACTCAAGGTCTATGAGGACTGGCCTGGGTACAAGGAAGAGTGAGAGAAGGAGACACAGAGAGCAATCTGTCTGATTTTGAAGAATTTTTTGGCAAAGAGGTAAGAAGCAGAGGGTATCACTGAACGCAAGTGCACAAAGTCTCATCACTACTATGCTTTAGAGCAATGGCAATATCCTTACTTATATGGTTTCTGCCTTCACATGCTGACATTTGAGAAGGTTTAGGTGGAATTCCAGTATTCTTTAAACTCCTTTCTGAAAGCTGTAATATATAGCAAAACCCTTCAATATTGTTGTAAATGCTCTATGGAAATCTCAGCTGACATTCACCTCACTAATGTAAAGTCAACCACAAACCTGTAAAGAATGCATCTTCTGAGAAACAGATTGAATTTTTGAAGAATTACCTTGAATACCAGACATTACAAGACAAAAAGAAATCTGCTAACATTGCACAGGCCTTAACTAGCGTGCATTGAAATTTTCAAAGTCATTAAAAAACCATTTGTGTTAAAAGAAGTTCATGGCTCGAAAGAAATGTCTTCAGAACTCTTCCTGCTGGCTTGCAAATATCCCTAAACTCACAAAATCCATCACCAGAGGAAATATTCTCACAGAACAAGGAGGCCTAAAACTGAAAAAATCAAAAACCAAAAGCAAATATGGCAGAGCAGATCCACCAGCACTAAAATCAATACCCTATCCCAGTGGAGCCATCAAAATCCATGGAACCAGACAACCTTGTCCTGAAGCATTCTTTCAGTGACTGAATGCCCTTCTGGTAACTATATCTGGAAGGCTAATCAACTAATATCCAGCAAGGGGTTCCCCTAAGCTATCTATAAAGAAACTTTCTCTAACCTCCCTCCAGTCCTCAGCCTCGGGGGACACATACATAATTACTTCATTCTCCAGCTGGAAACGCAAACCCATGGCTGTGTAATGCCAAAATTCCAACAGTGAACAGAGGCAGGGGTTTTGTGCCTCATTATGATTTTCTTGCTGCTCTCTTGGTAGTGCCTACTACCCAGACAACTAATTACTAGTAGTGCTTACTACTACTCTGTGGTGCAGCAAGTTTCAGAACCACTGGCCTCACTGTCCCTGCTGTGTGCTCCTCCTGTCTCTTTGTAAAAGAAGGTGGGAGATCGTGGTTTAGCAGCTCACAGCCACAGCATTTTTGCTTGGAGAAGAAGAGCAGCTTTTTCTGGAAGACAAGCATAATGAAAGCAGAACTTAAATTGCTTCACCATGTTCATCAATATGCTGAGCCATGAGCTATTATTATTTGCTTGCTGTTGTCTTTAATTAAATTTTCCTCAAAATGTACCTTGTGAATAATCTATGTGCCAATTCTTTTCATCTCTCTCTAATGGATGAAAAGCTCTTTTTTAAACTTAGACTTAAAGTGGAGGTACTGAAACAGATTTTGTGAAATGTATTTTAGTTTAATTGATGTGTTTTACAACACTCCTCTAATATCACCTACTAATCAAAACTGAATGGTTTCTGTGTTTTAGAATGTGAGATCATAGATGTGCCAAGACTTCTGCTTTAATGAGTGAGATATGAAAAATTTTTGAATGAGACAGTAGATTATTTACTGAAGTATACTTTGCTCAGTTTTTGTCGCTCAACAAAATTTATTTCACATTAAGAGCAGCTAATTAAGACTTTAGAATGGAGACTTTTCTTGCCTGGGAGCCTTGAAAACCAAGTTTTAACTTTCTTTTAAATACCATTTGGAATAATTAGTCACATTCTGCTTTGGTGCAGTAGTAACACAAGCTGGCTTCTCTGCATTCTGAAGGAGAGAAATTCTCTACTTACATTAGTAATGTTCAGCTGTAGATTACTCTTCCATTTCTTTTCAGAAATAACAAGCCTCAGGGCCAAGCTTTCAGTTTGTGCATAATATCCCAATCCTGTGTATTTCAACATCATGCAGGGAGTTTCTACTAGGTGAGAAATTATCTCAACTGGCTGTATTGGATCTGTTTCCCCAGTCCAAGAAAACCTTTTTGTACTGGGGCAACTCTGTCACTTTGGAGGGAGTACTATCCTCTGTAAAGGCAGGACCTAGCAGTACCCACTGAGTGAAGTCAGTATTCAGAGATGTTATTCAAAATGGTTTTGGCAACTAACACATGTAAGCATCTTGAGTGATTTGTTTTCTAAAAGAGTTAGATATATAAAAAGAGGGAGGCAATATTTATCTTGCTGTTCAGCTCATAATTAGGATTCTACAAGTGCAGACCCACTTTGACTGCAAGTTATTAATACTAGTTTCATTTATTCATGTTAAAGGAATGTTAACAGATCAGTTTCATGCTTCTATTTAATAATTTAATTCTTCTTGTATTTGTTTATATCACAATTCATTATCTTTAAAATTAATCTTCCATTAACCTTAAATAAGTGTTAAATAAATATTTGGTTTTATGACCAAACTAATTTTGTCTGAGGGTAGAGGCATCGAGATATGCTGCTTTGTTTTGTAAATGATGTTTTCCCAGATCTTATCAAACTAGAGTGACCCCTCCATGGCTAAGTAAAGATCAGGAAAGAATTAAGCCAGAATTAGCATAAAATTCTGTTTTAATCTAAACTCTGCCTCAAAAAGTGTCATCCTTAATGAAGGATTACTGGTCTATTTGATATGCTGTCAAAAATTACAGCAAAATACATCTCTAAAATATGCAGGAGTGCAAGTCAGGTTTCAAGGGAAAACTGAGATCTGAGCATTTAAGATTTCCATCCATAAGTTTGAGACTAAAAAGGATGGACTGTTCCACATGGAGAGCCCACAATCTGTAGCCGAGACAAGATAAATAGCAAATAAATAAACAATGATGCAGTAGGGGCATAAGGAGTGATTGAGAGCCGCATCTAAACCAACAGCCTAATTCCTACTACTCTGAATTGGATTCCTTTCCTGAGTCAGTCACTTGAGCACACAGTCAGAGCTTTGCTCTCTGGAATCACAGTACTCATTATGGAATCACAGGATCATGGAACCACAGGATCATAGAACCATAGAGTATCCAGAGTTGAAAGGGACCCACAAGGATCATTGAGTGCAGCTCCTCACCTTGTACAGGACATCCCAAAAATCACTCCATGCACCTGAGAGTGGTGTCCAAATGCCCCTTGAGTGAACTCTGTCAGGCTTGGTGCTATGACCACTTTCCTGGGGAGCCTTTTCCAATGCCAGGAGAGTGCAGAAACCAAAGTGTGTGATGCAGTAATCCCAGTCATAGTGCTGGGTAAGATGTTCTTCTATCTGAAAGTGCATTCTGAGGACGATATGGGAGCTAATTAATAAAATCATGAGGTAAAATTAAAAAAAAAATTAAAAAATAAGAAAGAAGAAGAAAGAAGAAGAAGAAGAAGAAGAAGAAGAAGAAGACGAAGAAGAAGAAGAAGAAGAAGAAGAAGAAGAAGAAGAAGAAGAAGAAGAAGAAGAAGAAGGAGAAGGTGGAGAAGAAATAAGAAAGGCACATATGTTTTATAGGCCTCTGCTGCTGGTTTCATCTCTCGGTTTTCTTTTCTAGAGATATCATCATCTTTTCAGATGCAGGAGAGTCAGAGACATCTTCTGTGCAGGACAGCACAGCAGTGCTGCCAGCAATGCTGGCGGTGGCCAGCCAAGAACGGCGGTGGTGTTCACACCATGCCAATCCCCTTGTCACAGTGCTATCTCCACACCAAAGCACTCAGACCATCTGTGACACTGACAGCTATTATGTGGCACTTGCAGCTGCCTCCCAGACATCAATTACTGTTCTGCTGGGTGGCTGGAAGTAATTAATTTTTGCCATCAATCATGCAAATCCTTCCTCCCATACCCTCCTTTCATTCATTTAGGTGAATTGGCAATTGTCTGGACACATGCACAAACAGCTCCACTCTGCCTAGGAAAGGGAAGAACCGCTCACAACCTTTAAAAAGCACATGAACATATTTTCATCACCTGAGATGATTGATTGAAAACTTTTAATAAAATGATGATGTTTAAAATGACCGTGACAAAATGGGACTCTCCAGAAAGTGTATTAATTGCAGGAGGTGAAATATGTACCTCAGGCTAGAAGGAGCAGAGTATTGTCAAGGCCACATTTTCAAACAGGGAATAGAGGTGAAGGGCTTTAAAGAGTTTCATCATGATTATATCAATTTGTGGTGGACAACAGAAGAGAGGCGAGCCCAGATTGGTCACATTGCTAAAGATCCATTGCCTTCCTGGCAGTACTGCTCTGAATTATTCCATTGATGAGCTCTACTGGCAGTATTTTCACTTTGACTGAAGATTCTAAGAGCACCTTTCTTTCCTCTCAGTTTTTGGAAGCCACATGAGGGAGTGTTGGTTCACAGAATTCAGGTGAGTATCTGGCTTAAGAGCCTGTATGCTTTCTTACCTCTGAAAGTGCCTCAGAGTATTTTGATGGCTCTATGTACACCTGAAAGCCCTCTGAGAAAAAGAAATGAGCGCTTCCATTGCAGCAGGAAATGTTTCATTAGCCTGATGGGCCTTTGGACCAGCAATCTCACAAACACCCTTCCAGTGGCTCCACACCAGGAATAAATAGGCTCCAGCCACCCCAGGGAGTGGGGATTGTTTTTTCCACAGTGCCCCTCTGATGAAAATGGATTGCTTGTTGCTGCAGTATGGTAGGGTTGACTCTAAAATCTCTGGTGTCCAGGACAGGACAAACCACGGTCTGGCTTGAGGGTTGAAACCAAGGAGGTGACATGAAAGTTGCTGTCAGTTTGCCGTGGTTAAGGGGAGGGGTTTAAGAAATACTGCTCTGTAATCTTGCAATTTATCTTCTCTTAAGGAGTGCCTTATTCCTGGAGCACTACAAAGCTGGGATATTGATGTTGAGAGTGAAGAAATACTTGGTTCCTCCAGAAATTAGAATCTTCCAAAAAGGTACAAATTTTTGAAAACCCATCTGCCTAGAATGATATCTTTGATCTTCTCCTCTTGCACTTCTGCAGACAGCACTTTCCTTTCTAGTGAGATGACCATGATGTCTTTTGAGGGACTGTCCTCATGACTCAGGCCCATGTGTTTCTTTCCTACTAAGCTGGGAAAGGAGATTCCTCCTTATAACCTTCCCAAGGAGCTGTTAGGCTAAGGGTCATGAAAACAAATGCGAAGACGCTTACAAGAAGTTATCTACCCTTTCTTATGATTGCTAATATCTAATTTGTCTCCTCCAGGAAAAAAAAAAAAAAAGGATGACTTTTTATCTCTGAGCACAATATATAGCACCTTAGATAAAGAGCACACAAATAGCGCTGCTGTGCCGCCGCTGCTGCTCCAACAGTAAATTAAATTCCCCTCCCGACTGGGGCGAATTACCCGGCTGAGATAAACTTCACTAATGTAATGGCTTCTGGGGACAGTTCACACTTTCCTTTAGTCTCCTTAACTGCTGCTGCTTTCCCACGCTGGGCTGCATTGTGAGGGAAATCACTTGATCTGCTGCAGTTAAGGATGTCTCACCATTCCCATTATAAGCTCCTTCAAAAAGGCAGCGCAGGCTCCAATCTAGCATCAAAGTCAGAGAGGTAAAGCAAAGGTTTCAGTGTGTTTTTAAAAAGAATGTCTTTTACATTTCCTATTAACAAAAGTCCAAACAAAATACGTCTTGTCTTTGGAGCACTTTGCTGCTTTTCTATTACACAAAACAGCTATTAATTTCTCTGCATGTTTATAGACTAAAAAAAAAAAAAAGAGAGATAAAGAGTCCCTGCTAAGATTAAAAAAAAAAAAAGAAAAAGAAAAAGTTAAAATAATAATAGCCGTATTGGATTTTAAATGTTTCTACTTATTCCTGAGAAATCTTTTTTCTGCTTATGAATAACTGGCTGAAAAACTGGCGTGTGAGGATGCTGAGCTTTTATATCCACAATCTCTTTTCCTTGCAGGTAAACACATGTTTCCAATTAAGGAGGAAAAACCGAGAGATTTACCCAAAAGCAAAGCAGGCTGGAAGGTCTCACTTTCTCTGTCAGCAGCTTGCCCCGCTCCTGCTGTTGCAGCTCACACCTGTCAGCACTGCCAGGGTTTGTGGAACTGTACGGAAGGATGTCTGGGAGGAGATAAAGGTTAAAAACACAAAACTTTTTGGCTATGTTCTGAGCCCAGACTGACATGGACTGCAAACAGTCAGTGATGCAAGGGATAGAGCATTTTTGCCAGGAATTTAATATTTCATTTTGTACAGAATGACTGACTCTGGAGTAAGGAATCTCCTTTACGTACTGGGCTGGCTGGGGTTAAACCATGATGCTCCTCTAATCCAATGGTTTTCAGATCTATTGAATCTTTCAGAACTCTGTACAATATTGATAGACAGGCATTACTCTTTTCCCATCACCACAAAGCTGCCAATATATGTCTTTCACTCTCAGACTGGACAGATATGAGAAGGCTACCTTGGACTTTATTAAATACTTATTTTAATATTTATTTTTCATTATTTATTATTTTCATATGTTATGGGACAGGGATAGTATTAATCAGGTTTTGAGAAGACATTAAACTGAAAGGAGCTGTATATCATTCTTCCTTGAATTTTTCTGTAATCTAACAGATAGTCTCAGACTATGAAATCAGCAAGGAAATGAATGTTGACTCATCTAAAACATGTTTTGATTTTTTCTCGATATATGTACAAACAAAGAGCATTTGTCAAGAATGGATTGCAATATGGGCTAAGCAGAACTAAAGGCAAATTTTAAGCTCCCTTATCACCATGTTGACCATATTAGACTTCCCTTTGTCTGGATAAGAAAACACTTCACAGGCACCTTCATGCCACCATCCTGGGACGCAGGTGGACATTATAGGAAACACCATCACTTGCTTTACCTGTAACTCCATCCACAAACACTTTGGAAAAGATGGAAAAAGAGACATTTCAGACATAGACCCAGACTTAATCAAGGCTCTGTTTGTACCACTACTCTCTGGGAACTCATATGTCTGGTTTACAAGGCACTAGGCATCTCTCTTGATCTTTAGATCTATTGGAAAAGCAGCTCTTGCCTACACTCTGCTCTTTCCCAGCTCAGCCCAAAGCAGATCCAAAAGCAATGTTTCTCTTTGTCTAACACCCCATAAGCACCCGA
This sequence comes from Calcarius lapponicus, assembly GCA_039654755.1. Lineage (NCBI taxonomy): Eukaryota > Metazoa > Chordata > Aves > Passeriformes > Fringillidae > Calcarius > Calcarius lapponicus. Next base: position 49,649,311 of record CM077466.1, read on the forward strand.
CCTTTGCTACATCCCTAACATACACAGCAGTATCTTATGCTGTGTATGTTAGGGATGTAGCAAAGGTCAGTTCAGCATTCTGGATTTAGGGCTTCATCCCTTTCCTTCCCTGCAGCCCTTCCTGCCACCTGTCTGTGGATGACTCCCTGCTCAGGATGTGTATCCCAGCCAGAGCTGCTCAGCTCACTAACATATTTACAGGGAACCTGAATGGTCACAGAGCACTCTGGGTGTCATGGTGATGGCAGAATGCTTTACTGACTATAATCCCTTGTCTCTATATCTTCGTGTCTCTTGGATTTCCCAACAGTAATCATAATGCATCAGTCTCTGCCATTGCTAACACGTCCCTTGCTTTTTTGGGATGGCAGGTGTCTGTGCAGTGCTGAACTCAGTACCCACATTTACTGGTACTAAGTGCAAAACAGCATGGTTGCAGGGATTTATTTTCCTTATGCAATCGCTGAAGCATATCTGCTATCTTCACATTTGCTGAAGGTTAATAGCACTCAGCTCTCAAATTCATGCTTTGGCCTATCTGACTTCCTGCTTGGAAAGCAATGTGTTTATGTTCTCTGCACTGACAAAAACAGAGTAGGTGAATGATAAATGCTGTAGCATTGTGTGCTGCTCCTGATAATGTTATCTCTGAAGATTTAAATAACCCACATCATTACAGAGAAGCTGCCCTCCTCTAGGTAAGCACAACAGCTGTTTGCACTGCTAACATTGAGCTGCCATTATTTACACATTAACTGAGAAAAGTTTAAGGTTTTCTGGGTTATTTTGCTCATGCTGGTAAAATTATTTTGTTTGTTTAAGTTACTATTTTCTAATTTACTTCCATTTTTGTTGTTAAGGATGACTGACACACACTACAACAGAAATGCTGTATTCACTTGGTAAAGGATATACAGATAGGCATGTGATTTATTTTCACAGGGCAGGACAATTTTGTGCTGGTGTGGTAAACCCTGGGGAATGTGCTCCAGAAAATCTGCTCTCATATAAAGCAAAGTGGAGCAAAACAATCCATAATCATACTGCATTTTCAAACCATTTTCTCAGTGGCCTATAGGAATCAAGGAAAATACAGATCAGAGAAACCCATGTGCCTCAACAGGGAAAACCTTAACCAAACAGCAAGTTCTTATGGACTACTATACCAGCAGACAGCTTGAGAGATACATCTTCCTTTTCAAGGGGCAAGAGGGAAAGATTTTCCTCATACTCAATGAATAGGAATCAACTGCAGGACAAACAGTCTGGGACAGCCACTATTTCTGCTCCTCTTATGTCCTACTTAATCTCCCATCTTGCCTTAAATGGCTGTTGACAAACCCCTTTCCCAGTGCCCAGTTCTCTCAGGTGTTTTTTCATCCCTCATGCCCATGTCAGAATTTCCTGTTCTATTTCAATAGGGCTTGTCTAATTTATTAATCTCTTTGTTCTTAAAATATTTAATCTCCTCCTCCTTCACTGACTCCCCTTCTAAAAGTCAACTCTCTAACATCAACTCCATGACCTACCTTATAGTAAAGACTTTTCCGCCATGTTACTTCACATCCAACTTCTCTCCCATAATCTCCCCTTGCCTTGGAAAGAGATGCTTCTTTTTGTCCAGGATTCATCCAAAGTGCTTGGGGGAAAGGATGGTACTGTTATATTTATTTTTTTTCAAATAAGGGTTTTCTTTTCACCTTTTATTTATCTGTAGACAACATGGAAATTCTGGATACAACCTGAAATAGTAAAATACATATCTTGATTTCCAAGCTCTTTTAATTTGCACTGCAGCAGTGTCTCCTGGGAGTTACAGTTGAAGACCATGCTAACATTCTCACTCTTTGTAACTGAACAATGAGGTTTATTGTCCTTTTTCCATTGCACAGCAACCTTTACAGAAGAGACTTTCCTAAACACCATGTTGCTCACCCCTTAGCTCTGACAGATGCAGCCCCCTGAGGAAGACCACCAGAACAAGATGACATGGGTGAGACCATGTTATTTCACGTGTCCGACATGTAAGACTGCATATCTTTCTACTGTGGAAACCAAAAGATATTCAGGACCTCATTTAGTTAAGCAGGATGGATTTAACTAAATAATCTACCACAGTTTGGGATAAGTATTCCTCTAAAACATCATTTCTCTCTCCACCAAGTCTGTCCCTTCTCACAACAAAGTTAGGATGGAGCATTCAGCAGCAAAAAAGCATGGATTTAAATTTTAATGTGCACAGGAGATCAATTAATGTGTTTCACATGCAAATATGACAGCAATGACCCTGATTCAGAATGCTTGTTATTTCTAGAGTTGGCATATGGTTCTGTGTAACAGCAGGCATAATGATTGCAATAAATTGCCTCCTAATGCTACGTAATGAACTCTGATTTGTGTTAATTTGGGCAGTACTTAGCAATTCATGTTAATTTTTTAAATCAGTTTTGTAAGACACTGTGTATGAATTCAGCTTCATGTTTGGGTTTTTGGCAATGTTAAGAACACAGTCTGACATACAAATTCAGCTTTTGTGCAAAACCATGAGTCAATAAAAATGCAGAAGCGCAAGAAAGACAAACCTCAAAGAAACTTTGAGTTTCAATGTCCTTTAGGTAAGGCATCTCAGCTAGAAATGGACTGCAAACCACTTGGGTTGGGCTTCTTATCTTTTGGGGTTTGTACAGCATCTTCTACACAAGAGGCATCATGGTAAAAATCCTTCTTGATAAATCATAAACGATGTTAATGTTGTTACAGCAGAACAACTGCCACTTGGGAGGAGAATGGGAGAGAATAAATCAGCAACTTTTACTGTTCTTGTTTTCATTTTATTTAGTACTGAGTCTGTGCTCTGAATTCTTCTGGATTCCCATAAACCTGCTTATTTTAACAGTCAATGGGAGTTTTCACAGGCTCCAAATTAAGCATGACTTTATGTACTCTACTAAGCAGGGATAAAATTACATGCTACAGTGCTCTCCTGGACTGGTGCATTAATCAGAGATTTAGTGCCCAGGAGTAATCTTTTCTTGATTAAAATCTAATTCTCAGTGTTATCAACAATTTATGTAATAAAATCAGAAAACAATGTTGGACTTATAATAGAAACTAAGATGCAGCTGTAAATTAAACAGGGCTCTTGCCTCACCATTATAAAACTAACTCATTAAAAGTGTATTTTGGAATCCTAATTGTTTGGTTTGCCCATTTCTGTGGCTTCTCCCTCCATGCAATCAACACTCCCAGGATTGCCATGCAGGTAACTAATGAGTAGTAGAGAACATCTCTGACTTTTTATGAAACAGCTCAGTTATTACATCAGTTATAGTGGTTGAGCATGGATTTAGTAGCCTGATTCTAGGCTGTTCTTTGTAAGTCCTACAGGTAGATGTAATTACAAAGGTGGTTATCTGAATATTACGAGTACGAAGTACACTTTCTCATCCCTGTAAAATAGGAATTTGGTGCAAGATTATATAGGTCCATCCATCAAATCTTTATCCAAATAATGAGAGAGGCATGATTAGAAAGGCCATGTGAGACTGTCAGTCATGGAATAGCTCTTTTCTTCCAATTAACTCTGGATTAGGTAAGAGAGTTGCTAATACAAATATTTGAGGACATATTCTCTTAAAGCTGAACCACTTTTCTAGGTTGTTCTTGTTTGCTAAAATAAAGCACAAGGATGTACTTTTGGCAGTTGTTCCTCTCTCTAGCATATAAGTTCAAAGCACAATAAACTGCAGATTTCTCTGAGGGCTGCCTGCGAGCATTCTTTCTCATTCCTGTGAGGGCAGAAAGGAAGAGGGTCCTCAATAAGAATCCCTTTTTGAGATAATTTTTTAATTCTCAATTTCATAATGTCTTTCTGTATGTTGTAAACAAGTCCATTACCCTTTCTCTTGACATGAAAGGTGAATTTTTCAGTGGGGCAGCATAAGGCAGTGTCAGATAATCCCTAACACATTCATGTTATGCTGCTGAAGGGAAACAGCAGAAGGGAAACATCTTCCTCTGCTCTCAGTTTTCCAAAGTCAGGATATAAAGGGTGAGGCTTGGATGGTCATTGGCTCCACAGTGTAAGAGACTCATGGATCATAATTTCCTCACATACTGAAGGACTATGCCCACTATGGCAAACTGCAGAAAGGAGGACCTGCTCAATCACCTGTGACCCCTGAACACATCCTCCCCTCCACCCAGATATGCCTTCATGTATTCCTGGAGGTTTGGACAGTTAGATAAGCACCTGACTGGAACCTGAGATAAGGTAAAGGTGGTACTATTGTCTGATTATCTCAAACTAGGAAGAGGTAAATAAGGTGGGAGAGCACTGATGATGAACATAAAGAATACGTGAAGAGAGCCAACACAGCAACTGTGCTGAAAATCAGCTCTGACTGTTTCTGTAAGAAACCCAGCAGCTGAAAGGAATAGAAAGACTGATCATGAGACTTACTAGCATTGGAATTGAGAAAATCGTGTAGCCCATGGACATTGATTCCTTTGTTTGCTAAAATGTATAAAGGATGAGAAGTTTTGAGAGACAAGAGGAATTCCACCACAGAGAAGACCATGGTGAAGGACCCATAGGATACCACTGTATTCACAGGCATGGTGAGTATCTTTCTACTTAGTCTATTTCTCTTTCACTCTCTTTCTCTCACCCCCTCCCCCTTTTCTATTTCTTTCCATCTCTCTACCTCACATTTTACTGTTAGATAAAATCCACACTATTGATTTCAGCATATGGTCTTGTTTGCACCTTTCTTTTTTTTTTTGTGTAGAGGCATCTCACAATAATCAGATCTTAACACACAGGAGAGTGGCTTGTCTAGCATGGTACAATATTTTCCATGCTCTCTTCCACAGCTGCTTGTAAAGCACAGTTAAAATATATTTGCTTCACTCATTTTCCACAACTCCAGCCTGAAAATCCGCGTAGATTAAACCGTCTAAACAGACTCCACTTCAGAGCTATGCATGCCTGGGAAATCAGTTGTGTCATTTAAAGACAAAAAGGCTCCTTATGATTATCCAATCTTACTTCAAGGCAGAGAATCTCATGTACATCACTCTTGCATCAAGCAATATCTTCTGTGCTGGTGTTAATGCTGCCCACCAGAAAGGCATCTCTGCAGATAATCAAGATAAAACATCCCTCAGGAGTTTGTTCCTCACTCATCCTTATGTCATAAAATCCATTTTTTTTTGTCAGCTGAATGTTGTCTGTCTCTGCTTCCTGATCTGAGTTCCTTGCTATGCCTTTCCCATGTAGAGAAGCAGTTCTTTAGTTTCTAATATTTTTCTGAGTTAGAGGGCCCCTCAATCACCTTTTCACACCAAACTTCATTTGAAGTTGATGTTGAGGTTTCAGAAGAATGGAGCATTCCTATTCCGCTGCCCTTTAGGAATAAAAGACTGTTGTACACTGGCTGTATAATTTTGCATAGATACTAACCCTTTCCATGCAGAAATAAGTGGCTTTTGCTATTTTACCTTTTATAACAATGGTCTGGTAGGAGAGGAATCTAATTTTCTATTGATCTTTATTTGGTATAAATCCTGCATTCAAAAAGGAGAAACTCCCCCTGAAATTATTGCATTTTTCAACAGGTTCAGATTTCATATTTTAATTTAGCAAAATACAAAACTCATCCTGTCAAAAATGATAATTAGAGGTCTGTAAATAAGAACTTTTTAAAATTTTTATTTCCACCAAGATGGGATTCACCAGATGCCCTTAATCTTTGCAGACCCAGAGGGAAAAAAAAACCCATCTAAAAAAGTCTCCCTGCTTATGTAATAATTTGATATATTTCTCATTTTCTGGTTCTTAGGAAACGTCAATTTAATTTTCACCTGAACAAACCTTGTGGGAACCAAGGACTCATGCAGAGGCGAGTAACTGTGATCCTAGAAGAAGAATTTAATATTGCTGGAGTGCAGGATATATGATGTGACACACAGTGGGCAAAAAGCATTTATTTTTTTCTTTCAATCTGTTCTGGATGTTGAAAACCAATCTTGCTGGCATTTTTTGTTACTCACTCTGGACAAAAATCAGCTAATCACAGAATCACAGAAGGGGTCAGGTTGGCATGGACAACAGCAGGTCACCTGGTCCAGCCTCTCTGCTCAAGCAGGGTCATCCAAGAGCCTATGGCACAGGATTGTGTCCAGGTAGTTCTTGAAGTGAGGGAGGCTCCTCAACCTTTCTGGTCAATCTGTTCCAGTGCTCAGTCATCAGCACATTAAAGAAGGAAGTTCTTCCTCATGTTCAGGTGGAATTTCCTGTGCCTCAGTTTCTGCCCATTGCCTCTTTTCCTATTGCTTGAAGAGCCTGGAAACATCCCCTCAACACCTCCCCTCAAATACACATAGATATTGATGAGGTTCCCTCTCAGTCATCTCTTCTCAAGGCTGAACAGGCCCAGCTCCCTTGGCCTTTTCTTGCAAAAGAGGTGCTCCAGTGCCTTAATCACCTTTGCCATCTTCCAGTGCACCCACCCCAGGAGACACCACATGGTAATTATTTAACCTTATACTCTATTACACTTTCTGATTAAACCTATTTGAACAATTAGTTGTCAAAAAAGTAAGGTTTTACATTATCCAATTCCTAGGACCTCTTCACATGGTGTTCTGTTCCTGAGGACTCTTCACAACTCCATTTTCCAGCACCCTGTTGTCACAGTTCCAAGACAACCCCATAGTTGCTGTGAAGTTCTTGTGATATTTTTAACTTCCTCTGATATCAGCTTTACCTTTCCATCCTTTCAATCCTTGGATTAATTCAGAGCAGTCTGAAAGCTGTTCTGTGTCATGAATACAGACAACATCTCCTACTTTTTCCGTACCTTAGTCCTGTTTGAGAATATTACTGATATGGGTGCATGCAAGCCAGTCTACAGGTGAGTGTCCACACTTCATTTAGCTCAGGTTTCTTCATCATCAGAGAGAATCAGAAGATACCCCCTGGACACAGTTTGGATTTTGCTCATAAGCAAATCACTTGGGGGAAAGATTTTAGAAATATTTCATTGGATTCCTTTTTCATCCTCATTTCTATGTAGCTGACCAAAGAATTTAACATACACAAAAAATGATTAAACACTTGCAAAACCTGATCTCCAAGAAAACTGTTTGCAAACAGATAAGCAAACCAAGCAGGGTGGAGAGGGCCTGCATATCTAAACAATGTAATAGGCATTTGCTGCCTTTTGAGCTATTTTCAGTGTCCTCACAGCATGCCCAGTACAACAATTAGCTACTGGCACTGGGAGAGAGCGACTAATATCAGAAACTGGAATTTATTTTGGTTGCTCTCCCATGTCTTTCTTCTTCCTCTCTCAGTTCAACATAATGGAGTTATCTTTTTTTAAAAGAAAATTAGATGCCCTATAGAAAAACATGACTTATATATAAAGACCCTTTGAGTCCTCGATCTCTTCTTTTTCCTTTTTTTTCCCCCATGACAAATGTGATTTTAATAACTACAATGTTCAGAGCAATTATTCCATCACAGCTGGTAGGAGCAAAGCATGTTGATTTATCACTGCTCATCTTAGTGACCTGCATGGGCTCAGTGGGAGTTCTTATACTTTGGTCAGTCTAGGGCCAACATCCAAGAGTTGGGAGTGAACGATTACAGTGGTAGAGAGAACAAAGATTACAGTCAAGGTTGAATTACTGCCCTGACTTTACTCCCACCTTTTTCAGACTTTTTTTAATTTGGAGTCTATCCTGAATGAATTTCCATTCCATTTCCTTTAAAGAAAGTCTGCTTAACTTTGGCATGTTAGCGATAGAATAAAATAAATAACCCATAAACCTATTTTGTGTACTCATAATCCTTGTATCTCAACCATAGCTGAATGGATTCCATTAAGTCTGCTTTATGCACCCAATAATGTACCATAGTGGGTGCCTAGGGGAAAAATATTATGGCAGGTTATGTAGTAGTACTTTCCTAGTTACACCTTCCCAGCTACCAGCAATGTGCAGCTGAGCAAGTAGTAGCATTATACTGTTAAATAACCCTGATGGATTTTCTTCTGTGAATTTCTTCTATGAACTTGTTCATAGAGTGCTAGCAAGGGCACTTCACCAGGGACTCAGATGTGCTGAAGTCATGACTTTGTATGAAGTATATTGTGCACCTATTATTTTATAATGGTAGCACTCACCTTTCTTAAAGATATGATTTGTGATTAATTCTAATAATTTTCAGATAAAATTGGCCACATTATGCACCAAAAGATTTAGAATGTCTCCCTGCCCATCCCTCGTAGTACACAATTTTCTTCATAATCACAGATGCTGACTGAGTGTGCTTTAAGCACATTCAGCTACTCTGCTCTTAGTGATGTCAAAAAATGATGCCCCTGGAAATGCTATGCAAATAGTTAATTTCTTTTAATAATGTCTCATTAATCCCATACGGTTGTGCTCTTGGCATTCTGCGCTCTAATATTGCAGAGACCTCTAAGACTGATGCTGTTGGTTCTTTCATGCTGCAGTCAAAAGCTTACAGCCATCAATATCTTCTCACACACGCTCACTGAATTTACCACAGTGGTTCCTGGCTTCCTATGCCTGCCCTTGGGAGGTGCTTGTTAGTGGAGAAAAATTTGGTGTATTGTTGATGCATACAAAAGTCCCGTTACATAGCAACCATATTAAAGTGACTGAAATTAACTTTTTGTAGCAAAGCATAAATCATAGAATCACAGAATTGCTTGGGTTGGAAAGGGATCTTAAAGATCATCTAGTTCCAGACCTCCAACCATAAGGGACACCCTTCACTTGTCCAGATCTCTAAAAACCCATCCAACCTGGCCTTGAACGCTTCCAGGCATGGGAGAACCACAACTTGTCTGTTCCAGTGCCTTACAACATTCAGAGTAAAGAATTTCCTCCCAACATCAAAATGTTATGGCTTTTTATATTATTAAACAAGTTTTCTAATTGTTTAAATTTCTAATTGTTTACATTTCTAAAAATGTAAAACATTTTTATTCAACTTGACTTTGGATTTTTGAAAGGAAGAAATGCCCATAGAAAACAGGTGTTTCCTGCATTTCAATTAAGATTCTGCATGTGTCTGGATATCGGGAGATTAGTGAGGTTCAGCCTAGGACTCTTGATTCACTCTGCTGCACAATAATTTTGGAGGCTGGAAAACAACCAGTCAGAATGCAGACATAGAACAGAGACTTCTCTGTTTTCTGTTTTAGAAGACAAGAGGGGGATATACTCCTGAGAAAATTCTGAATATGCACCAAAGTCCTTGGGACAAAGCAGGACAGTTGCTGGGGCATTGCTCCTCACTCTGGGCAAGAGGGAAGACTGGCACAAATTTTTAGAAGTATTGACATGTCCCAAAAGCCTTCCCTCCCATCCTTCTTCCTACCAATGGCCAAAAGCAATTCCATGGAGGAATGTAAGAGTAGTAAAACCACAGAGATGAGTCCCAAAAATTCTTTCTGAGTGTCCCTATGACATCAGGCCTCAGTGGACATGGAGTGGAATCCTGGTGTTGGAGCTGCAAGCCCAGCCTTCCTGTGCTCTAAAGGACTCTGGAACCAGAAGATTGTGAGACAAATCCTTAGGGCAGTGGATGGAGGAAGGATAAATGGTATTGGGAATGGCTAGGTGGAGAAGAGAAGGAAATGCAGGGACTGAGTGCTGCCTGAGAAAAAGAGGGTTGAAATAAAGAGGGCAAAATCCAAACTGAACCTCTCCATCCTAGCTCCTTCTCTTGTCATCACCAACCACTCCCATGGATCTGAGCCTCTGTAAATACGGCAAAACAATTAAATATAAAGTTGTGTGTGTAAAGACCTTACATGATGAATTTTTGCATGTAGCATGTTATGAATGAGTTTCCTTCTGCTACTGGCCAATTGATTACAGTTAAAGTAATTTTACTCTTTGCTTTCATTGTTAGGTTAGCAACTGAATTAAAGGCTACTATGAAAGATCTTTTTTATTCCAGGGCTCCTAATCCATGAAGCAAAACATGAACAAGCGACTGTTCTATTACATCTACAGATGTAATACTGACTTTGGCAAATTGTTTCACTGTACAGAGAAAGTAACAAACAATCTGATATTGGTAACAATTTCTGATGTAATTAGATAAAACAGTTCAAATTCAAACAGCTTAAAATATATTAGTTGTACTGTGGAACAAAGGAGTGGGGAAACACTGCTACAGTGTGGATTTGTAGTTCTGGTAAAAGAACTTTGCATAATTGAAACATGAGTTCAGAAATGGCCCCCAAATTAATAAGATAACAAGAGTGCTTTTCTTTTTGCTTTTATTTTAAAATATGAATTGTAAGTCTTATAAGTAACTTAATACACAAACACAAAAAGATGTAATGGCAGCATCTCTTCTAGCATTACCTTACTTCGTAAAGACCAACAAAAAATAGGAGATGGGGTGTCCTTAATAGGAAAAGAAATTAAAATATTACTCAAAGCATTGAAGCCTCATAGCTTCAGCACATTTACTGGACTGAGACTGACTTTAGGATCTATTCTGAAATTAGACTGGGAAAGTCTCGTTTTCTTGGCAATTCAAAGAAACAATTTATGGCTTTATTTTGAGGGCTCTGTTAGGCCCAATGTCATCAGCTCTGCATCTGCAGTTTGTTTGCTCTCTTAGGCAGGAGCTAAGCAGGCCACAAGAGGAAAAATCGTGGGTAAATAAATAAACAGATATGAGCAGCTTTCTGGGATCTTGGGCTTGCTTAGCATTTCAAAGGCTCTCTCTTTTTAATAAGTCATTGGACAGCAGAAAGGATTGTTCAGTGAAATCTGACATTTAGAAAGAAAAAGAACACATATTTAACAGTTTTTCCTAGCAAAGCCATGAATACGTATCTACATAAGCTCAACCAACTTTCTGGCTTCCTTTTTTTTTCTAATTATATTGCTCAGACAGAGTGTTCTGTCTCCAGGCTTGAGTCAAAGGTCTCTGTGTTTTATCCAGCATGGATAAAACTGATTCATGGCTGCTGATTCCCTCTCTGCATGGGGTGTTGCTGGGTGCAAAGGTTTTGGGAAAATGTGGCTCGACTGCAGTTCCTGCCTAGGACTGTGATACATAACCAACTATCTCCTACCTGACCACTCTAACTCCTTTTAAAAACATTGGCTTTGCTGTACATTAATTAAGGTGGATTCCTTATGTCCTTCAGCTTGGGTGTTGTACTGGGTGACGTGCAATGGTCCCTTCAAACCCAAACTATTCTATGATTTCCTGTAAAGCAGTTTTCCAGATCTGAAATCAGGACCACATCTATCAAACAAAGGATTCTTGCATGGTTCAGCAGGACCAGCATAACAACACAGTGAGGCTCTCACTCGGCTCATGGACTTAGGGTGCTCCCTCTTTGCCCGCCTGTTATCCCTGGGATTTTCCTTTGAAGCCAACAATGGAATAACTTGAATACTGGGTGCAAAATAGTTGATGAAAGCTTTGGTCCGCTGTGAGCAGGATTGCAAATCTTTGGCTACATTTGAAGTAGAGCAGGGTTCATTTGGATGCTGCTTTCACTTTCAATTAATGGTGGCCCTGCTGTGCATTTGCTTGTTATGTGCTTCAGCTGTAGAATGACAATCCTGCAATGGATACTATTTTGCAATTAAATCCAGAGCCTTTGATATCTCCAGCACTTGCCTGGACAAGCCTCTCAGAAGTCTGATCTAACAACAAGCCTCCAGAGGACCCTTCCCACACAAATCTTTCTATGATTCTAGCAGGGCTTTTTCATCATCCATAAGAAAAGGTTATTTAATATAGAAAGAGGTCTGTTCCTCATGTGACATGCCAACACTTCACTTTATCTCTGATAACCATAGAAATCGCTAATGTAACTCACAGCTCAGAAGTTTTAATCTATTCTCCCAGCTAGCAGTAGGGTCAGAAAAACTGCAGAGGTATTTCTAAAGAAAAGGGAGGCATGGCTCCAATACTCTTATGCGAGAAAATGATTCAGTGGAAAACCTGCTGAAAAAGTTGAAGTGTAGTTAAGCATGCAGAAAAATAAAAGTATGTTATTCACCTAAAATATCATAATCAATTAATAAATATATCATCCTGAAGTAAATTTGGCAGGGTGGTCTCATTAAGTTCACAGCACTATTTGCTCCAAAGTAACTGACTTGTTCTTTCTATCCCTTTAAATACAAAAGCATGTAAAAAGAACTGCAGTTTTCCTGAAGGTCCCATGCATAAATTGAAGGTTATGCAGGCTCTGGATTTCATAGGCAGGGGAGAAATGTGGTTCTGCTTAAACAGGAAGATCTATCATCAGATGATAAAAATTATTACAGACCAGATAAAATCAGTGTAAATACATTGAGTCTTAATAAATGAAAACCTGGACCTGCAGGTTTCTTAGGCTACTCACAGTTATTGATCCAGGAAACTGGCAGTTGGTTGGCATTGAAAAATAGGGCTGCTCAGATTTTAGTATGAAACATGAAAGCTTTTAATGAATAAATGTCAACAGAACTGAGGCTACAGCCCCAGCACAGGCAGGTTCTGGTAGAAATACCCATGCAGAATTCTTCCAAAGTATCTCCTCACTCTGCCTCTTCCCAGGATCCACAGCAGATGGCCTGTCTGCTCTGCTGGCTACAGCAGTGATGTTGGCAAAAACATCAGGATGCAACAGGCCCTTAAGAAACATCATGCCTTGATTATGCATGCTGGTTTCACCCTTCATGTTTTCACCAATATACATATTTGGAAGCTTGATCACAAATGTAGGAGAGAAATTTTCAAATCTATTCACCCCATTATGTGTACAAGACTTTAATCAAAAGGCAATGAAAGTGCAATGAAAGTACAACTAATTTTTTCAATGAAACAGAGACATTCAGATGACTTTATAAAAAACTCTACCATTAAGGGCTTACTTCATGTGTTTGTGTTTAAACATCTTGGCTAAGATCATTCAGTGATTAAATACAGAGCAGAGAGAATAATTTTTGGGGAATGTTGGCCTGCCTTAATCCCCCATAGTAATCTGTTACATTATCACTTCTATAATGGATGACATCACCTCTCTTTGACTCATCTTACTTTACATGTCTGCAATGCTTGAAAAGGATTTAATTGTTAAGATATAGAAGGTTTCCTCATACATCACAGCTGACAGGAGGACTCTCATTTCCTTCAGAATTCAGTCTTCATTCTGTCCTCATAAAGCCAACCAGCTGAAAGATATCTTGTAACAACTGCCATAGCTGTTACTCTGCACACAATGTCAAATTGTGCCCTTAATTCTGACAGTCTCCATTGTTACTGTATGCTGCTGGCAATCTGCCAACATTTAGCAAGGATTTAGTCCTTTGTTACAGCCCACCTTCTAAGAGTTTTATGTAATACATGGTTCTTTGTTTTCTCTGTTGGCCTCTAGGAAGAAATATTGTAAGTGATGTTAAAAAAAAGGAGATTCCTGGCAACTAACTCCTCGTTTGTAACAGAGACTGAGAAAATCTGATATATAAAATGGAAGTGGAAAACTGACTGCTCTAATGTTGGCTCAGGTTAAGGCTTTAGTAAGCTCAGTGTTTATGTAATACAACAAACCAATCATTTTCTAAACAGCACCTGGTATGGTAATACAGAAAATCCTGGAGCTGTAAGATGTGTCATCATCACACAGCTTAACAGAAACTACTGGAAGGGTGCAGAGAAATATCTTAGTGAGCCTTTTGCTTTATGAGTCCTAAGAACATCTGGACCCTATTTCATCTTGTTTTGCAGATGAACCACCACTGTTCTATGCTTCCTTCTCTGTTCATGCTCATGTATATTTGTGCAACATCCAAAAACATCTGATCTATTGAGTGAGCTCATACAGACCTTTTTTCTACAGCCTGAAGTTTGCTGACACCAACTTTGGACTGAAACATGAGCATAGCATGTGCACCACTAATGGATAATCCAAGGTTCCCACACTAAATGCTTCTTCTTCCTTGCTATATTTCCTTCACAGTTACTTTTATGTCTCCCCAGACAATATTTCCTCGTTGAGCAAGCTGTCCAGCCACTTCTTCCTGCTCTGTGCATGCATCCACGGTTGCCCCATTCCAGGTGCAGAATCAGTCCCTTGCCCTTGTTAAACTTCATAGAGCTGGTGATTGCTCAGCAATCTAACTTGTCAAGGTGTCCACAAGACCATGACATGTGGCAACCACTTTACTTAAAAAAAATCAGAAGATTTGGAGCTCTGAATCAGGCTTAGGACGCCACAATGTAAAATATGGCAACCCTCAATTTGTACTCAGTAATCAATTAGACACATGTACAAATTGGAGGTCTGACCAAGAGGCTGGTTTTGTGAAGAAACATAGATACAGTGAGATGGTACTGGAATCACTTCCAAGAAGACTGATTTTTGAGGAAGACCTCTAAACATATTTAAGTTGAATGCATATTGTGTTTATTTGTTTTGACATGTGTCTCCAACCAAACCTTCTCTGTCATTCTAGAAGCCTGGCCTGTAGAAGTCTTTCACTGATCTTCCATAATCTTAAGGAATTTATTAAAATGCTCATTCCCAATAAATTTTCTTTCAGGAAAGACAAATCCAAGCATAATGGTTAGAGATCATTTCAGGCATGAAAACGTGTAAGCACATTACTCATGAAGTTTATTGCATGTTAATATAATACTGTCTGATCTCATTGTTTATGAAAATGTTCCATTTTTATTTGAGTTCTCTTAGCTACTTGACCTTAGGGATGTCTGCCAAAAATGACTGATTTCTGCTCTTTGTTAGAGTAGTGTAAATGGGCAGGGCTGGCTGACTTCTCACAACATGTGCAGCATAGAGTTTCAAAATACCATGTTCTGGAAGGTTACAGACTAAACAGGTTTCAGCTAATGGGGTGTCTGCAGTGTCTGAGGAAAGGGAAAGTTTAAGGCCTAGATGCTTATTACAAAGTCATCCCTGCTTCTTCAATAACTCATCTTGATATTTTTTAATTTGCAAAATTGTGTCTGTGTGATCCCATAGGCTCTTAACTACTTTGTAATGAGTGTGTATGAACAGATGGAAAATGTTTTCAATTTCTGAGAGAAGTGCTAATGGATGTCACCAGCTATTAGAAAAGCTCAGGTGGTTCCATTTTGGGAGAATAGGTATTGTCATAAGCCTCTTCATTTTTAATGAAATGTTTGCTCATTTATACCTTTATGGTAAGTTTAAGACTGCCTGTACTACTGCAAAAAGATCAGAAATTGAGCTGGAAATTATTCACTGTGAAATGGTCTAGAAACTTAAATCCAAACATTTCACTTGAAAATAACAAAAGCTTGTTGTAGGTAACACCAGTATCAGGGAAAATTAATAACTGGGGGAAAAAACCCACAATCCCATCAAGGTTAGACTTCTTTTTCCTTCTTTGTAACAGATGCAGAAAAAAACCCAGAACCCACCAAAAAAAAAAATCATCACAGCAGATAGGAACAATTTTTCTATGTAGCATTCAATACTCTGATTTTTATCCACGAACCCAGATGAGATTTCATACTGGTTTTGAGCTCCCTCTAGCATCAGACATTAGGATCTTCCCAAGAGAAGAAACTGAAATATGAAATATGAAAGGATAGAATGAAACTCAATAAGTAAATCTCAATAAGTAAATTTTCCCTTATATATCCACGCTGAAGGGCGTGAAGAATTAATGGAGTGAACAGGGCTGAGAAAAAAAGCTAAATAAACCAAAATGTTTTCCTGGCTGGGAGTTGAAGAATGGGGGAAGGCACAGACGAATTGGGATGCAGAGGTACTCCTGGGCTGCCCCTCCTCCTCTGTTACTACAAAAGACAAAGTTCAATAATATAGATTGCTCCTCTCTGTTCCGGTGTTGGCTCACATTGCTCAGCTGTATTGAGACACTGCTTTGATCAAACAGCTGTGAGCTGCATGAGAATATATTAACAGATAAAGACATCTCAGTGTACTGTACACAGGCTGATACTTTGGAGATTAAAATGTGTAAAAGACCCTTTGTGCAAATCTTGCACTATTACTCCATATATCAGATGCACGAAGACCAGCCCCACAAACAGAGCTCCTTCAGCACTCAAGCCAGACCTGAAGAAGCTTTCACCCAGCTACTGCTCCTTCTTATGTTCCCAATTCAGTTTTCCATTTGCCCAATAAAGTGGGCAAAGGAGTAGCAGCTATAACAAGTAAGGCAACACCTACAGCAATCATTTCTCTACCACTGAAATGTGAAGAGCAACAGAGCTCAGAAGCAGAAATTATTTTTCTCACCTGTCCCATGAAAGGCTTTCCCTGAGTGATAGCTGAGGTTGCAGGTGTTTATTCAGTGACTGGAAGGTGGATGAAGGAGCTTGAAGGGAAGTGTTAAAACCTGCATAGGGTGGAAGAAAGACTGTGCAGAGCAGGCTTTAGGTGGAATATGCTCCTCACAGGTTTCTTCGCAGCACACATTTTTTAGGAACATTTGAACATTTATATATTTATTTTGCTCTCACATTTGATGAATCCAGGCATAGAGAAAAGTCTCTATTGTGCAAGATACTGTACAAATTATATTTCTTGGCCTCAGAAATATTCCACTTAGAGCCATAAGCCCAAACAGATGGGCCAGACATTCTCCAGAGACTGACTAGGTGAACCATGGACCATAGCTAGCAAATACCTATATCTAAGTAAAAAAGAAAAAAAAATAGAAATAAATTTCAGTTCCTGCATTGAAAACGGCAAAGAAAATGGATATTTTATCTTCAATCTGTGAGAAAAAGATCTAACCATATATGCCAGTGATGGTATGTTAGCTTCCTTTTGTAAAGCAGAAATGTGTTAACGACCTCTCTCTGTCCAGACCTGCCAACATTTCAGCATTTTCCCAGTTAAGTACTTCCACAATGAGAAATGATATAGGGAACCATCAGGCATTACATGACACTGCAGCTCCTAATTCGGCTGTGTATATTCCTCTGCAGTCAGGCTGAGTTTAAGTTTATTTTATTTCAAATAATTTCACAGCAGAAGAAATGGAAGCCACATGAACAGCTGGGATATGGCAAGTCCCATATCCTGACTCATAAAAGTCACAGGTAATCCAAAGAAAAACTATTCCAAAGGCACAGAATGGCAGTTACTTTGCTTTGCAACAGCTCTGCACTGAAGGTAACAGATGCCTTTCTTTGAAACCAGTCTGTTGGAATTTCACAGAGGGGCAAAAAATGCAGAAAAAAAACCCCCAAACACAAAAAAGCCCAGCTGTCGGGTTCAAACAGCCTTGAAGTGGAGCTACAATCCAGGGAGACAGAGGAACATGCTGAAAGCCAAGAACTGAGAAAAAGCTCCTTCAGTGTTTATTGACAGAAGTGCTTTGCAAAAGCCTGTTTTCCCAACAACTGCTTGGACCTTTAGGGCTGGGCTGGCTTTGTCCATCCACGTTTGACACCGTCTACTGAAAGTGGTGATCTTCAAAGACAGATTGCTCACCTGCCCAGCACCATAATTCAAATTGTGGCAAGAGTTAGAGAGCACAAGCACTGCTTCCACCTGCTGAGATTAACCATGATAAATGAGCTTTTTAAATTCTGGCACGAAAGAGGGTTCCTACTTGTGTTTCATTAAAATGGAGCTAGTAATAAGTATTTATATCCTAAGCAGCTGGGAGAAAACAGGGCATAGCACCAGTGCGATTCATAGCAGAAAGAAAGAGTCTTTTTCCTGCATAAAAGACCCTCTTGGATAAAGAAGCAGCTTTAAAAGCTGCTGCTTTCACTGAATATGACAGCTTTTCAGACAATACTAAAAAATGCTAAAAATCAACCTCCAAGCCGGAGATGAATACTGTGTCTGGAGTACAGAGGAATTGGATGAAAACTTCTGTTGACAAAGACCAAACTTGGTGGCTGAAGATGACTCAAGTTGAATTTTCAAAAGTAAGAAACTAAAAATTTCATTTCTTTGTTAGTTGATAAGCTCCTTTTTCACACATTTTGTCCCAGAGATTTGGATTATTTTGGGAACACTAAAGCTCAGCATGCTCAAACATCACCATCAGCAAAAAACTTAATTTTGGCAGCACCATGAGGAAAGGAGTGGATGATCTTACTGTGTTGAACAAGGAACACATACAAAACCACACAGAATGCAGCTGCACTCAGTCTGTGCCTCTTTGCAAACAGCTTTTCCTCTGCTGGCCTCAGGGGCTGCTTTCCTCTTCTCTCTGTCTACTCTATTAAAAACCCCTCTCTCCTCTTTCTTCAGTGATATTCTTGATGTTCCCTTTCTCAAAATGTCTCAAAATAATTAGATGATGTTGAATATCCCTTTGGTCAGTTTAGGACAGCTGTCTTGGCTATGTCCCAACCTCTTGCCCAGCCCCACGCGTTGGGGCTGGGGGTGGGTGGTGGCGCTTTGGAGGAACAACCATGAAGGTGTGGGAGAACTGCTCAGCAGTAGCCAAAATACTGGTGTGTTATCAACACTTTTCTAGCTGCAAATACACAGCACAGCACTGCAAAGGCACTGTGAGGAAAGTTGACCCCATCCCAGTCAGACCCAATACATTTCATGATATACAACTCTTAATAAAATGTATTTCTCAATATGTACAAATTGAAATGTGACTGCAAATGAGTTAAGGAATTTAGAAAGAAGTGAGAAACTTTTAAGAAAGTAATTTTAAAAGAACCCCACACTGAGTTCATTACTTGTTCCCAAAGTCACAGCATTCTTAGTTTCAACAAAATTGTGTTTTACAAAGGTGTGTCTGCTGGGGGGAAATCAACACTTCTTTCCTTGGACTACATTCTCTGTTTTTGTCAAAATGAATTTCACCATTTGAATTTAATCTGACCTTGTATCTAACTCAAGCTCTGATCTTTTTCAGGCTATGCAAACTTGGTTTGCTCTTCTTTCACAAATACTTTTAAACAAGAAAAGCATTACACAAATGTTAGCTGAGTGCCTCGTGTCTGCATTAGCAGAACAAGTTCATACAGCCCCTTGTTTGATCTGCTTGTCAATCTTGCCCTGAGAGAATAAACAAAGTGTCAGACTCAAGATTTATTTGTGTAACAGAGAGTCATGCAATGCATGAGTTTTGGAGGACTACAGGGCTTTAATATTAATCCTCATCCAATCCATGCAGGGCACTGGTCTGGAGGATTTACAGATATCTGGTAGCCCAGATGGACTAGGAATGGTAGAAATCTAGGCCAAGTTAGGCATGGAGCTTGTGTGGTTTGACTGCATAGGGTGTGTAGTGAAATTCATGTTTTGACAATCCAGATTTCAAGAACAGTGCCTAGGTTGTGCAGTTTGGCCAGGTCAGATTGATCAGCTTCCAGGAGAAAAAACAGGATGACATCCAGAGAAAAACCTGCAGGAGGGGGTTACAATTGTGCTTTTGGTCCTGGGACTAGAAAGATCTGCTAAATCTATTTATAGTATATGATAAATGGTTTCATCATGGAAGTCCTAAGTTTCCCTTCAAAGTCATCCCTCAATTCCTGCCAAATCAGGGCTGGACTAAAGCATTAGCAACATTTTGGACAGAAAGGAGAAATGAAGGAGTGAAAAGACAGGAGAATGCACAGGTGAAAGCCCTCTCACTATGAGACTGTATCACAAGTTGCTTGGGCATTCAGCTACAAAGCTGAGGAAAGATCTGTATAGCCCAGCAGATTTCAGTTTTATCATCAAAATTTATTTATTTTCCTTTTTTTTTTTTTTATTTTATCATCAAAATAAAAAAAAAAAAAGGAAAATGATGCTTTTTTTCTCCTTATCTCAGCCCAGTGCCTGCTATCTGCCATGAGATAAAAATACAAAAAGACAGTTTTCTGCATTGTTTTTTGACTGTCCCTCAAAAATGTATATATTTTGGGGGATATATGAAAAAAAACTTGCAGAAATATTTCTACTACATTTATTCATAGTGCTGAAATGCTTTGGATGCCTGATCATGAATAGGGCCCCTGGTGGACACCAGCTGGACAACACATCAGAAAATGTTACTTCCATCAATTGGTTTACAGTATAGAAGGCCAACACAGATTGATGTGTGAGTGCAAGGGAACAGTGACATAATAATAGTGTAAGAGGTGCACTCAGCATTCCAGCTACTTGATTGTTTCAAGTTTTGATTATGTTCACATTGTTTCTGGTAATTTCAGATGTTTTCTTGGGTGTCACAATAAAACAAAATTTTAGGGAGGCAACAGAGATGACATTTTCATAGTATATACAGCCAATGCTTCCAAAATATTAAGGAATCACAGCAGGATAAAGAACCAAAGGAATGATTTGAAAATTGTTTGAAATGCTGTACATGGTGGCTAACATTGCTGTATGCTTTTTTGACTACAGGAATCTCAAATAACCTATATTTTTCAGTTGTACATTAACTAATTCCAGTCCAAGTTACCACACATTGCCCTTGAATATTACACACCATAAAATGTACCTGAAAGAACTACACTTCATCCTCACAGATCTCATGTAGAAGAAAAGAGAATATCTGTGAGTGTTCTCACATTCTGCTAGCATCAAGAAACACAAAACAAAATGGCAATTTGCAGCTACTTTCACCCATTTTAACCTTAGCTATGGGGCTTTTCCTAAATGCTATGAATTTTATATGCTGATATTATTCTCTCTTTAGGTGTACAAGCCTTTTGCAGTCTGTGGGCACAGCCCCAGTCTGTGGGCTGCTCCATGGGTCCTAAACCTCTCACCTTTTAATTTTTGGTATCTCCTGGTTTAGCAAAACATGATCAGAAGAATAGTCTCTGGTCAGGGAATACCCTCCTGTTTCTTTGTGCTTTAAGTACAATGCAGTTATTAATAAAAGATTATTTTTTTAATCCCAGCTATGAATGAGCATCTGCTTTGGATTCTCAATCACTTAATAACTTATTGCAGGAAATTTCAACATAAATTTTTTTCACTGCTTCCAAAGTTCCTCCCAAAAAGCAATTTAGTACTTTGAATGCCTCCTTCATAGGGTAAGTTTGCTATTCATAGGCAAGAATTCCTGTTTGTCTGAAGCTGTGAGGCAGACCAAAAAAGTTCAATAAACATCCATTTTCAGAGCACAATTAGTTCCATTTGATTCAATCCACCTCCTAGACTTTGTAGGATGATTCTCCTGCTAGGCAAGGACAAGAACTGCAGAATCAAGCAGTCTGATGATTCACAGAGAGATGAATAAGTATTTTCTAACTATTAATAACCCTTTTTTTCCCTGAATTGGAACATAGTGAATACAATTGTATGTGTAAAGCTCTAAACCTCTACTTCTGCAATAAATAACTTGCAAACATTTGCCTTTAAGTAGTCTACAGGATAAGTGCTTAAGCTGAAGTAGGCTTGAGATTTTCTGTGTTTGTGGTTTTTTTTTTCTTCCCTCTATTCAATCCTGCCCATAGCCCTGACACAGGTTGAGTGCAAGAGCTTCATTGGACATACTTGAAGTCCTTTATAATCAACTCACCAAGCACAAATTCTACCATCTTCATGAGCTTTTGAATGCCTTTTTCTTAGAGCAAACACAAGGAAATACATGGCAGGAAGGTCAAGGCTAGTAGTTTTGGGATAAACACTGTAAAACAAGTGACAAGTGAAATTTAAAGTTTCATTTTCTGTGCAGAACTCATTGTTAATCTGTAAAGGTGTCATTATCTGTTTAGCGTTTCAAAGCCATTCAATAAAATAAACACAAATAAATGTCATTCAAAACAGGGTCAATATGCAAGAAATAGAAATATTAATGGGATCCAGAGAGTTGATAAAGGACATTTCAGTCCAGTACTTCTGAGCCCACCACTGTGGATTTCTGCACTCAGAAAAGCTTGTGTTGCCTAGACATTATGTTTTAAATAATCCCAGTTCCCAAAGGCCTTTACAATTTTGAATGCATCTTCTTCCCCTTCCCTCTGGGAATGAAATACCAAGCATTGCTAAGAATTCCATAAAAGAGAGTTATTGTGTATATCTCATCAGAAACCTATTTAGATAAGAAAATAGTTCCAGAACTACAGAATAGCCTGCAAAGATACATATATATATATAGCCCAGAAAGCAAATTGCATCCTGGGCCACATCCAAAGTCAGGTGTGGCCAGGAGGGCCGGGGAGGGGATTCTGCCCCTCTGCTCTGCCCTGCTGCCAGCTCACCTGCAGCGCTGCACACAGCTCTGGGGTCCCAGCACAGGAAGGACATGGACCTGATGGAGTAAGTCCAGAGAATGGACATGGACATGCTCAGAGAGATGGAAAAGAAAGGCTGAAAGAATTGGAATTGTTCATTCTGGAGAAGAGAAGGCTTTGGGGTGACATAACTGCAGCCTTCTAGCACCTGAAAAGAGCCTACAAGAAAAATGAAGAGGGACTTTTTACAAGTGACAGACAGGAGGAGGGTGGAATGGACTCAAGCTGAAAGTGGGTAGGTTTAGTTTAAATCTTTAGAAAAAAAATCTTTACTGTGAGGCTGCTGAGGCACTGGCACAGGTTGCCCAGAGAAGCTGTGCATGCCTCATCCCTGGAGTGTTCAGGACTGGGTTTAATGGGGCTTTGAGCAACCTCATCTGGGGGAGGTGTCCCTGCCCATGGCTGGGGGGTTTGAACTGGATGATATCTAAGATCTATTGCAACCCAAGCCATTCTATGAGTCTATGTTATCATCCTGTGTTTCTATCCTGTGCATTGCTTGGCCTTACAACAAGTAATTATAACACACACATACAAAAAAAGGTGAGTGAAGTACCCCTCTTTTCTGTTTTTAACAGTTTTGACTCCAGTGTTGCGCAGTGCAAATTATAAAGGGTCTGAGTAAATCAATTTAAGAAGCCAAAGTATTAGTTTTCAAAGGCATACTGGAATGAAGCACTAATATTTGATAGGAAGCCAGAGAAATGGAAATGCTAAGCATAACTATTCTTAAATCAGCGTAAATTAATGTGAATTGTGAAACAGGAGTCTGAGATTGTACTGTGAACATTTTTCTTAAAAGACAAAACATTGATACTATGAAATTTGAATAAATGTAAACTCTGGTGGAAGAAAGAGACTCTGTGCAATGAGACATAATAGTTGCATAAACTCTAAAAGGTTATGCAACTAAACATTGTTTAGTGATGCAACCTTGGTATGCTGGAATTCAATGGCAAAATGAGTCTACAAAGTAATTTAGGAGGGACTCTCCTGGTTCCCTCCTCACAGAAATCAAATTTGGAGACAGAATAATGTCTTATGATAGCAAGGCAGTACTTGCTGAATGTGTTGTGTGGCAGCTTGCAACATACCTTCATCTGAAATCACATTTATAAAAGAAATGTTCCATTCAGAACCACTTTTTACCCCATTTACTGACACCTAATTTATAATTCTTGAACCACATGTAAGACACTGCACTATGCAGAGAGCAGTGAAAAATGACAGAGAACATTCTTGTGCCTCCAGTAATTCCACAGTGCAGGGACAGGCCTTTAGATTTAGCCTTTTAGTGGGTCTATGCAAACTAGATGCAGACTAGGATAACCCAAATCTGCATATGAAATTATGTAACACTATTGACACTGCCCTGACTGGACTGCTCATTCTCACTTTTCATTTAATTTGAATCCTCCCACTTCTGGAATTATCTGTCACTGCCATTCAGACTCATCTCCAGACAGAATGAGCAATCCTCTGTTCCACTGCCACCCTATCTTTGTGCCTGGTGCCATTTGTGTGTTCTTTTAATGGAGATGAGACCAGTCAGTCTAACTGCACGATGCAGACACAAGAATGTAGTTTTCTCAGGAGGTGTGGCTGTGAAAGCTGTTACAAAGGATCACTATTCATGCTTTCTGAAAAATTTTGTCTCCAGCATGTCTCCATGCCTGTAATTAATGGGGAAAGAGCTGTGTGAGGGGGCAGCACCTTCCCACTGCAAGGCATGGGAATCCCTAAGAGGAGCCAGAAACCAGGGAAGATATCCTCCTCTGACCTGCATGCTCCCATAGGATATTTTGACGTAGTAAGTGTCTCAACCATTCTTTTAGTTTGGGACCCGTCAAAAACCTTTTCTGCTGAATCTGGTAGATGGTTTCAAGCAACATGAATCTTATGTCCAGATTATATCTAAATAAGGCTTTTCATGGTACCTCAGTTAAACAATCCTTCCTGCTCTTCCCATGGGCATGAACTTCACTATAACCTTTCAGTGATGCCGCCTTGCATTTCCCACTAAAGCTTTCCTATTTTGGAACCAGCTCTGCTGGACCTAGCAGTCCTTAGTGATCAGATGTCACCGTAGAAGACAAAAAACCCCAAAAAACCCCAAAAAACAAGCAAACAACCCCCCCCCCCCCAAAAAAAAAGCAAAACCAAAAAACAACCCAAAAAAGACATAGGTGTTTTATCTTGTGTTTTTCCAGGTTTTCCTAGACCCTGATTTTTGTTCCTGCCTGGTTCAAACTGCAGTGAGGTGGAAGCTTCAGAAAATACCTTCTAATGTCAAGAGCTGTTCACTCAAGTGCCGCAGGAAGATTAAATACATCTGTGAGTTGGGACCAGAGCTCAAGTTTCTTAACTCCTTCAAATGTTCCATTCAGTTGTTTGTACTGCCTTCTCTGGTTAATTTTTAATGTTTCAAATCCTTAATTTACACACTCAGACCAAAACTTGTAATTTACTCTGTTTCTCTAATGTAGTTTAAACTGTACTTTTATTATTAAACTGTTAAAAATACCTTTGGACAATCTGGAGAGTTGGTGACATTTCATAGTTAAAATTATTATATTTAGATTATTTTTTTATTATCCCAAAATCTGTTGGTGTGGGAATAGCAGCTTCAAGTGATTGTTAGCTATTGAGAACAACATTTGGATTATTACCTTTCCAGAAAAGTACTCACATTTCTGCTGAGAAATTGCCTTAATTTGCTTTTATGACTAAAACTTAATGAGGTATTAATACAAAATATAATTATTTTTTATAATAATTTAAAAATTTATAGGATCACCAAAGCAGCATTCTGTCTACTAAGCTCATTTGGACGTTCGGTCTCCCTGGTAAAAATGCCAAAAAAAGTCTGCCAGTTATTGCCAGGGCTAATGATGACCTCTGACTATGGTGGCCCAAAGTAATCTCTGCCTTGGTTTCCCAGCCATTAAATATGATGGGGAATACAGATCCCTGTAGGCTATGACCCTTCTTCTTGTTTCATCTTTTAAAGCTCCAATTCTGCAGCGCATACAAGCACAACTTTATCATTGTGACAGCACTGCTGTCAGTGGAGCTGCTCCAAGAATAAGGTCACTGAGAGCATTCCTACAAGGCCATGGATTGAAAAATATTTGTGGTAAGATTTATTTCCCAGTTAAGAACCTGAATGGTGCCCAGCACAATAGATTCTTCTATTTGTTTGTGGCTTCCTCAGTAAAAAAGTTTGTTACGATAGTAATAAAGTGAGAAGTTCTATCTATCCTTTATCATTTTACAGCACTATCATATTTCACATCTGCTACTGTGTTTGACTTTTATTCCCAGCCCTGTTAATATGTGACATATCCAGAGAACTGCAGACTCAGAAGATTGATTGAACATTTCTAATAAATATTAAGCTGTGGTGTTATGCACTTGCACATCAAGAGAAAAGGACAAACACCTGCTTTGCAGACGTCTGAATTTCTAACGTGTCAGATGAAACACACTGGTTTCAATCAAAAGCAAATCTACTTAAATGGATTGATGCTCTTCAGACAGGCAGAAAATAAGCATGAAATGCCACAGACTGTTTCTCTGGTTTTATTTCAGTTTCTTTTCACAAGACAGGACAATACAGTTATCAGATATTGGTCATTGAACAGCCTTTCATGAATTATTTAGGGAAAAGCTCAGCTGCTTTAGATGGCAAAAGAGTACAATGTAAGGTGACTATTATCCATTATTTTCACTTGAAATGAGATTTATTTTAGCCCAGTTTCCTGTTTACAGGGAAATGAGGCCTGTGGGTGGCTTCTCACTCCTATGACTGAGGCCTTGAGAGCTGCCTTAATAAATCCATTGCCAGCTCCCTGCTGACTATTGATTCCATCAAGCTCAATGAACAGAAATAAGAAGTTCCTAATTTGTTGTGACTTTGCATGGATGTGTTTATTTATAAAAGGAGGGAGCTGTGGCAGTGTGCTTTCTGTTCAGCACTGGTACAACTTTGTGTTGGCAAGGACTGGGGAGAGAAGGGTGGCCCATGCCAGGCATCTTGCAGGAGATGAGACGATATTGGTATTTGTGATTATTGCTTCTCAACAGAGTGCCTGTGCTCCCTCTCCTTTGTGCCTTTGCTTTCTCTAGCTAATATTCTAAACATAACATTTTGAATATTGTTGGGAAGCTAAAAGCAGGGGAAAAAGTTTTGCCATAGTTCTGCACAAGGGGGCTCACGCTCAGCTCACAAGTCCGGCAAGACAATTTATCTGCCCTTCCTTCCACTTATTTTCTCCTAAAATAGCTACTCAGCTCTGTGAGTTGAAACTAGAAACAGTTTGCATTCATGATTAAACAACCCAATTAGCTCCAGGGTTTAATCACTAAGTCTTCTAGTTCATAGGGCAATTGGAATATATTCTCAGAATTCTATATATGGTTTTGTAGGCAATGAAAATAAGGCAGCTGGGGGAGAGTTTCTGCCATCAGTCTATTCCCACCATCACTGTTTTGTTTCTTTTCAACAGCTTCAAGCCCTTCATTTCCAGGATTTTCTCTGGTTCCTCACACTTAGTTCAGCATGAAGGATGGTTTGTCAGAAATGGAAGTATGAAATAGAGGAGTAATTCTCCATTCACTGAACAAGTGACTGTCAGGTCTCTGTGGTTCATTGGCTGCCTGTGTGAATAAACAGCTACAGATTCAACTCCCGGAAAAATACTTTTTGCTTCTTGTAGCCACCAAGCCTAAGGGCCTTCCTTAGACCTTTTGCTTTCAGATATAGGGATAAACTACTCCCTGCTGTCTTGTTTGGAAAAGTTTTTGAGCAGAGGTTTGATAGTGAGATTTGCATCTGCAACAGTCTCTGGTAGTGCCAGCTCCTTAATTCTATATTTCAGAGCATGTAAATCTTACCAGGCAAACAAAATTATGACAAAATTGATAAAATTGATAAAATTATGACAAAATTGTGCGAGGTCTAAAATAGGAATACTCAATGCATTAAGAGAATAAAAAGTAAATTAGTACAGAGAATCAGTAGTTACATTGAGAATCTGATAGTAATGCCTGCCAAATCAGGTAATACATCAAAATTTACATTTAATGAAATTACTGTCACAAAGTTTCTTATTTGCACAGCGCTTCAGAAAAGCTACTAGTTGTTTCTCAGTCAGTTGTTTTTATAGTTACCAACAATTGTATTTCTTTCTTTGGAGGCTCTGGTGCTTTGTCTTTTTCTCCAATATCTAAGTGGGGCTGGAAAAAGAAATTGCTATCTGAGAGACTGAAATTTCAAAATTCTATGTTGCTTTAAATTGGGATCAAAATCTCAGAATAATTTGCAAACAAAACATGCAGAAATATTTTCTTTCTGCCATGCAGAGCATCTAGTTTCAATAAGTTCAGAGCTGCTAAATTGATAATCCTATTCTGTTATTTCATCAAAAAACAGGAAGGACAAAAGATGTTTGGACTTTTTGCAATGAACATGTCAGCACACTGATAGTAAGACTTAATAATATCTATCTGATGTTATTATTATAACTAAGAATTTCAATGAAAAATAGCATTTATCTGTAGGATATGTTCATTCTGAATTATCAGCATTTTCCAACAGGTCACTTTAGAAATTTTTCATCTCACTTAATGCAGCATTGTTGTGCTGTTATTATTATGTAGGACGCTATCCTTCGTTTGCAGGCAGCAGTACCAGCAGAACTTTGAATTTAGAGGACAAGACTGTGCATCATGGTAGGAAGAAGGAAAGAAAGCAGAAGAGGATGGGATAGGAAAAGAAAAAAAACATGCATACTTAGTTACAAGTCATCAGAAGCAGATTGTTGTCGAACTGCTTGCTTGAGAATAATCAACTGCTTGTTTGAGAATAATTTTTGTGTTGCAACATCTTGTTAAAGTCCCTGAGTCAGCCACGAGGCTCCTGGTAGATAATGGAGAAATCTGTGAGCTTCTTGTCCAGAAGTTTGGTCTTGATTTGGTGTGTGATCCACAGTGTTGTGAACAGGTGTGTCTACAGTGTTTTTAATTATTTGAAACTTTTGTTATGTACACAAATAAGTGGTAATTGTGCTTTCTCACCCATACAGCCAGCTGCTTAACATTGGTCATTTGTCTGGGGGGGAAAGTCACTTCTCAGATCTTTCTGTCACATGCACAGAAGCTGTTTGATGTCATATTAATGACCTCATACCTGGTGGCTTCCCTGTGGAGATCAAACCACAGGAAAAGGATTTGTGTGACTACAGCACCTGAGGCCCCATTTGGAACCTTATCTCAAGCAATGCACACAGATAACAAGACCTAGAATTGATATTGATAAGCTGCACAGGAAGGGGAAGAAGTGCTGATTTGAGAGACACAAGGCTTAGATTTTACCTGGTCCTCCCCCTCAAATGAAAAGCCAGGGGGAAAAAAGGCATTTAAAAACCTTTACAATGGTAATGGTCAGTACACAGACCTGACCTCTGTGTTTTGATTTTAACTCTGTGCAGTAACATATCAACAGTCTCAAAAGTTTATAGTGCTTGTGCCACTTTCTGTCGTAGTCTGCCCAGTTCCCTCTCTCTCTCCCATTCCCTTCCCCTCTGTCACCATCCCAAGAGCAGAATGACTGTCAACTGCACAGCTCCTCTGCTCCAGCACTGGAGATGGATGTGGAATGTGCCTTTTTTACTCTTCCCACCTGAATGACTCTTCCCTCCTGCCAAGCAGGGTCATGACAGGTACATGGGGGTGCAAGCAGGATCTCTATGTCCACAAACTTCATAAAATCCCAGTAGCATCATTCTCCCCCTTCTCCCATAAAAACTTTCCTTTCCACTAATATGATTGGTGGTACCAGAATCTTTTAAGTGTTTATTTATATCCTCATTATGATTCAAATCATGTTGTCAATGTTGTCTCTACAGATCCCAAACTCCTTCAGTGTCCTCCTACATGGGAGACCTGAAGAAGCACAAAAGCACTTGAACCCAGAATCCAAAGCTATCTCTGCTACCTGCAGAGAATGATCCAAACTTACAGGGTAAATTCCTTTTCATTTCCTGTGCTAGGAGTCCCCGGGTCTCAAGTTTGTTATTATTTATTATAATGGAAAATACCAACTTGTTTTTTTCTTCCTGGAAGGTGAAGAACTGCAGAGAGAGGCATGCATGAATCTAAGTAATACTTAAAAATAACTGTGAGATCTTTCCACATTAAATATGTTTCAGGTAACTTAAAGGATTCTAATGCTGTAGGACTTTATGAATTTCATTCACACTTGTGCTTTTATATTTTTATGCTACTCAAATCAAGATACACCAGGAAGTGCAAATAGAATCCTGTTAGAAAGGTACCAACACACTGAAGAAGCATATAGTTATTTTTGAGTTTTTTGATGACTTGGCTGTGAGATGCTGTATTTACCATATTCAGGATCAGAATAAACTCCTTATGGTTTTACAAAAACACTTCCTATTGCTCTTTACTCAGCCCCTCCTAAAGAGAGGCATCACTTGATCACTGCACTCCTGATCACAATTCCACAGAGGTTCACACAGAGATGATGGAGCACTAGGAGTCTAGCAGCTCACTAGTTAGGGACAGGATGGGGGAATGCATTCTTACTGCTTGGCCAGAAGTGCTGGTGTTTAAAATGGAAGCATTTTCCCACCCGTACTGTGAAGTGCCTTGAAGTGCTTGTTGAGGCACAAGCTGTGCTCCCCTCCCACCAGTGTGTATCTGGCTGGGAGACCAAAGATCACTGATTGATGGCCCAAGCTGCTAAACCCAGCTGCCCTCCTGAACACTGACAAAGATTACATTCCATAAAAGCTTCTCTCAGCTTCTGTGGAAGCTCCTGGTCTGCAAGACTTATATCCTTTCTGAATTAGGATTTTCGAAATCTGACCTCTGTCCCTTTCTGTGTCATGATGTGAGTTCTCATTTGATTTCCATTTTAATAGGTTCAATTGGACTACATGCTGGCTAGATTATAAATTCTGTGCTTACCTTCCCTCTCCCTTGTTTTTTCCTTTTCATCCTCATACAGTTGTGTTTTGAAGTAAATACCATCTTTTGGAGTTATCTGTGCACTCTCCTGAACAATAGAGCTCTTGCTTATGTGACAATGCAAGTGTTAGTGTTAGACAGTAGGCACAATGATAATAATGTTATCACTATTGCTAGTCAATTAACTTTAGCTGTGGTTTTGAAGAACAAAAATGTCAAGGGATGGTAAGAGATTGACAAGGAGGTAAGTCTCAAATATGTTTAGAAGGAGGGCAGAGAAGAGAAAAGCAGTCTGAAAGACCCTTGTTTCCTCTTCCCTCCACAGAAGCCAAATTGATCAAGGTAGGACTCCAGTGGGAAGTTACCTTTCATCCTTTTTCTGTGCTGCAGGAATCTTTGCAGTTTCAGGTAAGAACAAAAATATGTCATACACTATGAAATTCTAGGGATTATTAATGTTTTCATATCCTTTAATGAATAGCTGTTGCACATTTGTATTTAGGGTCAGGGAGGACATTTACAACTGATATTTTTTCCAGCTGTGTCCAAGCTATTCACAGAAAGTCACGCAGGTGCAAATTTAAATGCTCATTAATCACGTCTGGAAAAGATTCTCCCCATCATGCATAAATGCTACCAGAACCAGGTAGCAAGTTACTGTCAGACACTAAAGAAATTTTATTACCAAAATTCTATTTGTAACTTTTACTTTTCCTGATTTATTCCCATTGCAAATATTCCCTCTTCAGTTGCTGAGCCTTTTCATTTAGACTGTACAACTTAAAAACAACTGAAGATACAAAGAGAGTTAAATTTCTACAAGGGGCCTGAAATTCGTGATAGCCTGTCTTCTCAGTGATTTCTGAATTGTCATAAAGAGAAGAATTTATTGTTGGGAATGCTGAAAGGCTAAGAAAGTATAAATCTTTCTTTTCTAAGCAGCTGTTAGCTGTCCAGCCAAATATAAGTTATATTTGTGAGTACAATAAATAACTGGATCAAGGAAGCTGGAAGCACGTACAGGTTTAAATCTGGAAAGCATATATGTGATGTGTCAGTTCTGATTTCTGACAATTATCATAAAACAGATTTTTGTCTTTATTAATTTAGCTTTGTGAAAAGCATTTTAATATAAAAAGAGCTAGGGGTGAGTGAGAAATGAGTACCAATGCTTGTTCTGAAGGAAGAGGTTCCCTGTCTTTCGGAAAAAATTTGGTGTTTTACATGTGATTCTGATGTCTTCTCTATCACTACCATCATCTTTTTTATAGCTTTTTCCAAGCTTTCATTTCTCTCAGTGGCAATGTACATTAATTTGTCTTCATATAAATAATTTCTAAACAAACCACTGCTTCTTTGCATTCTCACAGGCACCAGAGCAAACCAGAAAGTTATAAAAAAAGAAAAGACAACAATCCCTGCTCAAACACTGCCCCTGGCTTTTCAAGGCAGTGACCATTACCCTGACATCAGTGTTTCAGGAGTAATTAACTTGATAGATCACTCAAAGGCTTTCAGTGCGTATTGGATCAAAATTCTCAGCTCATGCATGAAACAAGTGATACAATACTTTAATTCAGAATGCACTAAAAGCAAAAGGGGGAACAAGTCAAACCACTGCACAATCAGGTGTCAAACCTTTGACCCTGCTGAGAGACCTGTATCCCAAATCAAAAGTGTGTTCAAAACTTGCTTTACATTCTAGGAAGGTTGTAGGGGCGCAAGTGAAACCATTCATCCCTGGCATCCTTTGGTACAGGGCACAACCTCTTCCCCTCCCTTGGAGTAACTGATGTGTTTCCTTATTTGCTGAGTTAGAACAGCTCCAGAGGAAAAATGCTGCTCATGGACTGCTGGCATACATTCAGGTCAACAATTTCTCTAAGGTATGAAGAGAAAGCATGGCATCCATCCATACCTGAAATATGTCCTTCATGCAGCAGTTTTCAGTAGTGAGATGTGTGTGAAGTGAGGCAGATGATTTCTTTGCAACTTCCTTGTACACTAAGGACCATGACAAATGCATTTCCATTGACCCCACAAGTGTCAGCTTTTTATTTTATATTTTAGTGGATGGTAATCACACCCCTTGATGGTACTAAACACATATTTGGGCTTAAACATAAGGTGATTTGATGAGCAATGCATTGGGCAAGATCCTACTGCCAAGAGTTTGCAAAGGCGTGTCATGAGCTGACTCCTTACAAACACTGGTGCCAGCACCAACCCCATGAGCAGTGTAGGGCACCTCGCTCTTGAGTTTGGCTCATCCCCCAACCCCAGCTGTGTTTACCAGAGGTGACATCTGAGCACTCATATTCCACAGAGGTGTCAAAAGAAATACAGTGGCACTTCATCATCCCCTAAAAATGTTTGGAATTAATTGATATATTTTTTGCTGCTAACAAAGGAATCTCCAGTCAGGCACTATGTGGTACCATGCCCATAAAATGTTTAAATCTTTCCCCTGAGTTGAAATGTCTTGTTGTGATCCCATACTTCAAAGGAATATCATTTATCTTTCAGTTAAGCTTAACTGATGAAAATTCTTCCTCCTGGCTTTAAATCTGTATGCCTCACTTGAAGCCACTTCTTTTTTTTTTTTTTTCCCTTAATTCCATATAATAGGTTGTCTAATCAAATTACTAGTTGTGTTTATTTTAGTCAACATAACCCAGTATCTTGATCTCTGGGGGCAGGCATG
Organism: Calcarius lapponicus; assembly: GCA_039654755.1. NCBI lineage: Eukaryota > Metazoa > Chordata > Aves > Passeriformes > Fringillidae > Calcarius > Calcarius lapponicus. The sequence continues at coordinate 49,682,244 of CM077466.1, forward strand.
TTGATTTTAAATGAATTGGTTGATTTTCTGGCAGCTTATGAACTGTTTGTGCTGAATATATCAATTATCATCATCATGTAATCAAATCTGCCAATTATGTGACATTGTGTTAGTTCATTGAACAAATGCAAAGAAAAGGCTGTGACCAAAACTGCTGGGTCCATACTACTTCTGTGATATGGGAAGAACAATCAAGTTGTAGAATTAATTCAGAAATTTTATTGTTAATTTTAATTAGCTTCTTCTCCTTCTGTCATGAAAGCTGTGTCTTGGATCCTCCTCCTTACCTCCAGTCACAAAGCTAGGCTGTGATTACTTCTAATTATTTTATAGGACAGAAAACCTTTTTGTAAACAACTATGAGAAACACACTTCTGTGACAAGATGATACCAAACTAGACAGAGTAATATCAACAAAAAGGTCTGTCAGCTGTGACAACTTCAAGACAGAATTATCTCCCATCCAAAATATTTTTCTCCCTATCATGGGTACTGATGAAACATGCTTTCTGGGATGATTCCTCCCCCCAAAAAACAACCCCTTCCCCAAAGTCCAGAGTAGTTTTACATGCTTTTTTGCCAAAAGGAATGGGTCATAAATGATCTGAAATTTTTAATCCCTAGCCATACCTTTTAATGAGAAGAGATTTAAGAGATAGAGCAGTTTACACAGGCATATTTTCTTTTCTTTAAAATTTTATCAAACTCAGAAATCTAAACAAAAGGCATTTGGGAGCTCCAAAGGAAGACCTCAAAGTACTCAGAGTTAGACTGAAGATGCTGGCTGCTCCCAGCTGTCAGACCAAGATGTTGAGGGCCATGAAGAGGAGAGTGGGGCTTGAAAGTGTTCTACAAATCACACCATCACTGAAAATTTTGAGAAATCCTCTTCACTAGAACAGTGTCTTCTGTCCTCCTCATCAAGTGTGTTCTGCAGCCAGTCTGAAAGCCACATACAACACATGCAGCTCTACATATTTACAGCTGTACAGACAGAGTGCCCTTCTACCTCACTTTCTTTGTCTCTTCAGGAATGAGACCCCCAATTTCACCACACCTGAAGATGGATGCCACTGTGGTAGGAGAGAAGCACACCAGCACATGGACTGTGAATGAGCACCACTTGTCTTCTGGGCTTCAGATGACTTCTCTGATGGGTTTTGAGCTGACACAAATTTAGCAGGCTCATGAACGTCATTAAGCTTCTGTCTAGCCTCAGTTCCATATCAGCATGGCTTGGACCACCTGCCTCTCTGCACACACACACCACAGATCGACTGCAGTGGAGATAAACAAGATATTTTAGTCCAGTCACCTTCTGCTGTAGTGAAATCATCTCCTTTCCATGCTTGTGAAACACCCTTGTGAATAAATTGATATGTAAATATGTTTGTATTTGAACACATTTTTCCTAGTGCAGAAGGCATTAGAGAAACTAAGCATTGTTAGTTGTACACCAGCAAAGCTGGACTGATGGTTTTTGTTTTAATCATAACAGTTGGTGTGTAATTATGGGAAAATACAAGGAGTTTTAGGGCTGTGTGGAGCTTACTCAAAGGCACAAATGAAAGGGTGCGTTTCATCTTTCTGCCCTAAAGAAGCAAAACTTTTTTCCCACCCCATCTAGGCTGCTTATCATATGGGAGAATCAGTCAGAGGGAGCGGGCTGGGGAATCCTCTTTCAGAGGAGCTGCTGAGCAGTGTCAAGCTGGGGTATCTGGGAACCCACAGAGCTCTGATACCCATGGTGTTGGCTGGTGCCAAACATGGAGATGTTGGTGCTCCCAAGGCTTCTCCCAGGAGAGGCAAAGCTCTTTGCCTGCAAGATGTTGCAAACTTTCTTTGTTCCTGAGGAATGCATGAACGTGTTTGGGTTTCTTTCCCTTGATTGTGCACCCTGGCTTCCTCACAGCCTCTGGCAGCAAAGTTGGAGGAAGGACAGATAGCTGAGTAGACCAAGTCCACTTGCTTTGTCAGGAAGTCAAGTAAAAAAAGATTTCTTTAATACTGTGTTGATCTTAGTGACCTCTACTGAGCTCCTGTCCTTTCCTGAGACAGAGAATTAGTCTCCCTTCTATTCTTGGTTTGAAGTGATAAGCTTGTTCCTTTGCCATGGGAATGGACAATGGATAAAAATCAATTCTCATTTAAGAAGCTACAGCAGTTTGCCTTTGCCTTTTCCTGCTGCCTGTATTGATTCCCTGAGCTCTCAGGGACACTATCAATCCCGCTGCAGTCCAGATTTATTTGAAGAGGAACTGTGATGATGGGTGCAGTTCCTGAGAAAAGCCCCTTCCATCTCCTCCTTGCTGTTCTGAGAGACAAACCAAGGCCATTTATCCCATCTGTGGTGCTGTGGATTCTCTGGAGGAGTTTACAGCCCAGGGCCATGATTGTCACTGCAATGAAAATAGCAGCGCTTGTCACTGCAGGCCTTGTTGCTGCAGCTCGAGCAGAAAAAGGAAAAGGAAATTTACTTTGGGGAAGAAACAGAAATGTGACAACTTTTTCCTGAAGGAATTTTTGAAGGTATTTTCCTGATGGTCCCTTGACTCTCAATTACCTTGAGATAGTCAACAGGTCTGTAGCATCCTGTCCAAACAGTGCTCATGTGTCTGCCCTGTCTCGTAACATATTTTTTATTCACATAAGGCACTGGATATAAGCTGGCTCACACTAAACACCCCACCAGAAATGATACCTAAAATGTTAATCTTGAAAATTATGCTACTGTAAGTAACTATGTGGGGTGAGGAGATAGTGGAAAGTTAGGTGCCCATGACTTCAGAATTTTATGCTCTCATAGATCACTAGGTAATTGCTCCCACCCTTTTCTCCCAAACAGAAAACCCAAGCCCAAGAGCTCTGGTGTTGCAGGTTAGTTATGACCTGGCTTTTTTTGACAGTTGCAAGGTGGAGTGGTGCAAAACAAGTTTTCTTACTGGGCTGCATCAAGCACCATCTTTAAAATAATATTTTTATACACATGAAATAATGTGTCTCGTTAGTTTTTTCCACACCTTTATTCTCATTAGTGAAAAATACTCCACAAACCAATGGGAAAGTTACATCATGTGCCATCATGCAGGGTTTCTTTATAGAAAAAGCTATAAGCTGTTACCCATTGTATACATTTCAACATTCACTCCCAGATTTGAAAACTCAAACCCAATCTGCTATGTCTCTTTGCAGGGAGAATTTCCTACTCATTTTCCCTGGGATTCATGGATTAAAAACTCTGATATTGGCAAGAAGTATGAGTGTGGTACCAAAAGCTCAATACATCCCTGCTCTGTGCTGGCAATGAAAAACATTTTCTGTGGATAATCACCTGAGAAGATTTCTCTGCCCTTCCTGCAGATTTTTCTCCACATTTTCTATTTCCTCTTAGACTTGCAAATGCCCCTGTTCTGCCTGGATGGATCTATGCTGGGTTGTGCTGGTCACTCTCAGTTGTTACTGTGTCTGACTGAATTCAATTAAACTCTTTTGGGTACATTGGATCTGACTTTTCTTTTCCTGGAGGCCAAAAAACCTGCCAACAGTGCCAGGTGATTATAAATCCCAAACTGCTATTGCTGGATGCAGGAGAATCCTGAGATTGTAGGAGTTCTCACTGCTTGAACATAAGAGTTAAGCCTTAAAACTATTCACAATTGCATCTTAGCTTATTTGAAAGTAGTTGCTAGACTTCTGTAAAATAATTATTAGTCCTTGTAGAATAAGCCCAAGTGTATAAGGTTCACTAGGCAGATATTGGTAATTAGCTCTTTTTTTTTTAGTGCAGTTGGAACACATTAATTATTTAATGAGTTTTGAAGTGCCGAAATGTGTTTCCTTCTCAATGAAAAATTTATGCCACGAGGCAATGAACAGTTTGTCTCTGCCTAGTCAATAAGTGTTTTCTTAGACATATGAAAATAATGTTTATCCATAGGGGGACTGCAGATCCTCAATGTGTATGAGAGGAAGCCTTTCAGTTTCCCTTACTTGAAATTTGTAAAAATATACTTGAAAACTGCTGAAATGAAGTTAGCACTGAGATTCAAGGAATGTGCTAAGCGACTCAGAGTGCATTTTGGGATATAGTTTTTAAGGACTTCCTTTTTGCATTTACATCTGTTGCACATGCAGAGCCATGCAGAAATAAGTTTATTCTGGGAGGGAACAGTGATAAAGAAAAAATTCAGTGAGGCTCTACAATGAGCAAATAAAGGGAGGTTTTCTGTCACTAGAAAATAAAACTTTCTTGCATTTTCTGCTCTTTGAAGTTACTCAAACAAACTATGCATCAAAGGTGTTGGATTTTTGATTTTTCAGCACCAGGAAGCTTAAAGTCCCCATTTGACCATCAATACTCCTTGGAGAGTATTATGCTCTGTCTGTAGTGCTTTGAGAAGTGTTTAACTCTTCATATTCTTTGCAGAATGTTTTGGCATGAGCTTATGGCAAGGACATTTGATAGTCCTTATCTTTACAGACAACATAGTGAATATACATTTTAAGACTAATTTTGGAGCATACACACACTGAGTTTTTGTTCAGTAGCCCTGATTCTATATAGAAATTCTGACCAATTTTCTACCCTTAGTGAAACCAATGAACCAGTTGTCATTTTATTTTCTGATTGAAGTTTATTAACATAAGACTGTTACCAACAACACCTGTAAAGCAAAACCAAAAATGCAAGGTTCAATGCTAAAAGCTAAAATTGTTTATCCATCAGTTTGTTATATGTATTCTTTGGCAAGTATTTAACACAGCTGATTTGGGTGACCAGTCAAGTTATTTTGAGAAGTTTGTGGAGGGATTTCCAATTTTAAAAGTTGATGTGTGTGCATATACATACATACATACATATATACATACATATATATATATATATAAGAGTTGTAAATGTAACAGATGAAGGATTCCAGCATCACATATGGCTAAAAGAGAAGGGAGCTGGGGAAAGTCTGTGCAGAGAACTGACAAACAGCATGTGAGTGAGCAGGATGAAGACAGAGACAGGTTGTCTCCATTACTGTGGATGGACAAAGCACAGAAAAGGGAACACACACCACTTACACCTTCTTCCTCTGTATTCCCACCACTGTAGAATTAGCCAGTGAGGTGTGACATACAGGTGCCAAAGCCACTCTGCATGATGCTTTTTTCCACATGAGATGTAAGGCTGTCTTCATCTAAGCTAAACTTACAGTTTAGAAACAGGACACGATGTCTCCCTATGTGGAGAAAACAAATCAGTCACTTGGGCTCAGTTTATTCTTAGAGGTCCTGACACAGGGATGGCAAAACCTCCCCCTATTCTCACTCCTAGCCCACTGCCCTAGAAACATTTGTCAGTGGGAGATGAACTGGGACAAAACTCCTGACAAACATACTTTACCCAAGACAAGTGGAACTGCAAAAATTTCCAATTTTGCAATGCACAGAGTCCAACAATTTATGTTGAGAGAATAGACAGCAAGAGCAAAACAGATCGAAGTAAGTCTTTATTAGTCAAATAAAAATCCCAATAAGAACTGCAATACTATCACAGAATGTTGCATCTCTAATTATTATATAAGCTTACCTTAAAAGTCAACAATGCTGTAATTTTGCTTTTTGTAGAGTGGTGCTTAGGTTCTGGTGGAAAAAACACTCTGCTTTGTTTTGTAGTAAATTCATTTTGGAAAATGATAGGTAGGTCTACTTAGTATAAATTGGACTTTGTTTGGAAAATGTGATTTTTACAGAAAGTTACTGAAGTGATGAAAGACAACTCTCCTATTCCTTGTCTGATCAATGCCCAAATGAAGGTCAGAAAAGAAATTCTTATTCCTGTAAGTGGCAACTTTAAAATAAATGGTATACACCTTGGTTTTCATACTTTATTCTGGTTTTTAAGGATGATTTTCTACATGGATAGTGTTTCATTCTGACTAGAATGCCATTGAAAAGTGTGAATTATTTAATGAGTTTTGAAGAGCTTAACTGCCATTCCTTAAAAAAACCTAAAATCCTTAAATATGTCTAGGATGCTGCCAATTTAAATCCACACAGCTGTTTGCTCACTCCCCCCAGTGGAATGCAGAAGGCAATCAGGAGAGCAAAAACCCCTCCTGTGTTGAGATAAACAGTTTAGAAAGTAAAGCAAAAGCTGTGGACACAAATAAAATAAAATAAGGAATTCATTCCCCACTTCCCATGGGCTGGCAGGTGTCCATGGTCTCCAGAAAAGCAGAGTTCCTTACTGCATGATGGCTACCTGGGAAGGCAAATGCCATCACTTCATCTTCTTCATCACTTCATCTTCTCACCTCTGACTGCTGAGCTCGAGGCCATGTGGTCTGGAATGTCCCTTAGGTCAGTCAGGGTCCCCTGTCCCAGCTGCATCACCTCCCAGATCCTTGCTCACATCCATTCTGCTCCATGCTGGGGCAGTGTGAGGAGCAGCAAAGGCCTTGGTGCTCTGTGACCAACCCTTGTCAAATAAGAAAGTGTCACTTTGATAGCCTGGTTTGATTACAGCCAGCAGTGCTGCATCACTGCTCTCCTGTGCTTTCCAATCTTTCTGCATTTTATTACCTTGTCTATTAACTCCAGAGGCACGCATCACATTTTTGTCTTTTTTTGTCCAGTTTAGTTTTGCTGCAGTTCTTGAGAAGAATCCCTGCATGTTGCTTGGTATTATGGCACCTGATGAGGATTAAATAGGGCGAGCTGTGAAAGTGACTTCTCCTTTTGCTTGCCTTGGTTTTGTATAGTGGGGTGACTCAGTTACTTTTTGAGCAGGCAGCAGACACAGAGGGGCACCAACTGCTACCTGTTCTCCCATGTGTTTAGGAACACTTTTTCCTTCAGAGGAGTGCTGTGAGTCTCACAGGAGAGGAGAAGGAAAAGCTTTTCACCAAGAATGGTCATCAGACAGATTTAGTCCTGAATGTGCTTCAGTCTGAGCAGCCTCTCACCACGCTCCTCTGGGATTTCCATCACATGGCTCCCAAGGAAAGGTGACAGCATGAGTACACCTAATGCTCTACTGGCTGCTTTCCAACAGCACCTAAAGATCCAAGATCTTCCTGACTGCCACGTAAGAGGAGACACTGTGTCCTTTATAGCACCATTTCACCAGAAACAGAGGTTGAGAAAGACCTGATTTGCTTTTGTGACATTCTACATTCCACAAAGATATTGTATTTAAAAAATGCTTTTTATTATTTTTAAATTTTTTCCCACCCATCAGAAGAATGGTTAACAGCTTGAAATAATGCAGGATCTTTGTGATATGAGTTACATGACTGTCTCACAACAGAATTTTCTCAAAGTAGGACTCAACAATTTAAGTACTTGAAATCCCCAGCTGCCTGTGCTAAAGGCAAAAGAGTGGCCAATTTAATTAACCACAGCAGCAAGGAACATAATTCATTATCAATTTTACCAATATCAATATCCTGAATGTGAAAGAGGCTGGAACACAGATGTCTAACCAGGAAAGCAACACTGTAAATCTGATTGCTTTCCTTGCTCTCTTGCTCTTTAACTGATTGCAAGAAAAAAAGCAAAAAAAAAAAAAAAAAAAGAAACAAAAAAACAAACAAAAAAAACCAAAAAACCAAAAAAAAAAAAGAAACAAAAGAAAAAACCAAACAAAAGAACTCCAATGAATTTGACTAACATAGTAGAAAAATATGCCCAAAAAAAGTCATTAAAGAGCATTTCCCAGAATCTATAAAATTGCTTTTGTTTTCACTTAACATATATTTTCCTTCTAACCTGATTTTGTCATGAAACAGTTGTGACAGTGACAACGGCTAATCACAGAAATGAAAAAAAGCAAGGAGTTCAAGAGGTCACATAGACTGTCCTCTTAAATCTAGGAGAAAATTAACTGTATCTGGATTCACTAATATGTTTCTTAAACCCCATTTTAGAAACTCCTGTTACCAGATACTCCACCACATCTTTGCCTATCAGTCATCACTGTCAGGAGCAAGATTTTGCATGTATTTAGCATTATTTTTGTGCTCTAAATTAAGATAATTACTATTTACTTTGCCTTTGAAAATCAGAGCTGATTAGGGAGTCACATTTTCATTCTACAAGGAATTCCAGCTTCCAAATGCTATTGTTATCCCAAATGAGAGAAAGAAGCCAAAATGATATTTTTTCCTCAAAGTTAAAATGTCATATCTTGGATTAGGATGACCAAAATGTTCTCAAGTCTGTCAAACCATTTGTCTAATTATCCTTTCAAACATTCATCTGCATGAAATCATTCAAAGAAAAGATTTTAGCATTATCAGAATGGTACATGAAAGCTGAAATTATGTGCTTTGTCTTTCCTGCTGAAATTGCTGCTGAATATTTTACATGCCTGTGATTTGTTTGCTTTATTTTCAAATAAATTACATTCTTTGTTGGAAGATTATTCTAACTCTTTGCTAGATTGCAGTGAATAGGTTGCTTGGTAATTTTTTTTTTTACAAGGACAGTGACTGTAGATAATAGATTTTTTTAAAAGAGAAGCTCTCCTGTTATTTACAATCAAAATCTGCATTAAAATTTTACATGCAAACCAACATAGATTAGTATTTTATCAAATTTTACTGAAATAATTTTACTAATATCACCAATATCCAAAACCTTAGTTTCAGAATAAATCAAGGCTTGTGGGCAAGAAACTGCTAGAGCTGAGACAGGGGATGTGCACCAGAGACCTGTAACAGCACTGGAGTCATTGATGTTGCATTCTTCACTGGAACTAAGCTGGAATTAAGCATAGGCAGGGAGTGGAGGGGGAGCAGGGGGAGCAGCAGATCTGCTTTCTTCCCTTTGAACCCTGAGCTCCCTGCACCACATGAGTGTGCTGATCACTGCACACAGTGCATCGTTACTAGTGGGAGCTAGGCATAGCCCCAGGAATGTGTGCGGAGATCAGGAGAAACCCCTGGAAATTAAACCTGTGGGAAAGTCAAAATTCTTTCTAGTTCAGTGCAGCAAACTGATAAAAGCAGCTTGTAGTGGGTGAAACAATAAAGAATAACCCCACCCTCAGGCTGAGTTTTCCATGATAAAGTTATGTTGATTTAGCATGATTTAACAGGCTCTGATCTTGGAAACTTCAGCCTTGGAGTAGACTCCTGCATTCCCAACCAACCCACATTGCTAGGTCAAGATTGCTGCTTTTCTTTTACTGAATAGGACACTTGATGTAGAAACAGAATTAATGTCCCGTTGCTCTGCTGCTCTTTGCTGAACCTGCATTTCCCACTCGGCCTCATCTAGAGCTGATTTATTGCCACTAGAGCTGACAACAGCCTATTAGTCACTGAAATAACATCAGCATAACAGGAGAAGAATGGAGCAACAGATGTTTATCCCAGATCAGGATCCCAAACATCTGAGGAGACTAAACAGCTTCTTTTGTTCAAATAACAGATTTTGCATGAAGCCCCAAGGCAAAATACAAATGCCAGCCTGACAGCTTCACAGCCCAGAAACACACACTGGTTCTTAGTGTCCTTGCTAAATCCAGCCCTCTCTACATCTCATCCAAATTTCCACAGACTTGTAGTGAAATCTTCCTCCGGAAATGCGGCATTGTACCACAACACATCACTGTTGGTCAAAATGAGACACAGTAACACTGCTTTATATTTTGACCACAAACCCCAACATTATCTCCTCCTCAAGGTCAGGGAGATATTTTGACTACATCACACACTCTGTGGGCTGCCATGTATTGCATCTTCTTCCACCTTCTTCTTCAAGCTGCTTCAGGGAGCATTGCTGTTTAACACCAGCAAAATTTGTGTCATTCGCTACTGTTCCCAAACCTTCCTCTGCAACATCTGCTTCCCAGTTAGGAGGGCCAGGGCTAGTAGAAAGGAACACACCATGGGTTGAGCACAATAGATAAGTGTATTAATGCATAGGAGGTGTCAGTGCTCTCCCCAGCCATCAAGAGAAGGCTGTCATCCAGCTCTCAGGAGGTTTGAGTTGCAAGGTGAAAGAAGCACCAGCCAGGGCTGTGGAGCTGCTGCTCATTTAGCAATGAGAGCTTGCACCTTGCCTCTGTTAGTGCTGGCACCTCTTTGTGTTGGGACTTGCCACTCAACATCAGCAGAAAAAGGAAACAGCCCAACTTACTGGCTGCCAAAATAACACATTCAGGGGAGCCTTTAGAACAGCAGAGAACGGACCAAGCACCTCACTGCTCTGATTTCTAGTGGCAGAAATGATCAGATTCCTAAAGGGTCTTTAAATTGGTCTAATTTGACTGGCTTTAATACATGATTCTTGCTTTCTTAGTCTGAGTGACTATTTTATTCAAAATAGCCAGAATAGTTCCTTCAAATGAGCTTTCTTCTTTTTTTCCTGGGCAGGTTTCCTTTTCTGTATTGTCATCCAGGCCATGTGTGATCATTTAAGATACACTAAGTGCATCTGTACACTCATTTTTCACACGTGTAGAGTGGCTCATTTCTCCTTTCAGGGAAGTACTAAATTTTGTGTGAAAAGTAATACTAAGCTCTTGTGTGTACAAAGAAAATTATTTTCTCCTGGCCTTGTGTTCCTTTCCTGCACTATATTCATTGTCATAAATAGTAAACACATACAAAATGTCCTCTGAAGCTAGACAATTTAATTCTCTATTTAAAATTCTCCCTATTACTTAAATGATTGGGAATTTACTTTGCTTGCAAAAAAGTATTTTGCCTGTTGACATGTTCTTCACATTAGATCCATGACTAAAGAGCAGGAAATTGATAAAAGATCTCTCTTCTCTACATGTTGTGGTTTTTTTTCCCCCTCTGGTTTTCCTTTTACACCAACATGGGACATTACTTTTCATTGCATCTGCCTGGATTGTGTCAACTCACACCTTTTATCAGAATGGACATCTGATGTTTTTCAAAGAGTAAAATCTGTAAGTCCCATCACTATGTGATATTTCTCTTAAGAGAAATCAGTTTCTAACTGATTATCTCAGACACTACATTTTAACTGGGGAATGGGTATTTGTCATAAAAAATTGTCTGCTTCCTGCACCAAAACAGAAATATCCTCAAACTCAATTCTAAATATAAATATATTTGCACATATATATGTGTTTATAAAGATGGACCCCATATACATATTTATGAATTAAGTCAATCTTGGGATTTTTTAGATGTTTGTAACAGGCATAACCACAAGCATAAAAACATCTTTGCAAGTTTCTAAGGTAACAGAATGTGTTTGTTTCCAAACTGAAATCTGGAGGACCAATAATTTACAAGAGAGAAGAAAAAAAATTTAGCTAAACCTGGAAAGCAAACAGACCATAATGAATTATTCTTGGAGTTCACTACTTGAAAGCACCTTAAAAATAGGGAATGGATTTCCATTGTGTATTATGACATCTGACTGCTGAAATGTCACTGGAATTTGGGGGCAACAACTCTTGAAAAGCCTCAGGGTCTGGAAAACTCACATACATTTTCTCAAACAGAGTACAGCTGCCTACCTGTGGAAACACCATTCCAAGAACTCAGTCGAAAGCAAAATGAATTATATGAGATATAAATATCCATTGATTGTAGCAGGGTAATTGTTTAAGGTATTCCCCTCATGCACAAAATTTTTAAAAAAAATATATCTAACCTACAAATTCTCCTTTATAGAGTTTAACAGCTTCTTTCTCAAGACTTTAAACTGCTTAATTTTTTTTATCCCCTGGCTTAACAGCTGAAGTGTTTTCCACAGCTTTACTTTGAAAAGAAGTAAATCTAATGTGCTATAATGTCACTGGCAAATGTTTATTTACTGTAGGCTTTACGTGCTGCTAATTTATCTTCCCTTTATAAGTAATCTTCCAGAAAATTCAGCCTGTGAAGATCCAGGGAAGAACCAACTTTTAATCTTAAGAAGATTTAAAAAAAATTCTTTATTGAAATGCTGTCAATAATGAAGCAGAAAAATGTTCTGCAACCTGTACATTTTTCTTCTCCCTCCAGCTTCTGTCATTTGATGTATTCTCTTCTTACATCTTTTATATGCCCATAAAGTTAATTACAGCTACACCTTATTCACATCCTTAATCTTCAAGGTATTTAATAGGGTTTAATGAATATGGGATATATTATTTCATCAAAAAGACAGATCAGGCAGAAAGAAGGGGAGAACAAAGAGGTATTCACTGCTTTTAAAGGCCCACCCAGTATGTATAAGAGAGTTCTGAGCATATCTCCCCAACCCTATCTGCTCTTCTGCTCTGACAGATCCCATCCCTCCTTATGCTCCTGAAAAACTTCAGCATTTAAGGCTCTTCAAGAGGCATAGATTCCTCATCATCCTCTTACAATCTGACTTTTCTAGCGTTTTGGGTTTTTGTCAGTGAAAGCTGAACTCCTTTCCTCTTCCTCTTTGGGTAACATTTCAATACTCTGTTTTCTCCACTGTCCTCATTTTCCTATTGCAAGCCTTCCTGACTCAGTATCCACCTCCTAATATAACATCCACAGGCAGTTTTCCATATCAGGGACACAGAATCTCACTCTGCTTATGTGCCACTCAGATAGATTTGTTCTCTGTCTGTAATTAAATCTACTAATTATCTGCTGACATTCAAATTCATAGCACCGTGGAGCCCTTTTAAGCAGAACCTTGGCAATATTTCCAAAGACTTGTTTTTTTGTGGGGGGAGGCAAAAGGAGAGGAAGGAGGGAGATGGGGAGAGAATAGGTTTGTTTTCACTTTCTCCCTTGAGTTATAGCCTACATTTCCAGTAAGCACCTACTCCCAAGCCAAAATAATAAAATCTGGTCATTGTGGATCTTTAATAAGGAGGTCTGCAGCTGGTGTTTTCTTACTGTCTCACATACTTAAATTTGACATGTCTAGAGGTAAGAGGTCTCTGGGGAAGATAATGCTAGACTGCTGTGTGTCTGCTTGGAAATTGGATAAACTCCCAAAATTCCTGACTCTGGTCACAGAGACCCTGAAGGTGATCAGCAAGGATAGGAAGATGAGCAGCAGCTACATCTTCCCTGTTTGAGAACGACTTGGAGTGCTCCTTTCACAGTAAGTGCCAAAACTGGCCCAGCAAGGGCCTGAATCCATATTCAACCCTGGGCATTATGATGGGCAAGGGCCAATGCTGGATTTGGAAATCAAATTCAGCTTTTGCCCACAGCAGTGCCCTGGATGCAGCAGGCACAGCCCAGATCGATCACTCCACTCTGATGGCTCAGCATCTCTCCATGTGCTGTGACCATTTTGAATCCAAGGTGGAAGTGCTCAGGTCTACCAAGTCAGGTTACATCTTCTCCTAAGCCACACCTGAGACATTTGCACCCCCTGGTCTGCCAGGACAGAGCACAGAGCTTGCAGAGAGGGGCAATGTCTTCCTGTGCCACTTCTTGATGATGCTTTCCCACCAGCACCCTGTGAGTCTCTGCAGATAAGAATTAGGCCTTTTTGCTTTTAACTTTTTTAATAAAAGAAGGTGGATTAACTTCTTTAGGGGAAGGAGCTGCCTGGGATCTGTTTGATCTTCTGTCTGCATTCTCAGTTTGATCTGTTTTTCCAAGCAGTCAAAAAACTGCTTTTTGTATTTTTTAATAAGCCTGGGAAGAATTCTTCTGGGTGCCTCTAACAACCATCTGATCTTTTACTGGTACCTTTTCACTCATGAACAGGCCTGTTGAGAGCACAGATAATTTTCATACAAAATCATGATAAGGGGAGGCCCTGAAAGAAGAAATTAATGCACGAGGGACCGTAAATTTGCTGTATTTTTACAGAAAGAAGAAATGGTGGATTGCCACAAAATATTTTCATGGCTATTACATTGAACTGTATTTACAAAGCAGGTGCAGTTTTGTCTACAACAGTCATTACCTATCTGGAGCCTTTATAAACAACTGGAAAAAAATTTGAATTTACAAGAGTATCATGGCAAAGAAAGATATTTATCCCCAAAAACATCTATGAATGTTATGAAAAAAACATTATGAACATTATGAAAAAAATATTTGTCTTGAAAGCAGATCAGCCCCAGCCCCTGGATGTGAGGCATGTTGAAGTCTGGAGTGTTCCAAATCTACAGCTAAATTGAGTAATGGGGCTGCATCACTAGTTCTTCTCTCACTGTTAGGAATTTGATGTAAGCAGAAAATATGCTGTCATTACTGTGCATCTGACAAAGGACATGTCACAAACAGGGAAGAATTAGTCCAGTGATAAAACACCCTGAAATGCCACAGCAAGTTCCTTTTCTATCACTCTTCCTCTCTTTTTTGGCAAAGATCTAAACCTGAAAAGCACGGATAGTGACAAGTCAAAAATATAACTGGGGTGGTTATTGGAGGAGGTAGGTAATAAAAGTAAATATCACGCTTCCTACATTCACCCAAAACTCCTTCAGGGTTTTAAGAACTTTGTAGCATTAAGTCCAACCTGCTCTAAAGTACAAACATCTGAAAGTTAAGGACCATTTTTATCTTGGCATATTTAGGGTAGGATTTAAATCCCCAGCTTTGAGGTTTCTCAAAGATACAGATCACAGAGATCAGAACCTCACTAATCATTAAAAGCAGACAGGAACACAGAATTTACCAGTCTCAGGATGTCTCTGCTCAACAGAACAACCATTGGTCTATATGTGCATAAGTTATAGAAGGCTAAAATTGACTGTGGTGAGTGCCACCATTAACTTGTATGCACATCTGTTTTGACATCTGCTGTAATGTTCATCTGCCAAAATAGAGGCAGAACTTTATATTTCAAGCATTAAAAATACACCCAGACCAAACTGTACAGGTGATTAGGGGTAGGGACTGGTACACCACTCTCCACAGAGCAAAATTGCTGAAGAATAAATGGGCGTGCGACATGTGCCTTATTTTCATCCTCTTGTTTCACAGAGTTAAGCCACCCAACACTACCATTCTACAACTCCAGGCAGCTACACAATCCTGGACAGAGAGCTTCAGTGGATGGGCCAGTGAAATGAGCCACAAAAGAATGCCAGGTGTTTAACCACGAACCTCCTTTACTGTGAACGGAGGCACACATGTTGTTGCTGTCAGTGCTGACAGGATTCTCTGAGCTAATGTGGGAATTCTGCATCTCCTCTTGTCCACAGATTATTGTGATATAACAGCAGAAATCCAGCAAGGCACATTGCAGTCATCTTACACTGCCTTTTCCACATGCACACACAGCCGTAGTATCCATAATCAAAAAAGTGTGGGTTGGAAGGTACCTATGAAAGTCTTCCAGTCCAACCCTCATGCAATGCACAGGGACATTTTCCAGAAAATGAAGCTGTATAGTGTCATGTTGTGCAAGGCAAGGGAATGCTTGGGAAGTATCAACTTTGCCGGCCACATGCAGATTGTAGCTCAGAAATACAGGGACATGGTTACTGTCCTAGCCTGGGCCTGTGGGACAGCATGGAGACGTACTGGGAATATTTCAAGACTTGAACAGTGGAACTGTCTGCTTTAGAAATGGGAAAATATGGTTCCCAAGGAAGCATTGGGAGACAGCTGCTTTGCGCTGAGTATTATAGACTCAGACCACTCTAACTTTTACAAATTGCTGGCTCCTTGTGGCTCCAAACTCATCAAAGTATGGAAACTATGAGGTGAAGTGCAAACCTGTAAAAGGAGCCTGTAGTGTAAAGAATGAAAATGTTGAAGATCAGCAGCTTCTCAGGAAGAAAAGCACTTTGAGTAGTATAGATGGCAAGGTTATGGGGTTAGCTTGCATTGCAGTGATTTTGTTCTTTAATATTCTTCTCTTCCACTGTATGATTTTCTCTCCTGCTTATTTTGACAAGAAATCATTGGTGCAAGGACCATAGAAGATATTTTGGTGAAGAACTCTTCTTGGGCACTAACCAAATAGATGATAGGATACAAGAAGTTACTGTTCTTTTTAAAATAATCACAAAATCACAGAATAAGCTGATTTGGAAGGGAGCCACAAGGATTATTGAGTCCAACTTCTGTCCCTGCACAGTTTTTCAAGTGTGATACTATCACCACCCCCTGTCTGTATTTCAATCATTTTCTGGTTCTGATTTCTAGTTTTCATGTTTCTGCTTTTCCTGAACTGTTTTTCTCTCTTTTCAAAGGAAAAAGAGAAGACACAAAAAAATAAGACAACCAGTTTTTCATATGCATGAATACCACAGCCAAATCTTTACACACAACAGTTAGGAACATTCACGTCAGTGGCCTTGAGCACTGTGTTGGCCTCTCTGGATGTGGTGCTGCTTTCACTGCCTGTGCTTTGCTGTCCTGACAGAGATGGAGAAAACCTGTGCCTCCTTGCTTTTTGAATCACCCTCGGGCATTTTTTTAGCTAACTGGTTGTCTAAATGATAGTGAGTAGAAATCAAAGCCTGGTTAACAGCAAAATGCTCAGTGACTTGTGCAGCTCATGGCTCCAGGGCCGTTCCTTCACTGATCAGGTTGCAAATCAAGTAGGATGAACAAGTTTCTTGTACCTTATACTGTAGGATTTCACTGTAAGGAGTGCTGCTGTGAGTAAACATCCTTGTGGCAATGCTCTGCCAGGGGACTCCAGCCCTGCTGGGAGTCAGGGAGCATGAACTGAACAGAAGAGTCTCTTCTTGATGCTCAGTACAACAGGGAAGCAGTCCAAGATAATTGCTTTGTCCTCCACTGAGCACTTGTTTACATATTTACGTTCCCTTTCATAGCTCAAATGCCCACTGCAGTTCCACACTTCTCTCCATGGTTGTCTTATTAAGAACATAACACCCAGCTCAACACCAAAATGAATAAATGAGAATTATGGGTTCATATATGGATTCTGTACCTAGTAGCATCTCAGTCTTTTTCCTGGGAATAACTTCTTGAACATGGAAATTTTTTGGGGATCAGTCTCTGCCTAAATTGAGTCAAGTGCAGATTTGGACACAATGTTATTTTGTTCCAAAACATGTTTGGATTGTATAGTTTCCCAATTCAGTTTTTGGTTAAAAAAGCCAAAGGAAACTTTGGGCCTTCTTTCGCCTCTTTGTGCCATGATTTTTTCATCCATATCTCTGTAAAGAACAGCATTTGTAAGATTGCAAATAATGAACTTCTGAAGGTTTATTCCTGCTTGGACAGATGCCTTTAGGCAAAATCAGACCGATTTGTGCATATTTTAGCATATCAATTTGCTTTCTAAAATATGCATGTCATAATTTGTGAGAGGAGTTTGTCAAAGTGCAGCAAAAAGAAAGAAACTTTAATGCTGAATCAGAAAGGAAGCAGGCTGCAATAGGAATTTATCACAGAATTACAGAGTCATAGAAAATCCTGAAGTGGAAGGTACCCACTAGGATCATCGATGTCCAATTCCTGTCCCTGCACAGAACAATCCTGAGAATCCCACTATGTGCCTGGGAGTGTTGTCTGAACACTTCTTCAGCCCTATCAAGTTTGGGACTCTGGCCACTTCCCTGAAGACCCTGTTCCAGTGCCCAACCACCCTCTGGGTGAAGAATGTTGTAATACCCCGTCTAAACCTCTTCTGACACAGCTTCAGGCCATTCCCTGAGTCCTGCTACCAGTCACCCCAGAGAAGAGATCAGTGCCTGTCACTCCACCTCCCTCATGAGGAAGTTGTAGCCTGCAATGAAGTCTCCCCCCTCCTCTTCTCCAGGCAACTGCCACAACAATGTTATCTGAGTCAAATGCAGAAACAGAAGAAATGAAGATTGGAGTTGTAAAAATTAGTTTGTTTCAGCAGCATCTGCGGTAGTTAAGGCATGAGTGTTAAAATTTCTATAAGACCTTGACAGTGGCTCATGGGAGGAAAGGAAAAGTTTTTGGCCTGAGAAGTAAAATTTAATCCAAGTATCTGAAGTATGAATCCCTCAAATCTGCATGGCAGTGTCAGGAAGGGAGTTTAGACTTAAACCATAGCTGCACAGTTGGATTATTTTAGAAAGAAATCCCATAACAGTTACATCTGTAATGGACATGTTCTTGTGCAATTCATACAGAGTTGACCTTGATAACTGTGATATGCAGTATCTACAGGACAAGTGTCTACACAAATGGCTTTGTTTTGTGTACATCAGCACTGTTCTTCTGCAGTGGCTGTAGGCTTTTGGGGTAAACTTTATGTACTGTAACTCCCGAGTCTTGCTTGTATGGGGTTTGTTGTTTTGTTTTTTGATTTGGTTTGGTTTGAGGTTTTTTCATTGCAATGCTTTGTAGTATTCAACAGGAAACAATAATGGCCTGTACCTATGCCACAACTGCTGGCACAATGTAGGTAATTGTAACTTCTCTCTCATTTTCATAAAATAGATTAATATAATTCCATTTTTATTGGAACTTTTGATTGTTTGCTTAAACTTAGAGGTAAAAATCATTACAAATAGTGACAGTATCAGTTACTTTTCCATTTAACCTGTCATATCCTTTATCTGTCAATTAGGTCAACACTTCCTGCTTAGTGCTGGGGGAGGGAATCTCTTTATCGGATTCACTGCCATTTGGGAGGTAGATTGTCCATATGGCTCCACTTGAGCCAAATGACCAGAAGGCTTCTTTTCTGAGTCATAAAGAGCTTGTTGGCTGACTTTAGCAAGGACACACTTTTGATAATTTATGCTGTTAACAACAGGTAACTTCCCAATCAGAACAAAAAAAAAAAAAAAAAAGGAAAAGGGAGATAAGAGGCAATCAAAGATAGAGAATACTTTGTTCTGTCATGAGATGAAGACTGGATTCTGCCCTCTGTGACAGTAAAATCCTCGAATATCATAGAATCAAAGAATGGCTTGAGCTGGAGGGGACCTAAAAGATCATTTGGTTTCAACCCCCCTGCCAAGAACAGTGTCACTTTCCATTAGACCAGATTGCTCAAAGCCCCATCAAACCTGACCCTGATCACTACTATGGACTGGGCACCCACAAGTTCTCTGGGCAACCCCTTTCAGTGGCCATCACAATAAAGAATTTCTTCCTAATATCTAATCCAAACTACTCTCTTTCAGTTTGAAGCCACCTCCCCTTGTCCTGTCACTACATGCTCTTGTAAAAGTATCTCTCAATCTTTCTTGTCAGCTCCCTTCAGCTTTTGAATATTAAACCTAGTACCATCCCCCAAATTCAATCTTATATATTTTTATTAAATGTTTTAATTTAAGGAGTTAGCTGCCTTGCTTTGTAGCCAATAAGAAGAATGCTTCCCCCAGATATTTTCAAGAAAATCTTCTACCTTTTCTTTTCCTAGAAATTCAGGTTTTGGATGATAGGTTACTTTCAGTTGTGAAGCTGCATATCTTGGATTATAAAGTACTCTGAAAAAAAAACAAGCCCAGTTCAACGAAAAGCTGAGTGGTTTTTAAATTTTTTTTTTATTACTAAACTTCAATAAAAATTTTTCAAGCACATAAAAATAACTTCACTCACTGCTTACCACATTTTCTGATTCTGGATATTGATTGTTGTTCTGAAAGAAACTGAAATAATGACAAATTCAACAGCTCTAGAAACTCGTGCATCACAAACACAATAAACTATTCCAATTTCTAAGTAATCTTTTGCCTGGGATATGAATGTGAATTGTGTTGTTTCACTCACATGAAATAACAATTCTCTGGGCTAAAAGTCAGTAGCATTTTTCCTTGAGGAATGCAGACAGGTTATTATTTTACTTGTTTCTATCAGGTTGTTAAAAGGCATAATTTATTTACATTATGGTCCTCATCTCCCATTTTCCAAATAGTAGAAAGCTCTGATGGAAGATACTATTTTTTCTTCTTTTTTGACCCCCCCCACCTTTTTTTTTTTAATATTTTGCATGTGGTGAGGATGCTTTGCCCTTCCCCTGAGAAATTGTGTCAAGCAGTTATTTATTCAGTAGAAAAACGACCAAAGCAAAGATATGCATCTATTATAGGAGCAAACTTGTTTCACCTCACTGGTGACTGCCAGTTTAAGACAGAAGTAAATGTCACAGATCAGCTTACAAATCTGAAATAGTTAGTTGCTGTAACTAGCTTGCAAAGCAGGCTGTCATTGTTTACCCCGTATAAAAGGTATTCACTCTGCAGTTTCCACTGCAGAGGCACCAGCAGAGTTTTGCATTCTTATAGGAGGGGGGAAATGGGCTGTAGGGCTCCTGTTAGGCCAAATTAAGTGTGAGACATGGTTTAGCTCACTGTAAATGGGTAAACAAGCCCAGATGGTCTCTGCAGAGGAGAATACAGCTTCGCAGCACCATATTTAGAGAATTTCTTATTCTGGTCTACGTGTGGAAGCATTTCCAAAAGAATGAGTGGGACAAATATGAGTGCATGTCCAGATGAGATCTCTCTTTCTATGAAGGTCAGTGGCCCTAGTCTTAATGTTTACCCATGCAACTGAGAACTTCACCACAATTATTGTCCTACTGAGCTGCAGCCCTCAAAATCTCTGCTCTGCAGATGTGGAAGGGAACACGGTGCACGAGCAGGAGCTTGCCCGTGTGCGGATGCACAAAACCTGGCTCTAGTGCCATCCACTTGCTAGAAGTTAAGAGAAATGAGCAAGGGATGGTTGCCCTCTGAAACAGGAGCTAGCTGCAAGAATGAAATTTTGTGAGGAGACCAGGGAAATAAAGTTCAGAGGTGTCCTGCTCACCTAGGGTGGGGCGTACAGAAGCCAAACGGGGGAAGGCTCAGTGAAGAAGTGTGAGCATAAACAATTCCCCCTGAGACATGACCTCTTTGGACCGGTAGCAGGTGTTAAAAATCTCCTAAGGGCAAAGAGTTCAAGTGGGTTCACTGAATGAGCTGAGGCAGGAGTAGTCTGGGAGAAGGGGAAGATGTTTAGTGAAACGCAGCCCAAGGAATTATGGGGTTTATGCTTTGTGTTTTTTTTTTTAATTTATTTTTTTTGTTTTCTCCCTCTGAGCTGAACACAAGCCTAAAGGACTGGCTAAATCTGGTTGCAAATAAAATATCATAGAATGGAATGGAATGGAATTAAATTTTGTAGAATTTAATGGGATGGAGTGGAATGGAATTGAATGGAATGAAATGAAACCTCATAGAATGGCATTGGATGGCATGGTATGGTATGGCACGGAATAGAATGAAATGGAATGAAATGAACCCTCACAGAAGGGCATGGAATGACATGGAATTGAATTTCGAAGAAGAAAATGGAATGAAACCTCATACAATGGCATAGAATGCAATGGAATTAGACAAAATTAAGAGGAATGGAATGGAATGGAATGGAATGGAATGGAATGGAATGGAATGGAATGGAATGGAATGGAATGGAAGAAAATGGAACATGATAGAATGGCATGGAACAGAATGGAATGGAGTTCTTGCTCTTGATGGAGTTCTTGCTCTTGCACTCTTTGCAGAAATCTCTTCACTGATGCCCCTTGAAGGTCAGTAATACAAAACCCAGATACTTTGCCTTCTCTGTTACTCCTGTCAGATACCCATTTATTGTAAAGATCACTAGGCAGTATCAGCATTTTTGTTCCACGTACTGAAACCAGATTTTTGAGAAGTAATGCTACAGTCTTGCTCCCAAAGATAAAATGGAAGAGCTTCTAGTGACTGTTCCTGAATAACTCCCACAAAAATAAATACAAGTAATAAGGAAGTGCCTGTGTTGTGAAACCTTGATTCTCACTCTGGCATTAAGAGCAGGAGGAAAGGGCAGCAGAGTATCACTCCCAGTGGGGAAAGATATTTGAGATTTTGGAACAAATTATGGTACTTAACAGAATTTGTGTGCCATTTATGTTTACATAGTGTGGTTTATTTTTACAAATCCTCAGGATTCATTTTCCAGGTAATAAATACTTTTGCCTTGAAACCTTTCCATTTAACCATTGACATGACTCTTCTGCCTTTATATCTTATTGACACTGAATGAATGGGTGGGTAGCAAGAATTTCCTTTAATTCAAAAAAAGTAGTATTTAAGGAGGCATAGTGAAAAATCTTTTGAAAAAATTGCCTCTGAGTTTTAAAGGCCTTCACATTATGTCCTTTTT
The DNA here is from genome assembly GCA_039654755.1 of Calcarius lapponicus. NCBI lineage: Eukaryota > Metazoa > Chordata > Aves > Passeriformes > Fringillidae > Calcarius > Calcarius lapponicus. The sequence continues at coordinate 49,704,257 of CM077466.1, forward strand.
AGATATTACAGTGGTGCAATGCTCTGATAGGCAGTAGACTTTAGTTTAAAAAACAGCCTCGAAGGTATAAAGCCTAGAAGATGTTTGTATTTCCATAAGAGAAAAATGTCTCAGGCTTTTAACAAATTAACAGTGCCTCACAGTCACTGGGCTGAAGCTGCTCAACACAGAAATAAGTCTGTTTGGGCTAGTTGATGAGGGTGTCAAGACTAGGATTACAGCAATACAATCTATTTGAAACATACACATCCATTTTGCAGAAAAGTCAAAGAGTTCAGGAAGTGAATACTTTCATAAATAAAGAATTCTGCAAAGAGTGAAGGAAGGACTCAGGTTCTCAAGGATAACTTTCTAAAAAATTGTGGGCAAAATGTGTTAGAAGAGAAAAATATCTCTAATTTTGTGGGTTGAGGTGAAGCCGGGATTGTATTTCATTTTTTTTTTGCTTAGAGAGCCTGTTATGCAGATAAAGTGGGGGTTGTATCTACTGAAATACATTTTTAGGGGCAACAGCTGAAGCAGCATGTTTGAGTTTTTTGGAAGGAGAACCAGGAATAGATGTTAAGGGAGCCGGGTTTTACTCAGCTCCAACTGCCTGGTAGTTAGTATCTTATATAAATCTCATTTTGTTTACAGAAAAAAATCCAGAAGATCATTACTTCGCAGGCATAACTTCTTCCTACATTTTTGCTAGAAATCTGAAGATCAGGTATTGTTTTGTGAAGTACCTATCCCCTCTCCAGTGACTAGTGGGATACTATATCACCAGTATAAATTGGCTTGGGTTAGGAGAATCCATCTGCAGATAAATAGATTACAAAGATAGCAAATACTTTTCCTGCTGCCTAGTACAACCTTATTAAAAGATGCCTTTTTTTTTTTTTTTTTAAGGTTAGATTAATGTGAGACTGGAGAAGCAGGTAGGAGAGCAAGACTGTATCAAGGAATTGTCTTCTTGCAAGCTGGGGTGCTTTACAGCAAGCACAACAGATGGCAAACAGTCCCTTGCAACTGGCAACGTTTTCCAGTGTGCTTTATGCAGACCTGCAAACCAACACCTGAACCCAGGAGTATATAAATAATGGAAATGTGCCATGCAGGCTACAGTCCTCCCGTGCTGGCTCACACTCTCAGGCAGCACCTTGTGCAAGCTGCCTCCTTTGACTGTCCTCCTTCCTGTGTCTTTGACACTAAGGCAGCAGGAAGGAAGGCAGCAGATCCTCCAGCTAAGTTTTCTTTGCTATTTGCAAAAGCCTAAACGTTTACAAAACTCCTCTTGTAGTTTATTTCCAAAGTGTAAGAGGACATGACTCCTTATAAACATTTCTGCTCTCTTATTGGCACCATCACTGATGGAGGAATATCATGTCTTGAAATGTTTAAATGAAAAGTTAGGACTAGTTTAATCTGGCCTTGTTTGTAAGAATTTATGTGGATTTTTTTTACCAGCTCCAGTTCTTTCCAGAAACATTTGGCAGCAAATAGTGTCTAGATATCACAGAGTTCTCAGACACAATTCATAGGCAGTATTTTTTTTTTGTTCTGTTGGAGACACTTCAGATAAAATGCATGACAAACTCAATGTTTTGCTGTGAGGATCCCCTCCAGACAGGCTGCAGATAACCAACCAGCATTCATAAGAAAATGACACTGACTCAATTTTTTTCCGGGAAAGAGAAGGGCAGATTTCCACTGACAAATGTGATTTGGAAGGGCCATTTGGAAGGTCAGTCTCTAACTCAGGTCAAACCTCAGCTGGATCCAAATGGTGACCTAAATTTTGGGGAACTCTGTGGTAAGTGTTTTTCACAAAAGGGAATCATAAAGCAAGGGCCTTTATCTGAACCTGTTTTCTGGATGTTTGGTAAGGATGACAAAGATCTTCCCTTCCATGGCAATGAGCCTGTCAGTCTCCATGTTTCATGCCATGATCCTAAGATAAAGGTTTTACATGGTGGTAAACTTCCAAACCAATGTGACTGATGCCAAATGCTGCTCTGACAATGTTTCATTTTAATATAGTAAATCACTTCCAGCATTGTGGTGGGCCTTGAAAGTCATTTATTCAAAATCTGACAGCAGCCAAGTAGAATCAAGTGATTTTCATAATGTATTTTAAATGAAAGTCATAAAGAAAAATCACTTTTATTAAGTGCTTGAAGAGTGCTCTTTCCCAATGCCAATTCCTTTGAAAATGTATATGCTGACTGTATAACAATACCTTTTCCTGAGAAAGTGCTGTCATCTGCTGTGAGATAAATTTGTTTTTTGTGGTTGTGGAGTAGAGTTGGTTACATTGCTTGTTTCAAGAAAATTATCCAATTCATCTTTTTTTATGACTACATTATTTCTGACTGGGATCTATCATTACTTGACTGCTTGTACAGAACTCAAATATTTTCTGGTGAATCATTTTGTTTTTCCACATTCTCTCTCTCTAATTGTCCTTCATCAGTTGTCATAAAAAATTAGCTGGCATATTGTATCAGGCTATTTACTTCTGTTGTTTAAGTAACTTTCAGAAAATCATCAGTTCAAAGCAGAGCTTATCAGAAATTCCCTGAAATGCTTTTGCTTTCCAAATCAAATATATTCCCTCAGGAATTCATGTGTGTTGATGAAATTTTCATTTGATACCTGTCACAGGGAGAAACTGAAAAAAATAGCCTGGTGCATGGGTATCCACCATCCCAGGTCGAGTCCCTGGGCTGTAAAGTCGCAGATTTTACTTCAGATGTTTTTTTTGGGGTTTTGTTTGTTTGTTTTGCTTTGGTTTGGTTTGATTGTTAGGAGAGAAAGATTACGTGATTGCAGGCTGCATTTGCTCTCCAACTTGTGGTCCCTGAGTCAGAAATACCAAAAATTGCACAGATGCAGACAGGTCTGTCGCACTGCAGACATGTCAACCAAACAGCCTAGAGCAAACCTAGAAGCCAAGAAGAAACAGCTACCAGAGGGTCTTCCTGGATGGCTGCAGTTAGCAGTGGATTCATTTGCTGAGACAGTTCCCACCCTGAGCCATAAATTCCCACCTGGAGAAACAAATGGGTGTTAAATATGCAGCCTGCCTGCACAGAGGTGTGTCAGACACCTGAGCTAGCTGCAGGTAATGCAGAAATGCCAGCACAGCAGCACTGCTGTGCAGTGCGGGGACAAGCAGGAATGCCAGCTCCAGTGCCAGGGGTGGCATAACAGGCATGTGTGACCAGCAAGCCAGATCTCAGCAAGGTCTGTCACACTGAGACTGCTTCTGCTTGCAGAGCTGGGGATTTTAGCACTTGTCCCACGATCACATCTCAGTGCGTGACACCACTGCCCACCTACCCTGGCTCTTGGTGCCTGAGAGAGTAAGGGCCATGGCTGCTCCTTCTCACAAGTCTTGATTGGTGTCCTACCTTTAAACAGGTCAATGTTTTCTCCTCCTTCATCTTCCCTGAACTGTTCTTGTTACAGGGACAGCAAACCACTCTGTGTTTGTTCCTCCAGGCAGCCATACTCTTCTGCCTGCCAAGGCTGCTGTTCTCTGGCCAGGGGACATCTCACTCTCCCTCTCACTTGGACATATGTTCAATTCCCCAAGCCTTTTGGTGTTAAACAGGAATTTGGACGATGCCTCAAATGACCTGCTTTAACTTTTGATCAGGCAGTTGGACTGGATGATCTCTTTAGGTTCCTTCCAAATGATAATGATATAATCTAGTCTTGCTACACAGAGATGCTTAAGCCATTTGAGCTCAAAATTTTCAATCCAATTGAATAACTGGATGCAAGTCAGTTGGACATTGAAGAAAACCATAAAAAAGAGCAAATTTGGTTATACTGGATGATATTTTAAGCAAATATATGCATTCTAATAAAAATCAGTGTCCCTTGAACAGTTCTGTTCTATGTTTGTCTAGAAACATTACCTTTAACGCTTCCTCTGAAAATTGGGCTAGATCTGTGGGCCCAAACACAACACAATACTGCTGCTTTTTATTCATTTTCTTCATCCATGCATTGGGTTGATCTTATTTCTGGGCTTCTCCAGTCACTGTTTACATTTAACACTCTTTTTGTACTAAATAATTCCATTGTCTACTGTACTGAAGATAGTGCTTCTTGCCTGAGATAAACTACTGAATAATCATTGTCTGAAAGTGAATGGGGCATGAAAGGGCAGGGATACAGTCCTTTAAAAATGCCAAGAAATTGCTATTCCCCAGGCTCACCCTGCTGCTGCTGTTTCACTCATTTGTTTGCCAAGAGAGCACATCACTCTTATTTACTCTTTTTTTGTGAAAAGTGGTCACATCAGCCTGGATATTTTATAAGTCTACCCTCTCCTAAGTAAAGTACAACAGTTTTCAGTGCTCCTTATGTTCTGATTTTAATCTCTGATGTTCCCAAGTGTAGGAATATAAATTCCTGTACAAAAGGATAGCTGTCAGGAGAAAGTCCTTTAATCTAGTAGATAAAAGTCTAACAAGATCCACTGGCTGGAGGTGGAAGCTAAATTGTAGCTAATCTGAAATTAAAGGCCCAGGTTTTTGCCTTTCTCTTTATTTTAGCAATATAGTTAATAATTTAAACATCTGGTGGTGGCAGATACTGAATTTGTCATCACTTCAAACCCTTAGCAAGGCAAAGCAAGGGGGAGTGATTCAGCCAGCTTTTTTTAGCCATGTAATTCAATGCCTAAATTAAGAGATCAGTCTCTCTAGTCCTTCTAAAGTCTAGAGGGAAAGGGGAATACAAGACAAAGGGGATGCAGAGAAGAATTCTAGCAGGTGATCTAAACATCTCTGCTTGGTGAACACAGGTTATAAAGAACAGAATAGACTAGAGCAGTTGAAAGGGATCTAAAATGACCATCTAGTCCAACTGCTTGACCTCTGCAGGGCTGACCAAGAGCTAAATCATAATGCTGAGGGCATTGTCCAAATGCTTCTTCAACATGGATAGGGTTGAGGCATTGAGCACCTCTCAAGGCAGCATTGCTGTGCTATGGATTAGCACTGGGCAGCTCTTCTACATGTGGATGGCACAGATACAGGGACAGTGAGGCATCCCAGTTTGGTCAGGCCTTGACAAAAATGTGCTGCCCCATGCCTCAGTCCTGCCACAAGAGCTGTGGGAGAGCTGGGGATATGTCTGCCTGCCCTGCCCTGATCTGTAGCATTATTCTGCATGGTCGAGGCTGCAGGGGCACAGATGGAGAAGGTGCTGCAGAGAGAGGGGACAGATGTGGGCCTGCTGCAAACCATGTTTTCCTTGAGTGGTACCCAGGCTGTCCAACACTGCTTTCCCAGCCCAGGCTGAGTCAATGTCAATGCTGACACCACAGAAACCTGCTCACTACAGCCAACTTCTTTAATATCCTTGTGTCTGCTTGCACACCAGTCTCCTTTCCAAATCTATGACAAATAATGAGGAGGTCTCCTTCTCCTCTTTTCTCTACGCCTCCACACAGGACCAAATCCTACTTCTGTTCCTTGTTAAACATCAAACCTCAGAGCAAATAGAGAAAATCTGCTTGGTTGGACTCTGAGGACTGTAAAAGAGATTATATCTTCCTTTTTCTCCCCCCCTTTTTTTTTTCTGCTGCACAGAAATCAGCCTTCTATTTTGCATACAGCCCATATCCACTCTCTCAGCACTATGCTGTGGCTGATGCAAGCCAAAGCTTGTCCTCTGGTGAAGGACCTTCAGCTGAGCCTTCCCCACGTATTAGATATATGTGGGTAAAAATGTAACTGGACATTTCTCTCTTTTGTTTCTTTAGGCACTAAAGGCAAGGTAGAATTTTCAAGCTGAGGTGAATAATATGTGAAAAATGCTTCCCTCAAGAGTGAGGAAAGAGTCAACACACAATCTAAACTTCTAATAGTTCCATGTGACAGCCTAAATGTGGGGGAGAGTCTTAAGGAGTGTGAAACAGCCTCAATCTCTTGCCTGGTACAGAGCAGCTGAAGACAGGCAATGATGATATACACACAACAGATCTGTATTTTGCCCTGAGCAAAGCTGTTCCTGGCTAACCAGAGAGTAGTAGGAATATAACTTCCTCCTTTACATTTCAGAGATTGGAAAGGCAATGTATCAACAAAACAAAACCAAAAAGATACAGAAAAGGAGAGAGACAAGAGCACAGAGGAGGCCCGGAGGGAAAGAAAAATATTCAAATAATGGAGTGAGGGTGAGGCTGGCAAACTTTGTGGCAGTGAAACAACAGATGGACTGTAGTTTTAGTGATTCATCACACAGATGGTTCAGCAGATGGATTCTGTTGGGTTCATACAGCTTAGGTGGAAATATCAGCTGCTGATTTTGACAGGCAGGGCAGCTTCAGCAGAGGCAGTATCCTTGCTTTGCCTTCCCTCGTACATGTCCTGCTCTCCCACAGACTGGCAGTGCAGGGACAGTGCTGAGTGCCGCAGCTTTGGCCAGCCTTTGCACTCCTTACGTGCCACACAGCTCAAGATTTTCTCTGTTTTAGGAAGGAAAAAGTTTACCACGAGTGGATTCACTACCTCATTTCTGCCACCCAGTCAAGTGACAAATGCTGTTCCTTGGGAAACAAAAATGTCTACAGATTGTGATGATTTCTATCTATAAAAATTCTGTCAGCCTGGATGGCATTTCTGACAGAGTATAACTTCTCCAAGGGGTGAAACATCTTCCCAGTTTCACTGTGGGGGTCTAGATTCCCAAATAGCCTATGAGCATTAATGCAATGAAGAAGAATTAAAGCGCAATAAAATTTGCTAAGGTAACAAAACACCTCCACTTGAATGTTTTACTTGTGGATGTTCATGGCACTTGTGCATATGTAGGCAGGACATTTTGGACCATCTTTACCCTAAAGTACAGCTTGCCAGGTAATGAGAAGGACAAGCATATAAATAAAATTAATTGGTTTACATACAGAGGTCATATTGTATGTACTCTTCTCATCAGTCTGTCTTGGCCTCAGATTTCAGTTTCTTGATACCAAAGCTCACAGGAATAAGAAAATCTTTAAGCAGATGTGCAGTAGATTGCACATAAAAACTCTTCATGTCTGGTCTTAAAATAGAGGTAGAGAAAATGTAAGCAGCTGAAGGAAGGCAATGAATAAAGAAATGTCAAAAGGGGAGTGGGAAGAAATAACACAAGTGATTTGGGTCAAGATCACTTGTAGAGAAGGGCAGTGGAACAGATCCTGTTAGGGGTCCATGGAGTGTACTGTAGGTTGTGGATTTGGATAGAAGCTGTCAGTGTTATTAAGAGAGAAATATTATCATTGACATCAGGGAGAGTCTAGATTATGAGATGCAAACTGAGGCAAAAATGCTATTAATGAGGTAAGACCCAGATATGCCTGGAGATAACAGCTGACCGACTTTGTCACTCTACTTTCTCCAAAGCAGCAGGAGATGAGATTTTTTTCTGGGTAAATAATAAGCCTTTGTAAAATTAGTTGAATGTGGGTAAGATTTGGAATGTACTTTTTTTTTCTTTTTCAGCCAGAAGAGCAAGAAGAAATTAAAGAAAATAACAACCTTCTAAAAAATATTCTCAGCATTAATTAAAAGCATTCTTTCTGAAGGAAAAAAGTGCACTTTTTAGCAAGGATATCTGTGTCTAGAGTTGAGGGCACACAGTAAGAAAGTAGGAATTGCTGAAAAAAACCCCAAACTTCATAAAACAACTAAGCAAGCAAATAATAGCAAGGACACATTTTAGCCTGCTGTTTCACTTTCCATATCACCTTTGTTCCCCACCACTTGTCCTGGAACATCCACGTAGCACTGTGGACACTTAGAGGAGACTTCCAGAGGCACTGATTGCAGTGCTACTCAAAGTTAAAGGCACATTTTGGCAGAGTGCATGAGAACCACTTTTTCACTCGTTTTCTGCTCCATTCTACCTTCTTCCTTGATGACAGACCTCAGAAGATGTCCAGAGCTTCCAGATAAGAAGTGTTGCCACTTTTCTTCATCCACTGATGAATAGGATCACTATGTTAGGAATATAATCTGAATTCCTGACTTTCATCCTGAATTCCTGAATTTCATATTCCCAGCACCATGGTTTACAAATGCCTATTACCATTCCCTGCAAGGAGACATGTACTCAGTGTGTGGAGTTCAGCTGGGAAAGAGAACAATGTGTCTGTTCTCAAATCCAGTGACAGTGAAGGCAGCCTAGAAAGTTCTTGCCTCCCAGTTCTGAGGCCAAGTTTTTCACCTTGATACTGCCTTGCATTTTGCCAAACTCAGTTTCCTTTTCCTCCCTTCTTTCTCCTGCCCTACTCTAAATAGAATTAAAATGTTACTTTTGAACATTGTGTGCAGTTTCAAGCAGCAGCAAATCAAGAAGAGGCATAACTAATTGTCAATACAAATTTTTGTTTTGCTTCCAAGCTTTCAACCCTCTCTCCATTGAGCTGCTTTTTTTCTGCTTTTCCCACAAAAGAAAAATCTCTTGCCCTGTCCCCCAAAATATATATATATTGCTATTTTACAGTTTATTATTGAAGTGTCTTAATTATGCAAACATTCTGAGAAAGAAAACTGAAGAACACATAAGGCTAAGAAAAGTTTTCCATTTTTTGATCTGAGATATCCTTACCCCTATTAGTTAGCAATCAAGCTTTTTAAAGTCCCATGTTTTTAGAGAATTGACTGGTTATAAGGTGAGATGAAGGGGAAAATAAATATTTAATTTGGAAATGTCAGATCTAGTCAGGCTCCATAGAAACAAATGTGACATCAGTCCACAGAGGGAACTTTCCTTGGTATCTGAGTTGGCTAAGAAAGAGGGCTGCTCAAACTGACCCTAAATAAACACACCTTGTTCAACAAGCTAGAAAACACAAAATGTCTCTTTGCCCTTAACTGGATATTTGCTTTATCAAAAGTGAGGGGATAGGACAAAGTAAAAATCTTCTCACTAGAAGCCAAAGTTTTTGACAAAAGAAGTTTCCCCCACTATGATGTTTTTGCATCTTAGGCATACAACCTCTTTTGAATTTTTCAATCACACTGTACCATTCTTCTTTTTTCTCTTCAGATTATCTCACTGCATCATAGCAGTAGAGACAACTTCATGCTTCACAGGAGTAAAAGTGCTCTGGCATTTAGGGTGTGAAGGAATGTTTCTTTTCATTGCCTCCAGTAGGAAATACAGAGAAGTACTGTGCTCCCTTTTCAAATATTAACACTTCCATTTTCATTTTGGTAAGAAGTGGCCTCCACATCAAGTGCTGAGGTGGTGCATTTTCAAAGGCAGAGTGTCCTTCTCTCAGAAACCCAAGCAGTGAGTGTGTTGTCACAGCTTTTCAACCAGCCAGGGTTGTGAACTGCTAAGATGGGGACAGAAGCTGTTTCAGTTTTGAAGCAGAGCTTCAAGACTTATATTTAAAACACTTGCCAGCTGAAATACTTTTATTCAAACATAAAGTTACTGAGAAACAGTGCAAAGCACAATGCACCACCAACCACAACTGTTCAAATGAATCTTACCCCTGTTACAAACCCCCTTAATTTTGGGAAACTTTTGTTCTATGTGTGCCAAATGGAAGAAAATGAACCTGAAAACTAACGGAGCCCTGAGAGTGTCCCTCCCAGATCTGCAGAATAACACAGAAATTTGGCGTATTTGTGTGCAGGGAGAGCATGCCTGGGAGTACAGGACTGGACAAATTCACTGATCCACACTTAGTGAAACAAGCAGGCAGAATTATTCTGCAAATGTCTGAGGCATGGATGAGAAAAGCAGCTCTCTCTGGCCTTTTATATCAGAAAGGAGATGAGAAATACTCTGAAAGTGGCCTCCAGATGACAAGCCTTCTAGCACAAAAGCCCCTTAGAGATGCATAGCATATCCTTCAGCTGAGCCTTTTAGTGAGTTCAGTCTCCTGATGGCCCTTACAAGTGTCAGAAATTGTGACCATCTTTTTTCCTCTAGGTCTTAGCAATGATAGTTCAGCAAGTTTCCTGGGGGAAGGTTCATTCCTGACTGTTTGTGATTAGCAGCTAGAGCACTTTCTTTTTCTTCAATCCCATAATTTTCCCAAAGATGTTAACTCCAAGGCTGAACCTGCTTCTTTTTTTTACAAAGGGGTATTGAATATTTTGCCATAATGTATTGTAATTTTCCCTAGAAAGGATATTTCATTGTACAGCTCAGCACATAAAAGTTTGAGAATTCCAGAGTTAACATTTATCTTTGATACCTTGGTTTGCCTTCCCATGGCTCAAACTTTAGGACATTATCTATTAATAGTTAACATTTTGGCTCCTCCTGGATCTCTGCTTCACTCATTGAATGGCTAGTTCCTCATTTTTCTTTCCTTTTCATTTCTGGTGAGGCCTGATTTAATGCATAACAACTCTTATTTACTGCAATGCTTCCCAATCCTCCCCTCAGGATAGAAATAGCAATTTTGCAATGTATCACTACCAAGCTGGACATGTGCACACAATGAATATTCATTAATCCTCCCTGAAAGAACACTTTGTGTAGGGATGTGCTTTTTCTGCTTGAACTTTCACACAAACTGCATGGGGATGCAATGCTGGGGATTTGTTCATTGGAGGTACTGCCAGCCAGCACATAACAGGAACTTTGATTTTTCAGAGCAATTACTAATTATTAACAACTAATTTTTTTGTGATGGAGATCTGAGCAACCTGGTCTTGTGAAAGGAGTCCCTGCCCACAGCAGGGGGCTTGGAACTAGATGATCTTGAAGGCCCCTTCCAAGCCAATTCTCTGATTCTATGACTCTATGACTCTGTGATTCTAGGATTCTATGACTCTGTGATTCTATGGTTGGATGTTTCCATCATTCTATGTTTCTACGTTTCTGTGATTCTATGATTTTATGATTTACACCCTGGTCTAATCCATGCAGATTACAAACTTGGGTCCATTTGCAGATGGGACTTCAGCAGGGCTGGGTGTGACCTACCTCTCCTACCAAAGCAAAAATATGATCAGAATAGATAAAAGTCACATTTAAGTGACAAAAAATTCAAGCCTGCAAGCAGATAAAACATACTGCTCACATCTGTAGTGTCTTGGGATGTAGAAAGGAAGCAGGATATTGGATCATAAACACAGCAGAAAAGAATGAGAGTGAGGTGTGCTGACCTGGGCACAGAACAGAGACGTTAAAGCCTTCAGAGGATCCTTCTGTTCTACATATTTATTCTGTGTATGTCTGTGTTCTCTTTCTCTTCCCTTTTCCTGGAGGCAAAATGATATGAGCAATGTTTTCTTATGCTCTGTGTTATCTAGGCTGTATGTTTCATTATTGATGATAGAGTCTATGAAGTATACATTATATCTAGGATGGCTTGGGGTTTATTGGGTTTTTGTTTAGTTGGTTGGTTTTTTTTTTTTTTTTTTGCAATTCCAGGTCTGGGTTCTCAACCATTTTTTAAAGTATCTCATATCATAACTATGTCTTTCTCCCAAGCTATCTGCACTACTTCCTGCAGCTAAGAGATGGGTTAGAAAAATGAACTCGCTGTGCAAGTTGCCAGATGCACATCTGATGATCTAATTGTTTCCAGTTGAGAACAGACCCATAAATCAGGCTACCAGCATTTCAGAAGCTTGTCCAAACCAAGGGCAAATGACAAGGCAGTCACTTCTCTCCCCACTATGTACCTTGTATTGGTAATGGCAATGGATACGTGACAGGAAAGGCATGACTCTCTTCCTGTTGATGTTCCTTAAACCCCAGAGATATTTTGGCACTTACCTATTGTACTGTTCCAAAGTGTGGTTATTCTCCACCTGGCTCTTGTATATTGCCTTTCCAACTGGAAGAACTTTGGGGCAAGACTGTGAATTTCTTTGCATATTTTAACTCCTGTACTTTGATGCTCTGAATTCATTACATTTGGATACTGTCTGGGTGATGCCACAGCTTGTGACTGTGGACAGAAGCACAACCATGCCCCATAATAACTATGCCTGGATTGTACAGAAAAAAAAAAAAACCAAAAAACCCAAACCCACAAATTGAGGCTTTGTGTAATTCTGGGAGTCCAGGTGCCTGGGAGGAGTAAGGTTTGGAGCTAAATTTCTTTGAATTTATTCAATTTTAGAACACTGCCATCTTGGCCACTACTGTCAAGAAAAACTTTATGGTAAATGCTGCAGGTTCTGGTCAGGTATAGCCAAAATAATGCCTATTCTAGAGATTAATGCTCATAAAACCAGCAAATTTATGACTATTTGGTATGGACACTAAACCCCCCAGGATCTTTGAAGGAAACAAGTTAAGTATGTCAAGATCCCTGGATCTCAGGGCCAGGAGTTGGACTTGATAATCCTTGTGGGTCCCTTCCAACTTTAAGTATTCTAGTCTGGCCCAGTCTAGTCTATAAAAATGTCTGCAAGAAAAGAGAGACTTGACCATGAAGACAGCATGACATTATCTATGTGAAATGCAGCTCCTGACTAAAGAGTTTATTTGGGATGTGAATATATTAAACATCAATGTAAGGCATCACACCACTAAAAGCCTCCTGTGTTTGTTGTATCTTTGCAATATAGTGTACATGTTTAGCAAAGAGCTGTAGTGTGGTCTCCACAGCAATATTTGATGCTGTAATTTATTAAATCAATCATAATAGTGCAAAATCTGAAGGCCCATACTCCACCCAGTGATTTTTAGACACATCCTGAAGAGTTTTGAAGGGGAGCTCAGTCAGAGACCTTCATGCAGGTGCTGGAGAGAGAGATGAAGATGTTAGATATTTACAACACATTTTTAAACTTACCTTTTGGTTTGGTAAATGGAGGCCAAATCTCATCTCTATAAACTCTGAAGGGCTCATGCATAACATGAGAAGTGTTCCACAGCCTCATTTCCTTCCAGAAATGGTCCTTTTCACCCAGAAATTGTGCCACCCAGAATGCATATTCCACAGCTTGTTCATTTGCACAAATAGAAAGATACACCTTCCCCAACTCTCCTTCAGTTTTTGTTGACACTTGCTTTGATTGCTTAATTAATTTTGCATTGTTTTTCTGTTCTCTTTTTTTTTTTTTGAAAGAACTCCCCTTCTAATATGATCAGTCCTATGAATCCTAAGTTTATTATAAGAGAAAAAAATCAATAAAACCCAGAACTTAAAAAAGACTGGGCTTCTCACTGGAAAAAATGCAAATCTCTCACCAAAAAATACCTGACCAGAGGTTAATTTGCAATTTCTTTATTTTACCACCATGTTACAATTAATCAGCTTTTTTTCTCAGCCCACCTCAGAGTTTTACTACAGGAATTGATTTTGAGATGTGAATTATAAAGAAATAGCTCCCATGACTTTATTAAAATACACATAGATTGGATGCTGTCCTTGCAGTCATTTATCCTGGTACCTGCTCAGAAAAGCAACTGCATTCAGTTTTTTGTTTGCACCACTTTTTATTATTACCTTAATTTTTCTTTCCTTTTCCTGATTTCAACTAAATATTTAACAGCCTGTGTTTAATGCCAGAACTCCCACATTATACCTGATCATCTCAGATCTGATGGCTTTAATTCCAAGTTATTGGAATCAATTGACACTGCATGTATTTCAGCTATCATTTAGAACAGAGTCAGCTTGGAAGGCTGCTGCAAGTGACCATTAACCAATGGATAAAATGGTTTAAACTGCCAACACAGTGTAAGAACTTGTGTCCTGTCCACAAAATAAAATTTATTTCTGAGCTGTTTTGGTGTTTTTGAAATACTAATGATAGTCACTCAACTGTTGCCTGCAACTTCACACCAGGTGATATGAATCAGAGAATTGTGTGCTTCTTCAGATGTAGATGTGGCATTGTCATTTTCATACCTTCAAAATGCTGATCAAAAGGAGAAACAAATATATGCTACAGCTGGCACCCTGAATTATGCTATGTGAAGTAAATACTTGCATTTGAACACAGTTACTTTGAACCCAGTGAGCTGGAGTGAGACAGGTTGAATGTATTAGGGACAGAGAATTGTATTTCATTTGCAGCAAATAATTATTTAAGCCTGGTAGAATTTATTTTCATCCCTATGCTTTTCATATTGCCCTCTGCCCTTAAAAATCTACTCTCAGACTACTGTCTCTGCTGAGATGAAAAATAACTTGTAGCAAATGACTTTATTTACTTGTGGCATCATGAAGCTGTTCTTGAGTTATTCTCCATTTTTAATGGCAATGAGTAGACACTGTTGACTTCAGGCATTGAACTAAATAATTTAACCATGATAGCAGCACTAAACTTAATATAATTATGTCATGTTAAAAATGCAAGGTTATAGTCTGCTGTCATTGTATTGTAATTAAGGCTGTAAGGACTCCTCTGCCCTGCACAGAGTAAAAGCAAAATAAAAATTAAAAAATAGAACTACAAAATCTTCATAGCAACTTGGGCACATTACTAACAGCTCTGACTTTATATCTTTCCAAAATGAGAGTTTAAAATGAGAACCTGCAGCAGTACTAGAGACATTGCTACAGCAACAAGGAGGAGTGCTACAAGCAATGGAGGAGTGCATGGCTTCAGTGGCAACACAGGCTGTCCTGTACACTGTGTGTCAGGGGATAAAAGGCTTTGTATCTTCCTCTGCTGCCCCAAGGATAAATCCATTTTACCTGATTCATAAAAAGTGATCCAATCTCACCAGTCTTCCCTACCTGGGAGTCCAGCAAGATACAGAACAGATCACTCAGGGGAGACAATGAAGTTATCTATTATAAACACCTTCCTCTTCCTCCCCAGTATTTGCAGTCCCTTATTTAAGAAAACAAGCATCTTGGTGCTGTTTGTAGGGTAACATTAGTGACACTGCTTGGAGAGGGGCACAAAAGCTGCCTTCCACTCTAACCAAATGTTTGCCATTCCTCAGAACAGCATGACAGCATCTTACTATTATTTTGCAAATGTAATGGTTGACTATAATAATGTAATATGTAAAGAAAGATATAGAAGCAAAATCCTGGTACATCCTCCTGCATATTTGCTGAAAATGTGACTACAGTGTTCCTATTGTGTGTTTATAGTGCAGTTTAGAATCTGAGGCAAAGGGAACAAAAATGTTCTCTCCAATACAAACACAAGATTAAAAGACATGGACAAGGTGTACAGGGCTGTAAAGTCTCTTGGTAAAGCCACGCTGCACTCACTGGTGTTGTGGGCCCAAAATAAGGGGAAATATTTATGGCAGGCTGTGCCAATTCACACAGACCATACTCAGGTCCCAGAGCCCATTGCTGACTCTTCCCTTCTCTCTTCTATGAATAAATAAACAGACTTGCTTTGCCTTACAGCATGTGGCCAAAACTCTGGCACGTGCTGGCATGATTTCCATTGGACAATGTTCACATCTCGAAGTACTCTAACGAATTTGTCATTCTTTTGGACAACTTGTGGACTCTACATGGTAAGGAGAGGGCGTTCACAATGAATGCCACATTGACTGTGTGTGGCTCTTAGAACTTTATGGAAAGACTTTTAGCACTTGGTAGGTTCAGGCTGTTGGTGAGTGAAATTATACTTCTGACAGGTCACAAAACAATTGAAAGATTTATAGAGACATGGCTGAAGTGTTGTACTAGTGAAGGAAGGAGAATAATTTTTTTATTGCTTCAAGGAAACATTTTCACTGAAATGAATTACTGTCATGAGAATCAGAGTGATTTAGCTAAGAATTTGAGCGCTCCACTAATGATCTTTTCTTACAGTATTAAGAATAAATGTCCCATGGCCTCTGGCTCCAGATGAGATGACTGTGACACAGGAGCAGCACAGGGCAATGCAGAGAAGGAACGTGAGCAGGTGCCACTCTGAGGCTCTGCCCCTGGGTGGGCACTAGCTTTTATACCACACTCTCTACACCCTCCTGTAGCTAAGACATGTTCTTCCTGCAGAACAGTAAATCCCAAAACAAGCCATCAGTGTGCACAAGAGAATTGTCTCCTGTGTGCTCTTGGACACCTATTACGGTGAAAAAAAAATTAAAAGAAAAAAAGCCCAACAAACCAACATTCCCAACAATTTACTGCTCCATGGAGCTGGTTGGAAGATTTTCCCTACATACACAGCCATTCCCTCGTCCAGTGTGGTCTTGCCAGATCTGAAGAATCCACTAGAAAGTCTTGGATATAAATAATCTGAGAAGTACTCTAGAGCACATCTGCTTCAGATACAGCCCAGAAAACACAATGCTTGCCACATGATTGTCTAGTGTCCTGTATGGCAGTCCTGCCTTTTGTCCCTCTTGTCTCTCACAGAACAGGCTGCTAACTCATGCAGAATTCATGGTGGCTGTTGGAAGAGGTCATGTTCCACAGTGTTTGAAAACAGCACAGGTCAAGGTTGGTAACGTGATTTGATGGAGCCTAATAGGTTTGTTCTGCAAATCTTTTGCAGTGTGTCTTGTTGGGGCTTTTTAAGATGACGTCAAGGAGACAACACATTGGGTTTCGAATGTCACACCTCACCAAAATGTATCCAGCTTCAAAACTGTATCTAACTCTTAGAAGTATTATTAACATGCAGACAGCATGTTTCCTGGTATGAAATGATATATTTCCTTGCCTCTTAAATGAAGCATAATCCAGAAGGTATAATTGCAATAGATGTGAGGTAAACTTAGAGCTGTGGGTCATAAATCAATAAATAACTCAGCCTGCAGCCTCATGGTTTATTGATTCACAAGCTGTTTATCCCCCACCACCCACAATATATCCTACATAAGATGCAATTATTGCTGAATTACCCTTTTTTTGCATGTACATAGACTTAGACATCTCATCAGAACAAATACATATTACAAAGAATCCTAGCAAGATGGTTTTGTTGTCTTTGTTTGTTTTAAAAGTGTATTAAATTCATTTGAGCCTTATACAATCCTCATCCAGCATATTCATTTGGTGATTACAATCACACCATTATTGTCATAACTTTGATCATTTAGGACTCGTCAGCCTGGGTGAAATAGATTGCGCTTGGCTTTTTCTGCCTGGGGAAGTGATGCAGCTCTGAGCAAACTGCAGGCTGAAGCAAAACTGTTGATGTTCCTGAAGTCAGTCTAAGTACAGTTTTTAGAAAGGGCTATCACTAAGGGAAATTCAGATTGTGCTACATATGGGTACAGAATCTCTTCAGTCATTTGGGAAGGAACAGTGGACTTGGTTCCATATTTGCTTTGAATTTCTGGTCTCAAATATCAAGAAAATCTGCAGAACTGACGGGTGTACCTATGCAAGGAAGGAATACAGTTCCCTAAAACTGTCAGCCCAGCAGATTGCAAGAGACACCGCAGCAGTCAGAGCAGCAGAGGCAAAAAGCAGCAGCAAGAGGACGCATGAGGAAACTCATGGACAAGTAGAGATTTAAGTGAACAGGGAAATTATTCCCTGAAAAACAGAGACCTGTGGATGGTTAGAAACAGCAGGAGGCAGAGCCTTCACTGGCAGTGCAAAATATTTAAGCAGGACAAACCCATCAGCCCAAGAGAGCGCAACAGGCAATCATTTACATTTTGCAGTGGGCAGGTGCCCAGCAGTGGAAAGCAGCTGTTGGCAGCATTGTGACCACCCAAGAAAGGGCAGCTTCCTTTGCTTTTCCTGAGCTTTTACCACCCAGTAGAAACAGTGCAGCTACACAGACAGAGCTGCTGCTTGAGCATGAGACCACCCTGATTGTGAGATGTATGAAGGGATATTCTGAGAGGTGGAAGGTGATTCCAAGCAAGCCTGTGGGAAAGTGTGACCAGATTGATGACCTGCTCTGTTTGGTGGCTGAGCCGCAGGAGGAGGTGGCAAACCGAGCAGAATTCCAGAATCTGCCAGAGAGAGATTGGTCAGTGGAGCTGTACTCTGCCATCTCTGATGCACGGAAGCCAACTCAGCAGGGCCACTATGGAAAAAGGCTCAGGATCTGCTTTGTGCCAGGAGAAAGGCAGCTCTTCAATGGGTCAATAGAGGTGGAAGAAGGCTATAGCAAGGGGCAGAAAGGGAAAGCTCTCCTCACCCTCTGAGATACTGTTACAGAGTAGGTTTGGGGCTCTGGGTACCTTAGACAAAGCATGTGAAGTAGAGGAGGATCCTATGCAAGAATTCTTGCCAAGGTCAGAGAGACCAACCCCTTACAACAAAACCTACAACAAACCAGCTCCCAGAAGAAACAACAGTGAGTTAGGGTCATTGCTGGTTTTCTCTTTTGTGGAACAGAAGCATCCTTTTGCAGACAGGACCCTCTTTTCAGGGAGGTTTGCTGCCTCCCTGGGGCACAAACTGAAGAGCCTATCACAACCTTCAGATTACTACTCATTTCTACTCTTTCACATGAGTATTAGCAATGGTGCTGAGGGAGGCTCCCACCTGGTAGATGAAGGGAAGGTGGTGGATAAAGCTTTTCTGCATTTTAGTGACAAGTTGATTTTGCAATTAGTTATAGCAGACTGATTTACGAACAGTGCCAGGCAGAAGAAATCCTATTTTAGCTCCAAAATTTGCAGTGTCATTCCCTTTTCTTTTAATTAAATGGTAACGATTTGTTTTATGACCAATATGGCACTATTTAATTGACAAATAGTACAATTTTTTTTTTCTATTTTTTTCCCTCTTGGAAGAGATAAAGACCTCATTACTCATCAGGAGAAAGGCCTTATAGTGCTAGAAATTACAGAAGTCTACATGGCAATGGGTCAGAAATATCTAAATCATTATGTGTGTCTGAGAGTAACATTCCTGAATTGTTACAGATGCTGAAAATTTTCAATTCCCAGAGTTAACTCAGCTCTCAGCATCAGACAATCTATGCTTTCCTAGCTCAAGGGAACAGGATAATGGTGAGGGAAAGCCAACAATTTGTCACATGTCCTGTTTTGTCTAATCTTCAAATGGGGGCGTGGAAAATTGTATGCAGAACAGTGCATTAAATTTTTTTCACATATCACTGATAAACTAAAGGAACACAGATTTTTTGCCTAACTATAAACTATCAGGCACTCAACCTATGTATCAACCTGTATCCTCGTGCGAGAGTCTGATTCTTTCATACATACATCCAAATGGGTAAAGATCACCAGTGATAATGTCTGTCATAGTAAAATACTTGCCTATTCCTCATGAGTTTTGAGATAAGCAAGGGAAAATATAAGTTATGTATTTACATGAGATGTTTGGATTCATTAATTTAAAATAGGTTCATCTTATCTGAAAATTGGAAAAATGGCTCCACTGCACCATCCCTTCTCCAGATATCCAATATATGAATTTCTGCATTCTTACAGTCTTTTCTGTGGAAAAATTCTTCTGTGTTACAGAAAAGATACTGAAATCTAAAATGCATGTAAACCCAATGACAGACATCAGATCAAGCACTGAGAACTCCCCCACTCCTGACTGTATTTCATTTTTAGTTTAAGTTGCATCCAGTAATAATAACAAGGACTAACAGATTGACAGATGAGATTGTGTGATGGATAACTCACAGTTTGTCATCTTGACAATGCACAGCAGTTAAACCAGCTGCTATTGCACTATAATGCATTGCTTGCTCTGTCTTATTTATTACAAGCCATGCACAAACCATGCACATTTTTTACAGATCTAAACATTTCTACTTATGAAACTTGTAGGACAGCCCAGAGCAGTGGGCCAAGCCCAGGAAGCACCAGGTGCTGTAGCTGTTGATGGATTTCTGAAATCCATCATGGAATGAAAGAGCAGTTGGCAGAAGAGTCGTTCTTTGTGTTTGGTTGGGTGGCAGGAACAACCTGAGACTGAGGACAGAGCCACTTGAGATAATGTGTAAACAGTTTGTAACAGTGACAGGGTAATCAATAGCCCTGGTGTGGATTCACACAGCTGGTTACCCTGCATCTGCTCAGAGCATGGAGTGAGTGATGGAGGCTTCTCCCAACACTCTTATCCATTCACACATCTGCATTACAGCTGGACAGCATGTGTAAAAGTTATTTTATGGGAAGCTGAAAATAAAAAGAAGGGGAAAAATCTACAAACACCCAGCTACAAAAGAAATCAGATTAGGTATGTGTCACCTTGAGAAGTAAAGCTGTCACTCACACAGGTTGAATTCAGGAAAGCTGCCACTCATCCTGCTAGATCACAGGTATAAAAGACAGTGTGCTTTAGACAGTCCAGACACCAAATCATGCATATGCTAAGCATGGCAGAATGAGTGGAAGAAAGGAGTGGCAAGTGTGAGACCCCACAACTGCATGACCCAGTAGAGCCATTGTTTCACATTACAAACTGCTATCAAAGCATAAAACATAAAATTGAATCATGCTAAATATGTATTGAGGTCAATGTACTTTATTAAAAAAAATTGATTATGCTTGCTATTTTCTCAATTAGTTGCTATGCACTTTAAACCTGGCTTTTGTGTTTATTTTTTTTCTTAGAGAGTAGCATTCCATGCAACCAAATTAAAACCTCTTGGGCAGACCTGTGATATTGACTTATTTTATAAACCCCTTTGGAGCTCAAGTATTGATTGTTGTGCCTCGTTCAAAATATTGACTTTGTATATTCAATGTCATCTGTAGCACAAAACGATCAAATATTTTAATAGTCACGTTATTGCTAGAACTGTGATGTGTTCCTCCAAGCTTAAAAGTGAATATTTGTCAGTGCTCAGAGCCTATTTTTACATAGAAACAGACACAGCATTGGAGAAAGGCTTAGTGAAATGGATCTGTAACCAGCAGAAGTTTTACATCTTCACACTGTGGGAGTGGAAGCAAAAGCCATGTATGGAAATAAATAAGAGTCAAATGGATGTGCAATTTTAATTCCACAGTTTCATTTGAAACTGAGATAGATTTTCACCCAAGTTGCAGTAGTTAGAAATTTTATATCCAGTAAGATATACTATTTTTTTAATACATTCACACTATCTAGAAAAGTTGCTTTGAAATCCTCCCTCTGAAAAAGATCACCACTACAAGCCTAAGGTCCTTCTGTCCCAGTGAGATTTATGACACTTTTTTCTTCCCAAGAACAATTTCACTGCACTGGAACAGATTATGAAGAGGAAAGATGATGATTTAAACCACTGAAACCTTCAGTTCAGGACTGGATTCCCTTTTGTGAAGATGCTCCAGTGAGTCATGGGACTGTATTCAGCAGTTTGATCAAGTTCTCAGGATCTAGCACAGTCCTCCTATGTCATGTCTCCTGCCAAAGGAAAATACCACTCTCCATTCACACTTCATTCACTGGAAGTACAGAGCTCCCAATACTTTTAAACCCTAAACCAAGCTCACATACACTGCTTGAAGCTTATTAGAGCCACACTGCAGCTGTGCTATGCTGATCCATGCAAAGGGAGGAAAACAGCAGACCAAAACACATCAGTGCCCAGGCTTTTAATTTTCTCTCTATGATGAAATGAGATTTTTTCCCATGGAGAAGCACTAACTGATCAAAGGTTTTCTTTTCTTGTGAGGTCAACAAGGCCAGCAGGGGTGACAACATTATTTTTTTTCCTGGAGGAAAAACCTTTTTCTAAGGCTCTGATTGGGACAGGTTCTCTGATAGAGCAGTATTCAAACTCTGAAATGTTTGTGCTAACACAAAAGCTGGAAGAGTGCCAGACTGATCAGCTAAGCTATAGAACAAGGCCTTCATGTTACAGAAATACCAGACTGTGACTCAGACTGTGTGACAGAGGAGTATCTCCAGCCTTCAGAAATCTGCCTACTGAGAAACTAGACTTAGACACTGAGGAAATGTGATGAAAGTTCTTGAGGTGAAATGTTGGTGCACTGAATTCCAGCTCTGTTGAATGCCACAGCCATCCCTGTGTCAGTTGGTACTTTGTGGGGGTCTTTCCTATCTGAATTTATAGTCACTATTTATATGACCACGGAGAAGAGAGAAGTATGAACAAGTTCCAGAGAGATTATACTCACAAGACTACCATGCTAGTGCAGGTTATCAAAAATTCAAGGCAAGGGGCAGATATGCTAGCCATGGAGATTGGTTTGGCTTTTTTTACTAACTGTGTAATTTTGAGTCATTGAAAGGATTTAAACAATAATTGCAAGTATGAATCACAATGCAAACTCAATTTCCTATGGAGAGAAGCGGTTTTATGCAGTGTAATATTGTATGGGTAAGATAATCACCTAAGAACCAGTAAAACAATAATCTGCAAACTGTACAGCTAGGGAAGCATAAAGATTGAATACCATTTTATGTGCTTTAGCAAATGATGACTCAATGTCTGGCATATATCATGTGATTAAAACAAACACAGAGACTGCTCTGGAGAATTTGTGGGTGCTGCTTAAAAAGTGCTGTTTTGTGTTACAGGGAAAGTCAATACAAGTTATTTCACTGACATAGCCCTGGGAAATTTGCAGAATTCACACAGTTCTGCAACTCCAAGTCACGGCAAGTAAGCCTTCCAAAACCTGTCTTCCACCTGTCACCATCACTTACTCTTTTCTTAATTGTTTGTATGCAGGAAATGAAATAAAAGGCCAAGAGAATACCCAAACCTGTGCTCTAAAACTATTGTTGCTATTAATAACAAACACACAGCATATAAATATTACATGGTGCTTTTATATGAGTGAAGACAATTATGCTGACATTATTTGAGAAAAAAAAAAAAAAAAAGGAGATCTTTAGCCTAGAGAAAAGAGGGCTGTTGGGGGCACCTCATAGCAGCCCTCCAGCCTTAAAGGGGGCCTTACAGGAAAGATGGGGGAGCAGGTTCTGTTAGGGAATATAGTGATGAGAAGTAACAGATTTAAACTGAAAAAGGGGTAGATTTAGACTGGGAAGAAGTTTTTTACTATGAACATGGTGAGACAGTGGAACAGGCTGCCCACAGAAATTGTGGGTACCCCATGCCTGGAAGTGCTCAAGGCCAAGTTGGATGGGGCTTTGAGCAACCTGGTTTAGTGGAAGATGTCCCTGTCCATGGCAGGGGATTTGGAACTTGATCATCTTTAAAGTCCCTTCCAACCCAAACTGTTTCATGGTTCAGTGGCTCTATAGCATGAGTTGAGCTGTGAAATGCAGCTTGCCAAAGAATGTTGCAGAAGCTAAAAATGTACGTGGATTCAAGAGGCAATCAGATATATCCAGGGAAGCAAAGCCCATAAAATTCATTAAATGCACAGACATCATTTTCCTCCAGGATGCACCTCAGACACTGACAAGGATGCAGGAGAGAATGTTGGTGACACGTGACATTTCACACTTTTGTCTCCTTTCCCTGGTATCTGTCACTAGTCACAGTTAGCAACTTCCAAAAAAATCATCTATTATTTTGCCTCTAAATCCTGTTACTTTAGTCAAAACATATGAACAAATTATTTATTCCCTGTTTCTCCCCTAAACTGCCATTACTCTTGTGCTGGTGCTGACGTGAGGCTGGAGTCAGCTGCAGGAGAGGTAGCTGAGTGTGGTATTCACATGGCCTCTGAACAGAGAGAAGCAGAGAAAAGAATGATCAAAACAATTCTTATCTCATTTGCTGCTCCTGTGATTTTGAACATGTGGAATGTGTTGGAAGATTGTTTACCCAGGGTGATTGCTTGATTGGATTCTGGTGATGGTGTTTTGATTCACTGACCAATTGGATCCACGTGTGGGTGTTGGGACTGTTGGCTGACAGTCACGAGTTTTTGAGTAGTAGTTAGAAGTATGATATGTATCTCTTTAATATAGTTGAAATGTAATATAATATGGTTTTAATAAAGGGAGTGTTCAGCATTCCAAAGCCTTGGAGTCAGATGCCAATCATTCCCAGAGTATAGGGTCACCTGATTTTACTATAGCTGAGGGCTGCAGAACATCACAGAGCACTTCTGCTATGTGTTGTGCTAAGGCAGCACAGTGGGAACCTTTTCTTGCTGGAGGATCTGCCCTAAAGGCTACTCTGTTTCATGGATTGCATCTTGTCATTTTTTCTTCCATCCTGTAATCTGTATTTATGGTAGTGACTTAAAAGTCCCTGGAATTATTTGAGACTGCAGTGCTAGGTGCTGCTAGGGAGAGCAATCATCTTGTAGTCCTTTTGAGAAGGAAGGACACCAAGCCATGCAGGTCTGGGGCAGCTGGGACTGGGAAGCAGGGTCAAACCTGATGTTAGAGAGGGGGACACCTGCTGCACAGAATAGATTTTGGGAAGGGGCTCATGGATCTCTGACACCCAGGGTTTGCAGGGCTGGGGTGAGGTCTCTGTACAGATTATTTGTAGAAGACTGACTTTTAATTATGGCAAGTCAAGGACCTAACAAAAAGTGTCCTTCAAAATCACCAGTACCATCATATGGGCATGGCTTTCTCCAAATTCTCTCCAGTTGGATTCAGGCACAGTTGAAACAAAAGGGTTACATAGTAATAGGGGCAACACAAATATAATTCTCAAAAGCACACAGCCAAAACACTGGGATAAGAGAGTCAGAGGCCTTATAGCTACCTGGTTAATCGATCTTTCTTTCCCAGACAGTGTATCAAACTTAAGACTAAAATGATCCAACTACCACTGATGGTTTCTACCACAGGTCTTTAAAACAAACAAGCTAAATACTCTGCTATCCCATACATTCACAAGGATTGCCCTCAGTTATATTTGTCCAGATTGAATATAAATGGTACTGATTGTATAGTCAGGCGTCATGTTGAGGACATATACAGGAATGGTTTGGCAGTTCTTGTTAAAAAGAAGGTCTAAAAGCAGAAATTAAAGGAAGGGACTCTTTAGAGATATACAGCCTGTCCTCCAGGCAGCAGCAACAAGGTCATATCCAGGCTTAACAAATAAAGAAGTGTCTGTTCCTGCAAAGCTGTTGCTCTATTTCTGAAATTACTGCCTGAAGTTGCTTCATCATTATGCACAGAATAGGAGTGTGCTGTTGCTGCTGTCAACCCCACCCTGCTTCTTGCAGCATTCACTAATGCCAAAATATCTCCTAAAAACAAGTGCAGACATACAAAATAATAGAAAATTATTCCCAGAAACTTTATTCTAAATCAAACATGGGTCCCTACCCACAGCAAATATGACAGCCTTCAATTCCTCAATAAAATACCACAAGAAATCTGTTACAGACCAGGGATTTGAATCTACAGTCTTCTTTATGTGTAAAATGTGTCTTCTTTGCATATCTTCCTTTATCCCATAGAAGCAGGGAAAAAAAAAGGATGGAAAATATGTCATTAAAATTTACACAGATCGTGAGTTATTATTAAAAAAAAAATCCAAACCAAACAGAAGTACAACTGTCATCTGTTAGTGTTGAACATCTCAATGTTGAGCAGATGGCTACAGCACAAGAAACTCATCACACTATTTATTAGTAAATTGAAAGGCATTTGGGTAGCAATCACCATAATCATCATTTTCACGAGCCCTAGAAATTGTAATAAACTTTTAGAGAGCAGTTGACTTTACAGTACAGTTGAGAATGGGTATCTTAACTTATCCACCCAAAAGCTAGAATGTCACTGCATCTTTAACAGGGAATTTGACTACAGATAAACAGACCATTCAAAACAGACACTTGTTCAGAGAAAATTCCCCTTGCATTCCTTCCAAAATTCCCTGCAGTTATTAATACCTCTGGAAGAATTTCACTCAATATTATGGGGAAAAATCACTTATTTTTCTTTCCTTGCTTTTTATTTATTTGTTTTTATGTAATTTTTGTGTCCAGAATGCCTGCTATCTCACCCCAAAGAACAGAATTTTTATCTGTTCTCATTTTTATTTAAATTTAAATTGCGCGTTTTGGAATTTTCCCTGGAAAACATCGGCTTGGCCTGCAACCAGCCTGAAACCAGCAGGTGGAGCCAAATCTGCTCCCTGTGTGCTAAAATTAGCACTTGTTCTGAGTGATGAAGGTGTCTCCATCATGCAGGTATTTTTCAGCTGGACAAAAACCACCTGGCTTTTCCTGCAGAGCCTTCAATCATATCTCCCCATTATCACTGCCACTGTATTTAACTGCAGCAGGAGTGTATTTCTGCAGGAAACAGGCTGAGCATTTCACAGCAACAAATATGTCAAATGCCTCTGCAAGGACTCAGCTTAGAGCTCAGTGCCAGGACTGTATACCCGGGCTGCTGATATGCATATGGCCCCAAATCACGCAGGCAGCCTGGCAGGGTTTAAAAGCCCTGGAGAGATGAGGCTTTATGCACCCTGCTGCTCTACACCAGCACCCAGCTCTGCACCAATGCACACACAGAGGCAAGATACATGCAGCAGTAGGTTTTGAGGTGCAGGGCAAAAATCCCTTCCTATGTCTCCTTTATTTTGGCCTTCCCTGCTCAGAACCTGTGTCCCCAAAGGCCTTGTTTTTGTTTGTCACCTCCAGCTGAAGCAGCTGCATTTACAAGTGCTCCCCTCACTGCCTCAAGCAGGAGCAGACTTGCAGAGATCTGCTCTTCTGAAAAGCAGCATGAGTCATGTTCAGATGCAGAGAAGCAGGGGGACTTGCCCATGCTGTCTCTTGACACACTGAGACCAGGGACAGGGAATTCTGACCTTTACAAAGGAAAGTGAGGGTGGCTTCTCAATGACAGCAAAGCAGTGAGGATCAAGATTCAGAGCTGAGCCTAATAAAACCCAGGGCCCTTGAAGCTTTGCACAGGGAAGCAAGGAAAAGCTGGAGGGACAGAGGACATGAGGCTGAGATGGTGACATCTCTGCTAGAAGTGACATCTCTCCTATATTCCCATAAGTGTTTATGTTATGGGACCAAAATGGGGAGGTGATTGCTTCAGCTCTTCCAAAGGAAGAGAAGATTTGACAGGGAGCACGTGGTCTTTTGATCAGCATTTCACA
The DNA here is from genome assembly GCA_039654755.1 of Calcarius lapponicus. Classification (NCBI taxonomy): domain Eukaryota; kingdom Metazoa; phylum Chordata; class Aves; order Passeriformes; family Fringillidae; genus Calcarius; species Calcarius lapponicus. The sequence goes on from CM077466.1 coordinate 49,731,064, forward strand.
AATTCAGCCCTTGGGCAATATCCAGACAGTGCAGAAGAGGCAGTGCAGAAAGATGTGGGTAATGGGTGATGGGTTGCCATTCCTGAGAGAACTTGGAGTGGGACTGCAAGGTTGTTCCTGGAATCAGTTCTTAATTCCTGTTCTTAATTCCTGGAATTAGTTCCTTAATTGTAATTGCTTCTGCTTTGGCCTCAAGTCTGTGGGTCCCACTAGCCCAGCTTTGGCTTCCCAGCCCAACTCCACTCATGTACCTGGAACTCACAGAAATTTATCTAACATCCAGTTGTGGAGCAGAAGCATCTCACTGTTCAATGAGACAGGCAAGTCTCTGGTACAGGGTCACACTGAGTTCCAGATTCAAAAAGAAGACAGAACTTTCAAAAGAACCTGCATTAGAGCCTCTGATACCGCTCAGAGTTTGGGAAAGGGCAGGAAATTCTGGTTTAAAGCATAAACTATTCCCTCAGTACAGCAATGATGTGAGCTCTCTAAGAATATAGGCAGAGTGTCTTTAAATAGCCTTTGAAGTGGATTAAATTAGTTGTCAGGCAGTTGGACTAGAACATTATTGTAGGTCTCTTCCAACTCCTATTCTATTCTATTCTATTCTATTCTATTCTATTCTATTCTATTCTATTCTATTCTATTCTATTCTATTCTATTCTATTCTATTCCGTTCCATTCCATTCCATTCCATTGTGCTGGTTGGCCTGGATCAAATTCAAGACCCAGGTAAGGCATTGTCCTAAATAGACAACATGTCCAAATATGTTATTGTTAGGCACTGAGATTTCAAATTCCAATCTGAAATAAAGATAAGATTGGACAATAAAAAAGTAGAGTGAAAACAGCAACCCAAATCTTTGCCTCTGGACCATCTGTGTGATCAGGAAGGATAAGGAAAATTAGTAGGAGCTGCTCTATCCATTTTAACAAGTTATTTGGAAAGATATGGTAAAATATCAGGCCCCCAACAACAGCTGCATTTTCAGCAGAGTTTGGAGCTATAATCTGTGGTGTATGTAAAGTATATGGGTAGACTTTGAGATCAGATGGCTTTGTAAGTAGTAGCTGCTGCTATTTTTGTAGCTTGGATCATCATCATCACCTCACTTATTTAACTCCATTAACAACCATTTTTTTTGAACAATCCCAGAAGTTCAGCTTTGGTACCAGAAGTTGCCTGCCATTGTATTTGACTTTACCTGAACGTGCAGAAGTCAGGGCATTGCTGAGCATATGAAAGTCACCTGAGGGTTCACCTGAGTGCCAGATACACACAAACAGACTGCTCACGGACTAGCAGGCACTCGGAATTGCTGGCAATATCCCCCTGCTTTGTTAGCAGCCAATGGTTGTTCCCATGCTGGAGAACTATACAACTTTCTTCTGCAAGTTCCAGCTTCCCTGTGAGGCCTGGGCTGATCAGTTCAGCTGCTTTCCCCTGGTTAAATGAACCAGAAAGGAAGCTGGAATGCTCAAGAGAGCCGTGTGGCTCAGCTAAACCCAGTCCACACTGCCTGAGCATTATCTATACCAGCTTTCCAGCAGTTTCAGTATTAGCTGAATCAGTGGGGATGAATCCAGTAATTTCCTTGGGCTCTGTGTGAACTGTGAAACCAAAAATAGGGATTGAAGCAGCAATGGTATTGTAGACTTTCTGCATCTGTCAGATGCAGGCCTGAAAAATTCCTTAAACTGAGAAACTATATTGCCATCTACCACAGAATTTTTGTGCAGTAGCAAATAAGGGGCATATTACTGTTGTCTTTAAGAGCACCCAACAATTTCAGGAGAGGGGGATCAGGCCTAGTTAATACCTCTGTGCTTGTGTTCTGAGTAGAGTTAAGTAGTCTTCATATCTCACTTGAGCTGAAACAATCTCAATTCCTGAGAAGATCCTCCAACATGTAAACAACAAAGAAAATACTAGTTAGATGTGCTAATTCATTCTTTTACGTGGATTAGACCACACATAGGAGTAAACTTTCTGGAGAGAGACCATAGAGGCACTCTTTAGTCATAAGACAATTATTTGAGTATTCTGCAATTTTCAGGCATTTCAGGTTCCCTCTCCCATCATACCTGTGAATAATAATAAAGAACACATTTTCAATCATCTTCCCGTGGCTTTGCTATAAAAGAAAAATTGCAGATATTCTCACCACTCAACAGTGGATCCAGAATTGGTGGAAAATCTGAGAGGCAAGACTGAAGAAGCAGTTCATTGTCTTGGACTTATGATCCATCTGTGCATTGTGCATCCTCTCCACTGTCAGCTAAACCCGAGGTACAAACCAAGCACTGTTCTTCTTTGCTTCAGAGGGATCCTACCTCACTTACAATGTCACTCTTGTGGATTTCCATCATGCCTAGAAGTAATACAACATTCATCAGGAAGGTCTTACAAAATTACTTTAGTACATTACTGCCTAAGCCATGTCAGTTCCAACTCTATTCTGTCTCTAGGAGCAAGTTTCTAGTGAAAGCATAAAGTATACTGCTGTGCTAATTTTTTTCTTTTTCTTGCTCTCCCTGAACAGCATTTGCCAACCCACTACACACTTTGTGTGATCAATACCATGTGTAAAGGTATATAATGAACAAATTTTTCCATAAGAGATAAGAGGTTATATGTTTAAGCGTGCAAAATTCACGCGCACAGAGTTATTGGACCTCATGTAAGACACAGAGCTGTAAACCCCAATTCCATATCATGGCTGATGTGATTTGACAATGTTCTGGTTCATTATAAAGATCAGCCTTTCAAATTCACTTCTCCAGCTCTGCTCAAACCGTGACATTCTCATTAAATAAATGCAGAGCCTTCTCTCCTAGTTCTCATTAAGGATAACAAAAATGAAGAGCATTCCCCTTAGAATTAACTCCAGAGACAGCACTGGGCATGACACTGAAACTAAGTGACCAAACTCTCATCAATATCTCCAGCACAGGTAATTAGGTGGGTTGGTGGGATAGAACAGCCGTTCACAGGCATACTAAACCAACACAAGCTATTTCTGGATGAAAAGTCTGTATCACATTTAATATAAGATCTCAGATAAAAACAATATATTAGGAATGGCAGAAGTTTATCTACCCCTTAAACACCAACTCACACTACTACCCAGACTTTTTCACTTGATGGTAATGCAGATTTTATAATTTAGAAAGATCAAAGCACAGCATTTCATAAGGGGCTTACTTTTGCTTGTAAATTTTATCCTAGTTATACAAAAATTAGGAAATATATTTGGTAATATTTGACATTTGCAACAGATAACCATTTTTAGTAATCTTTAAATATAACATCATAAGAAACAGGAACTAGAAGAGACAAAAAAGGTAGGCTAGAAAAATGGATTAATCAAAAAATGAAAAATAGATTAACCAAAAAATATAAAACAGTATTTTCCCAGGGTTAAAAGCAAATGCTGTAAGCCATAAATTTAATCACAGAGTCTATTATTGATACCTAACTGATGGAGAAAATTAATATTAAAGGAAGACATTTAATAAGGAAGAAGTCCTTTCAGCATAATAAATAGTCAGATATTTGTAAATCTCTGGTCACAAGTTACACCGTAAGCAAAAACAACAAAAGAGAAAAGGATATTAGTTACCATCCGGGAGAAAAGGAGTCACTGTAGATCACCCTTGAAAGTGTATATGAAAAATGTAATAAGCAACTGCTTTTCTAGCTATCTGCATTTTAAACAAATCTAAAAAAATATAGGCATGGATGCATATTTTTGCATGCATAAAATATTTGGATGTAAATGTGGTTGTTGGAAAAACAGTGATACTTTCTGTCTGTTTGTCTTTATTACTGGGTGCTTTGATTTTAGAAGGCTTCCTCTGAAAAACTTCAAATGCTCTTCACTATGTGAACTAAGGAAAGCTGGAATTTTAAAACACAGGTCAAGTGCGTGATGGCAAAATTGCAAGATTATTGATGGGGTTTTGTGCCTGTTTGCTGGCATGCAAAGTTCTAGTGTAAAAGCCAGTAAGTGTAATGATATTCAGCTCCTCATGCATTTCAAATACTATAAGGAGGACTGATATTATTTTCAAATGGGAGTACTGAGACACAGGAAGAGGAAAGCAATTCTCTAAGGTTCCCTGTCAGCTTGTACAGAGGTGGGCACAAAAGGCTGGCAGGCTTCCTGAATCTCCAATTATCCTCAACCTTGGCTGCTTCCCAAATCCCCAGATCAGTCTATTTGTTGAGCTGCAACTTTTCTCCAGTAGAAACAAAGCAGACACTAGCTGGGACTGGCTTTGATGATATTCTCTGGACATGAGTAGAGCCTTTTAACCTAATGGCTTTTGTCCTGACAGGAGAAGCCATGCTCACTCCCATGATTTAACAGAGGTCTCTATGACTTTTTAAAATCAAGGAGATCTGACCTGATATTTAAGTTTAGCTTAGCACAGAATTAGGACCCAAAAGCAAGGGTAGTGATGACCAGGGGAAAGCCCATGGTTTAAATGAAACATGGTAAAGTCAGGCTGCACATCACAGAATTACAGAATGGTTTGGGTTGGAAGGGATCTAAAAGACCAGCAGGTTTCATCCCTCACCACTACGGGCAGGGACACCTCCCCACTGGATCAGGTTGCTTAAAGTGCCATCCAACCTGGCCTTGAACTCTTCCAGGAAAAAGACATCCACAACTTCTCTGGGCAGCCTGTTCCAGGGTCTCACCACCACCACAATAATTAATTTCTTCCTAATATCCAATCTAAACCTAATTTCTTTGGGCCAGTGGCCTCTCTGCTCCCCACCACTAAAACCGCATGTGCCTCAGTGAAGCCTGGCTAGCTCCCACCAGATGCAGATCTTTCCTGGGCACCTGCCAGCCTAGAGATGTAAGTCCTGTTGAAAATCTTCTGCTGACAGACAGTGCAAACTTGTCCCTTGACTTTGAAACAATGGAAACAAGCTATATTTTTCACAGAGAGAACTATCCATTAAGGTTCCATGGTTCCTTGATCTCCATAGCGCTCCAGACTCACTGGAGAACTTGCATTTGACAGCAAAGCCTCTGAAGATATAGAAGCTATTGATTACTGTTCATCATGGACAAGCAAACTGAACTTGCCAAGTTATTAGCTGTAATGATGGTGATTCCAATTAGGCAAAAGGTAATCACTGTTAGAAATTCTCTGCCAATTTCTGTCATTTCTGTCACTGTGGTAAATAGGCCTCAAAGAAGACTTTTACATCTTCAGTTGGAAGCACAGAGCTAAATCCAGCAGAAGAGGGAAAACAGGGGAATTGATCCTTCTCAGCAGAGAGTGGTGATTAATCTAATGAGGGATGCAGAGCTGTGGGTACCAGATACAAGTAATGGCCTCCCTCCTACATGGAAAGTGTGCCTCAGGAACTGCAATTCTTTCCATATCCTGGTGTAAAAAGGTCCTACAGGGAATGACACTGGGATAATTGAGCAGCAGACAACCTTTAAATTCTCTTCCAGTCCTATTTTCACCACAACCCTCCCTGCTATTTAACTGTGTTGCAGATTTGGCCCTTTTTGCTAGGAACTGTAGTGAAAGCAGTCTGAGACTTTATTACCCCAAAGAACATGCAGCTTAAAAAAAGAGAAAAACATGAGAAAAGTCATAATAGATAAATGAAGGCATAAATGTGGACAGAGAAAGGGAAACTTTGGTAAAATGTGAAATGAGTCTAGTGAGTCTCATCTTGTAGATTGGTTGGAAAAGTGGTTACTCTTCACAATAATTCTGCACAATACTGAGCACAAGTGGTGCTGGAGCTATCCAAGACGTAAAGTTAATACCACTATTAATGAAATGAAATTAATATCACTATTAATAAAATTTGTAAAAAGAGTCTCTAAAAATAGAAGACTATATAGTAACCCCAGCTGGATTGCAGGGTAATTTTTATATTTTGGCTATTGTACAGCCCAAGGATTTATCCAGTTCCACAAGCCACTGGCTTTTCCTGGATCTTTTCAGAAACTATTTATTTTCAGAGGCATACAGAGCATTTTGCTGGCAGTGTTTATGAGTATGTGGAGATTTCTGCTGCAAATTTTCCATTAAGTGCTCCAGCAGTTGGCCAATATGGCCCTGTATGAATGGTTGAGGAGAAGTGAAGAACAGAGAAAATACAATTTTTGCTCAGTGCTGAGAGATATTTAATGAACTACATTGCCTCCTAAAAAGGCTAGTGCTGGCTGCTATAAAGACAGGAGGGAAAAGTCCTCTAAAAATTCATGAAGTACCTTGTCTATAAAGTGATATTTCCTTCTGTCTCCAGGTTACTTATAGATGATATAAACTCTTTTAAACATATTGAAATCTACTTGTTATTTTTGTACCCTATCCGCAATCATTGTGGATATATTAAACTCTCACAAAACCAAATCCTAATGTTATTGGTTCAGTAATTTCTTGCTCCTCTAGTTGCCTTACTGGAGTTCAGATCATTCAAGTAGCTCTAATTAGTTGGGTTTGCAATTTATTTTTTCTGGTTGTTTAAAAGGGACAAGTTTAAGTGTCTGGTCCCTTTCTCTAAGACAGTATTTTATAAATTTCTTATATGTATTTTCTGATTTATCTCTGACTGAAATATCTTGATTTCCATTTGCATTCCCAGTACTTTTTTACCTGTACATTTTCCAGACACCAAGCCAACTTGGTTCATCAGTTTCAAAAGGAAGTAATATCTGAATTTTGCTTTCTATATCCTTCAAAAAATACCTGTTACAGCAGACGATCAGGAAAGGACACAGCTGCCACGTGGTTATGGAATCACCAACATACTCATACTTTCTCAAGTATAACCACCACCTCAGGTGTTCCCCACAAAGTCAGGAAGGACAAATGGCAGTGGCCATGAAGAGGGAAATTTGAGTCAGCAGAAGTAAATGGTGCGAGAAGGCTCAGAAGCAAACTTCTCACTATATTGCCTTTGTACATATATGACATGCAGAGTTATTGAACAAAAGGTTTGGTTTTTTTCTTCTTTGCCTCCATAATATACAAAACTGAATTGCAGCAGTATTTGTTCCTGTCATTCTGCTGTGGTGGTTTAGGAATATACATGTCATCACTCCCCAGTCTGGTTTATGTGCCCACCTCCATGCAGCTTTGATTTAAATTAATTTTAGCTGTACACAGTCATTGAGTTATATATTCTTAGGTAGATGAATATTCTTTTCTAAAGTTGACAGCCACTCTGCATGCTTTTGATATGAACTTTCCCATGAAGCCATTAAAATTGAGCTGATTCTGCCACAGGATGTGGCACGGACTACATGACCTTCCATCTCTGAGAGGTGAAATCTCCATTTTGCTGAAATTGGTGTCAAATGAAAGCAAGAGCTGTTCTATTGAGCTCAGCTCTTTCCTGACTCTTCAACAAGTCTTTCATATAGGCTCTGTTTTTATTTTTTCTCAGTAAATATTAACCTCTCTCCTTCTTGAAGAAAGCTGAGGCTTTCAGAATGTGGAGGACTGGATCTTCTCCTCTGATTTCAACAAACACTAACTTTGACCTGATTAGTGTTGTTTACTTCTCCATGAGATCTGTGGCCATGTCAAATTCACCTGCAATACTTGAAAGTGTTATGTTTGTATACAGGAAGTAGCATTCTTCAGTTGAGCTCTTTTTTCCTAACTTCTGAGAATATCAGATATGGGAGATCTTTTCCTTAGTGGAAGAAAAGGACAAAGGAATGAGAAAAACAGCAAGCCAAAGGGAGAGACAGCGTACTTAAATAAATGAAAAAGATATTCTTCAACAGACTGCAGACCCCTGCTTCACAAGCTCACTTCTGAGTGAGATTAGTGGGATCCACTAATTTGACATAGCCTGGGGAAGCAGAAGGCTCTCATTCAGCACAACATGCTAGGAGAAGGGCAGATTAAATTGCTGAAAAACTTGAGTGAAAACTTGAGTGGAATCCCTGAGGATTCTGTTCTTCAGGGAAACTATTCATCTGTATGTCATGCTCTGTCTGGACTGAGGCAGGAATGGTCTCCAATCCTGAACGGAGATCCAATGCATGACTGCAAAAATTACCACATGGTCATGATGACTTAAGGCCACGCTTTGGGTTCTCTACATTTTGCAAAGTCCCATAACTCAGCAGATCCTAGCAGCCTGACTCCTGAGCTAGCTGGCATCAAGGACAAAATCATGCCCAAAATCCTTTTCTTTTTGATTTTATCCTTTGTAATGAAACTTCAGGGATTCTATTCCAATAGTGCTTGAGACTGACTTGGGGCACACAGAAAGGATGTTTGCAGTGAAAGGAATTTAAATCTAAAATTACTTTCCATTGAAAGCTGACAGAGTTGAAATCTGTTTGTTTGGGAGATATTCCAAAAGCCATTCATTTGAAGGAACACTTGTGAGAGATTGGTATTTGAGGAAGATAAAGCTATTTTCTCATATGCGGCTCAGCTTTGTTAGCATGACAGTAAAGCCAGAAGAAGCAAAATCCAAGAGAAAAACACATGTTAATGCTCTTAAAAAAATCACATGCACAATCTTACAGTTTATTCCTTAGTATTCATGGGATAAATCACTACAGATTTATTTGATGGGAGCAGACAGGATGCTAGTTACTGTTTGAATAGTCCTATAGTAAATAGTTATTAAAAGAAAACTGCAGGAGAAAGAAATCAAAATCTTATAAACTAATTGAATAGATTTATTCAAGGAGAAGGAAAGGGCCTTGATCTCAAAAATATTTAAGGATGCAGTTCCATTCTTAAGCCTGCTGAGCATTCAGCCTCAGAAAGCTGCTCTAAATACTCCTCTATAGATTCTTAAACAATATATTGAAATTTTAATGACCTTGCCAGCAGAGGACTTTCTATCTCAGATGTCAGTGACATAAGTATTCAACTAAGAGTGCTTGAAAAGGAGTGAGACCAAAATATGTTGGTTACCAAGGAAATGCCAGTACTCCCCTATTCCCACTGTTTGTACAGGATGAACTGGGAAAAAAAAAGACTGACAACCACCTCAGTACAATCTCCTTTCAGGCAGATGTAGAGAGCAATAAGGTCTCTCCTATAAGTTTGCAGAAAAACCTCACCCAAAGCAAAAAAAAATTAAATGCTCTAAAAAGTGAGGAAGCAACATGTCTTGGATAGAAAAATTGAAAAAAAAAATGCACAAAGTTTACCTTAATATCAGGTAAATATTGTTTTTTGTCATTAAGGATGTATCCTGGTAAGCAGCTCCATTATCTCCTGCTTTAGTGCAGTTTCACGTGGCTGTAACTCAGATCTGTGGAAATCAATGGAATCACAGAAATAGAAAAGGTAAGAAGCACAATGACTGATGCTATTGGAGCTTTAGAAAACTCTTCTCAGCAGTGATCAGATGCTCTGACCTTGGAGATTCGGCATGGAAAGGAAAGATTCTAATTCCAGGATGTAAAAGGCAGCATCACTTTTCTAAAGTTTATGGTCTCATATTGCTGCTGCGTTGTTCTAAGTATAAAAAAGGGAAAATTCAGATAAAGTTACAGAAGCAAACCTGCTGTATGGAACAGACTGGTAAATGCCCTGTATTTCACCAGTGAAATCTGTATTTCCAGCCCTGGAAAGAATTCCTATTGATTCCTTTAGCTCACACACTATACGTGTTGTAGTGGGTAGTTATTATTTGGAAAGCCAGGTAAGCACAACACAGTGAAATGTGTATTTTGTCCATTTTGCAAAAAGTGCCCTCTCCTGAATAGTCTCACTGGCTGTGTGAGTTGACACAATCAGGCAGCTGGAAAAACCACATACTCATGGCTCAAATGCAAAGAGGAAATTTATTTTCATTACTTTGCTAATTGGGGGATCCCCAAAGAATGCCTGGGCGGAGGTGCAGGCACCAATAAACTCAGTCCATGCTAGAGGATTACTGGCCTGCTATTCACACAGGCTTATCCAGAATTATTCCCAGCTGCAAGGTCACCTGAACAATATACAATCCCCCTCACCAGTCTTCTGCTTTTTAACCCAACCCCCGCAGTGCTGTCCATGTTACAATGGGGAGGATCACAGAAATCCCCACATCATAACTTGAACAGGCATGTTTGTTCCCCCTTACCAGCAATTCCACCACTATGTGTCAGGGAATAATAAAAAAAATGAATCTGTGTATTTCATACCTGAATAAATAAGCCTTAAATCTCACCCGTGGGTTTATCATAAGTTTAAAAAGAAAACACAAGTAAGTTGCAATGAGGGACTTATTTTAGATGTCAGTGGAGGTCCTTAGGGATGCATGTCTCATATATAAGGTGCCCAGTACCCCTACACCTCTTATTCTTAAGAACAAACTGCAGGCTCATTTGTCTCAATAACTCCCTAACTTAATCTGTTACTTTTGCTTTTTGATTGCTTTTGACTTTTTATTCCTTCACTCCATATGTGTAGAGGTGCATGGTTAATGTGAATGGCAAGTACCAACCTTAATATGAAAGAGCTGTAATGAAAAACTGTGATGGATCTATCCCTTGAAATCAGACTTTTCAACATGTGTGACTTCACACCATGTGCTGCAGGGCTCCAAACCCCTGTACCTGAATCTGCCTCTCGGCTGTGTTGAGTAAACTCAGCTCCTGGCTTCCCCTTTCCAGCTTTCTGTGAAGCAGCTCTGCTGCTGTAATGAATTATTTCTTACTGCCCCGAGTGCCCGGGAAAAAGGACTGATTCACCACAGTGCATTAGAGCAGTAATTAGACACAGCCCAATACTTGGCTCTGGGGAGCATCTGCACTGGCAAAATATCCCCCAGCAACTCTGCTTAAAGGACAGAGTAAAACAACAGAGACAGTGAGTGAACAAGAGAAAAGGGAAGATGTAGACTTTAAGAGAGTGCTGGGAAGAGGGTCAAGTATCACTCTAATCAATAGCTACACAGAGCAGGAGACTAATGGAACAGCAGGAGGAAACCAAGGCAGTTGAGTCAGCATGAGGGATTAAATGTGCTGTGCTGAACATCTCTGGTGCCTGGGCCATGGCTGATCCCCAAAGCAGAAAGGTAACAGCCAGCCTAGAGCTGACCACGCAGAAGAAAGGGCCTGACTTCTCAGTGTGACAGCGTGGGGTCAGGGCCACCTGCCTGCCGCTTCCTGGCAATTTGGAAAAATTATTCAACTGAGACAGAGAAAGGAATGCCAAGCTGAGAAAGTATTTTCTGCTGCCCTTTCCTTGCGGGTGCGCCCACTGCTTTGAAGAAAATACAGCACAGAGCTGAGGGAAAACCAAAGGCTTTGTTTGCAGAGGTTGCTACAGTTTGTGGAATTTCTAATTAATCTCTTCCCTCTCCTGTTTTTTAAAATGTAACTCTCAGAAGTGCATACAACATTAAAAACAAGGCCTTCAATGAAGTTCAGCATCTTTTGTCTAAAAACTGAAATGTACTCTCTTCAACAAAGAAGAAAGTCTTGAATATTTTAATACAATAATACAAACCCCAATGTGTTTCACAAATACAGACCAAACAGCATGGTGGGCCAGCTAAATTTTTACACAACTGCCCAGTCCTGTGTTACTTCACCTCCTGATCTGCCTCCCTCAGAATACTGCACTAAAAATGGATGTATGCCCTGAGCAGACTGTCAGGTCTGCTAGTCCTGCCTACTCCTTAGTTAACCTCATCCTGGCACCCTTATTCACATCTCTGACACACTAAAGGATCTGACAAAGAATGAGGGAAAATATCAAGTTTTGAGTAACCCTTCGATTGGCCTCTGTAACATGCTCTTGCTCAGTGCCCTCTTATGTCTCAGTCTGTGGAAGTCATAAATTGAGATATCAATGACAGTTGATAAGGGGGTGAATTACAAAATACTGTACAGTTTTATCTTTGCCTACTTATTCAAAATAAGTAAATGGAATGTCCACAAAGCAGTCAAACTATGAATTTTTGCAGAGACTGCTTGAATATTCAAGATGCAAGAAAATATATCTTGTTTTTGCCTTTCCTTCAATAGATTTCACATCTTGCAGAGGATTTAAACCCTACCTTCTCCTGACAGGACAGAGATTTTTCACTTGGAATAGATCACACAGATCTTTATTCCCATTGTTTCCTTTCCATGCTTCAATGAACAGGTAAGCAATTAATGGTGATATTTGGAACTCATCAGTGGTGTCTGAGTTAAAGTGGAAGGAAGCTGTTCCTGTTTTTAGTGCTTCAGGCTCTTGGCATACTTGAGCATACATAACTTCATTGAATACCTTCAGATCATATTTTCAAAGATTTATTACAGTTACATCATCTAGAGAGACTTCATTTCAAACAAAAAAAAAGAACACAACTAAATATTTGAAAAACCAAGGAACTGTTTTTTTTAACATACATGTTCCCTTTTACAAGCCATTTAAAAGACAGTTTCCACTGAAATTGAAGTATAAAACCACCAACCGTGTACAGCTGTTTTCATTATATTTGCATATATTTTTTCATTTTTCTTTTAGTATTTTTTTTTCTTTTTCCAAATGAGATAGCAAACTTTTAATTGTGTGGGATAGTTCTCTCCTCATCTCTTTCGGAAAGGTCTCAGTCTGGAGAACTCCTTTCATTCAAACCATATGAAAACTCTTTGACACAGAGTCAGGGCACAACAATGATAAGTCATATTAAAGCATCACTACTCATTTCAGAAGAGGAAAGTGAACTCTTTAATCTGAAAGTATTCCATGGTCTTGTAACTGACTAAATTCTACACAGAGAGTTTTTTTTAATTAACTTACTTGTTTAGAAGGAATAATCAAGGTGGCTAAAGTAAAAATATAAATCCTAAGGCAAGTTTTATGTTGTGTCCATCAGCTTGTTTTTAAATCAACAGATTACATAAATTTCTTCTCTGTGTGAGGTCTTACTTTAAAGAAAGTCAATTATAAAAAATAAATTGACTCGATGTGAAGTATTAAAAGATGTTGCTCCTTCCTTTTTTTACATTCATCAAATTTAGAAATCATACCATATAAAAATGTGGTAAATAGGTCTAGACTAAAAGTCTTGTTTTCCAATGAGAGGCTCCTTTTCATGCTTATAATCACAAGCTGCATCCCCCTTAGATTAGGCTCCATGGAGAATTCCAAATGACATTACAGATCCTCACTTTTTCTTGACCTATCCGCAGGGGTCACAGCCCTGGGAGGAGCACTGTGGGAAGCACACTACTGCGTCTCTGGAGCATCCTGGTTAGGAGGTTGAAATAAACACCTTGAATTTTCAGCAGGGCTGCACATGTGGAAGCACATGCTTTGGGGACTTGAGCGAGTTTTCCTGCTTTCATCTTGCAGCCTGTGTAATGTTTTAACTGAATCACATTTTGACCCTGCATTCCAAGGACATCCTAAGTAGGACATTTCCCCTTTTGGTTAAAATTTGAGTAGGAGGTTAATACATTGCATTTCACTGCTTCAAAATTTTGCGTCTGGAGATATTAAGCTTTTTGCCCTCACCATTTGGAGGCTTGACTCTAGGAATTCTGCTTTTATGCAGGACCTGTTTTATAAAATTTTCATTTCTCTAATTTGAACACCACCCAGCACCTCTAGTACAAAGCAGAACACAAAATCAGTACACTGGAGAGAATTTTAAACAGTCATTTTATCATCTTACTTTTTATGAAAAATATCAAACAGAAGCGATACTGAATGCAGAGATCTCTTTTTCCTTTGCAGCAGGTCTTAGGCATCCATTTGAAAAGCCCTTTACAAGACTTTATAGGAGAGAGTTTCAAAAGGACCTGGCAGACCAGGACAGAACTGCAGACAGGAAAAACTGCAGAAATGCTTGAATTTCTAAGAGTCTTCTAAATGGAAGTTTGAGAGTTCAATTACATTACTGAAGTGGATGGAGGTTGTACTGTCACTTTAAAAACTTGGAGTCGGAATGGTGTTTTCCTTGCTATCCATGTGTCTTGGGACTGCTGGGAAACTCCTCTTCCCCAGGCTGATGTGCACCACTATGATGGGCTGAATGAGGACCAGTACTGCAAATCCCTACTAGGTTCTATTTTTGCAATTTTCAAACCATTCAGGTACAAGGAAAAAGTTATTCTCCCTCTTTTTAGCCATGTGAAAAATGAAGCATCTCATCTAAGCTGCTACTCTGACTTCTCCACACAGTCCACGATAAGAGACAATCACCTCTGCCGAGCTTTCCCAGCTGTTTTGGCATCTTGGAACACTTTTTTCCTGGCTTCAACCTGCTCTTCCTGCTGCTAGGCACAACCAACAGCAGTGAAGTATCATAACATGGGTGTCAATCCATCCTCACTGCCCTAAGCCAATGTCTCTGTGCAACCTGAAAGGTTGATCAAGAACTGTAGCAGACTTACCTGTGTTAGTCTTTGTTTGTTTGCTGGCTTGCTCGTTTCCCTGTAAACTCATTAAACCTGACATTCTACAGGAAAAAAAAAAAGTTTATGAGATCACATTGCATGTGGAACTGTGTCATCCATTTTTGAGCTTAATCGCCCTTAAACCATAAAAAAATCATGTGCACCCCTGCATTCTGTCACTGCCTTTGCTGCTGGAAACATAAAACCTATCACGGTTTTGGATGCTTTCAGCTTTATGACCTAGAGCTGCAAATTACAGTAAAAGTGTATGAGACATGAGATTTTTTTCCTTTTATTTTTCTCTTACATATCTGAGGTATTCTTCCACTCAAGAATTTCAGTGGAAGAAATAGATGACACATGTATCTGGCAACAAGACCCAATACTAATTCTCACAGAGAGGGTCTTTCATATTTCTCTTTCTGCTGTGCTCAAGAGGCAACAAAAATAACTATGTACTCTCTAGCAAAAAAACATTACTTTTCCATCTAAACATCCACTATTTCTTCCAGAAAAAAGAGGAGTTACAGAACTCTGCCAAACCCTCATCCAGAAACCAAACTTCTGCTTGCAGGTCCTCAGAGCGTGACCTGCACTTAGAGCCGCATTTGCTGCCCATCCTCACTTGGAGATGTAACAGTCAGACATTTATGAAAAGCAAATGTGGCAATAAATATTTCAGGTAGAGAAAAGTGCAAGGGTATTCCCTTGTCCCATTCTTGGTTTATAACTGGCCACAGTTATCACAGACTACAATGTTGAGCTTGCCCCTAATGCTTGCATATTAGCACCATAAAAGATATCTGGATAAAGTGTTTGTAGGTTTATTTGAAACATTAATGCTGATGCCTGACAGTATTATCTGTACTGTTTATATGACTATAAAATAGCTTTATAGTGATACAATTAGTAATGCTGAAGTTAGATAGCATAAATGGTAGTACTGATCGTACCACTATAAACTTATCTTTATAGTGACATAAATGAGCAATATTTGTGTCATCATGTTTTATGACATCAGGTAATCTCAGGCCTAAGAGTATAACACAAGGTCTTGCACACTTTATTTCACATCTAAAGTACAATGCAAAAGAACATTCTCATTCACTCTTAGAACATCAGCCCTACACTAATTTTCATTTATTTTAAGCTGGACAAGTTTTCATTTATTTTAAGGGACAAGTTTTCTTCTTTATCTATGAAACAATTGCAAGCACCCCATTTCCAAAATTGTGGTCCTACGGTATTGCTGGGTTATGAATGGTCCCAGTAGATGGGGGCTGACAGATGTCACAAGCCAGGCCAGATTCTCTGCTTAGACTTTTTAAATTGTCTCCCTCCTTTGCTATTTCACTCCATGCCTTTTGTCCTGAAGAGGGACATGATAAATGAAAGACTGATCAGCTGCAAAACAAGTTTTAATTAATTTCACAGTTTTGCCTCATTCAATTCATACCTGAAATAAAAATTACTTGGAAAGTCTGCTGGCCTGCCATTCCCAAAGTAGCCCTCACTAGCAGAAGGCAGGAAAAAAGATCTCTGATATTACCATGTTTTCTTTGAAAAATGATTTGTGACTATCCATTACTGGAGTGGATATCTGTCCTGAATGAAGGTTTTATGCACATTGGTTAACCATGCAGCAGAAACGTCCTCTTTTGGGCTTTTTTAATATAAATTCCATTACTATTTGTAACACATAATTCATGATCCACAGAATTCATGACACCAACTCCTTCTCTGCTCCTTCTCTTTTGGCTATAGTTACCTTCACAGGAAAACACCTCAGGAATTTCGCCACTCCCCTGCTTTTCCATGATATCACTGCTCCTAGACTCTGTCTTTTGCCCATGTACATAGTGCCACTCAAGTCAACAGGAGGAATCCCAGTTCCTCAGTTAACAGTGAATTAGGCATCATAAACACAGATCTTCATGTAAGAACGCTTCATTATGTAGGCAGTGCCCTGTAATGCTGCCCTGTTCAGCAGCTGAACATCAGTGTAGTCTAAAAGCTGAACAATCCTGGGATGAAAAACCTAGGAGCAACAAATACATCTTTTATTCTTTCTTTTAACTGCGGTGCAACTCCATCATATATCCAAAAAATGGTACAACTGTAGTGTGCTGATGGCAAAATACACAAAACCAACGTCTAAGAAGTCCTGAGGGAATTTACTCATCCTTTTATAAGACTGGAGCTGTAATTTATTCAAACCACTCTATTGTTCTACCTATCCAGCACACTGCACAATATTTCAGAGTGTGCAGTGGGTTCACCCAGTCTCTCCTCTTTCAGCATTAAGGACAAGGACATATGATTACAGTTAGGGAGATGGGATCAAATGTGGCATCACATATAAAAGAAACAAAGTCTTCCTCTACTCAAAAAATGAGCAATGCCACAGTGGTACCACAGGGGCATTCTGAATTCAGTGAAGAAAGACGTGCTTTCACTTATCTTCTGAAATATCCTGGATCCTTTGGGTTTGCCCAGAGCCATTTCATTATAGTTTCCTGCCAGTTCTTTGGCTATTTTGTACAGCAGCATGAACCACCAGTGGAGATGCCTCTATTTTGGAAGCAGTTAAGATTTTTTGACAACATATAGAGAACTAAGAGATGACTTCTAGCATCATGCACTGATTCAATGGGCATGCCAAAACCTGAAAAGAACTTTCTAAAATTTTGTTCTTCTCATCCAACTCATTCCTGGTGCACCTTTATGTAACTTTAGCATCCTGAGAACACCTTTTCCCTCTTCCCTAGGTCTCCATCCTCTCCAATACATTGCATGAAAAAGGATCAAAAAGGGACTTATCCATGTTAACTACAAGGAAAAAAAGAGAGATGGCAGAGCAACCATATTGAGGGAGGCTGTCAAAAATGATACAACATCTTCACTGCTCCAGTTTCTAAAAAGTCCCTTCTGCTGGTCATTAAAGAAGACTTAATTGTGTAGTTCTATATGTCCATCTCCAAACAGAAGTCCTACCAATTCAGCACCTTTGTGAAAAGCTATTTCAGATTCTCATGGACTGACCAGCCAGGAGAGTTCTTTCTCATTCTCAAACAGATTAATTTGAACAACCAGTCCTACCTGCTTTTTCCCTACACAGCAACATCTCACACCCCTCTTTGATTTTCCCCTTTATACTTCTTACAGAAAACAAAGAACCAGGAAGGTTTCACAAGGCTGCCTGACATTACCACATATCTGCTCTGCACACAGCTCTCAAAACCTGGAGCAAGCTCTTTCTGCATCTCATTACTAGGAAAATACATGAAGTCTGAAGAAAAGGTAATTTTTTTGAGATTTACTATCTTCAAGGCACTTTAGGCTAGCTCAGGGAGAAACAGCATGGCCACGATGAAAGACTGAGCAAATCCCAGGTTAAGAAAAACAAAATAAAATCAAATATCCTACCTAAATTAGACGTTGGAGACACTTGTCATGTGTGGAAAGAAAATATAAATAACTTTTTAGATAACCATTTTTAATATTTGTGAGGTGACTTGGAAATTTTTGTGCAAAGCAGCTTTACCTTGGAACATTCAAGCACAATCAGTGGCACTTTTCATGCAATACACTATGCATCCCATGAAAAGAAAAGTTATTTCAGTTGTTGTTAATATTCCCTGACAATATATAATTCTGGAAACTCCACTTTATGCTGGTCACATATTCAATGTTTTCATGGTTTTATTCTAAATTTATTTTTCTTTATATGAGAGCTATTAAAAGCTTTTAAATATTTTCTGGCTGCTGGAGCGTAATTAATTATCCTTGCTTCCAAACTAATCAAGGATATTAGTCTTTCTAGAACACTTAGGCAAAGCATACAGGGGTAACTGGGGAAATCCAGATGGTTACTGCCACACTTACATGCACTTTACTGATAATGGCTACCCAGGTTTCCAGAGCTTCTCAGTATATTCTCATTACACTCATATGGTTCCATTACACAAATAATAGTGAGAATTAATTGCTTCTAATTGAAGTTGGTGCTATTAAATCAAATTAGTGTCCACAGCATAATACAAACAATGTCAACAGGACTGGCTCTGTTACAGCAAGTAAATAGAAACTAAATACAAGTGTTCAAAATTGCATCCTTTAGTCTTCTTCAGTGAGCTAAATTCTGGCCATTAAAGAAGAATGAGGTTTTTCTAGAAAATCCCTTAGGAATTTCACCATCTTCCCTACATAACATGAGCTGAACCAAATCAACCCAAATTTTGAAGATTCAAGGAAATTCAAGTAAGGGTGAAAGAAACAGTATGCACAATTCGTGCAGCTGAAAGGTGTCTGATAACATCCATGACCGCAAGAAATTTGTCCTTTTTCCCTCCTCAGGGTGAAACTTTCAAAATTTGTTAAATACCTAAGAAAGAAGTTCAATGACATCTGTAAAATAGCAAAGTCTTGATATTTCTGTTCTTTCCAAGCCCCATTTCCACTGCTGCTAACCAGCAGGAATTCCAATGGGGCAAGCCTCGATGGCTAGACTGTCCAGAGAAGCTCCACTGATCTCAGTGGCTAGTTTGGCAATTCTTTTTAGTCTTTTTATTTCTGCTGTCCTAAAATGGAATTCATGACTGTCACACATGACAGTGACCACAATTATTTTTTTTACTTGCAGTGACACTGACATAGCTTAATTGATAGAAAAATAGATTTTAACCTGGACTGAATTTTCCTACTGAGATACAAGCTTACTCGTACTTTCTGCAGTATTTTCAAGCAGGCTTGTGCATCACTTTCCATAGCTTTGCCATTTCTCCTGAGTTGCCAAGTACAAGCCTCCATCCTAAGGTGTGATGGCACAGCTGTGGTTAATTGTTTATAGAGCCTGTCAGTGGCACATCCCATAATAACCCACTTGGATGTGATAAAAGTGAGGTAGACACTTGTCTTTCAGGTGATAAAACAGAGAAAGCAGGCTCAAAACTGAATAGATAAATTTAAAGGAGGATTTTTTTTTTTTTTGGAAGATGGGTAAAATTTATTTCTTCTGAACTTCTATCCTGAGCTGAAGCAATTATCTGGAGAACTGCTGGCAAACATCTTGTCAAGATTAGTTCCATTACCTATGAGGAGATGTCAAATGCCCACCCGTATCCCAGGGAAATTCCTCTAAATCTGCTGAATGTTAGTTCTGCCCTGAGGAAATCCTCCAGGCATTCCATTGAAAACTAAATATTGATAACCTGACCTGCTACTTGCAGAAATTTCTTTGTTGATAACAATCAAATGGAAACTGTGCAATATTAAGTGCTTACTCTGACCAAGCTCAGTACACTTGCAGCTGTGGAAGGCAGCCTCCACAGAGCATTAATAGTGCAGACAAGTGAAAAGAACAGACCTTGGGTTTAATTCTGAATTTCCACTTCATGAACACCACATTAAAAAAAAAAAAAAAAACAACCAACAACTGGATGAGCGTTCCAGATGTTACCTAAACCATCCTTTGGCCAAAGCTATCCCAATCATTTCTATTCATGTCACAAAGAAGATTTCTTCTGATATGAAGAAATCCATGAAGTACACAGAACCAGACTGTCAAATAGATGTGGCACAACCATCCCTTTGCTCCTGGGTAACAGGGAGGAATGAAAGGCAGCTTAGGACACCAAGAAGATTTGGGACTTGTGTTTGGCGTCCCAGGTTGATGCAAAGTCTTTGCCCCAGCAAAGTCAGTCATTACTCTGGAAAATAAATGAACAAATGGTCAAAGAAACAAAATGGCTGGACCTCATTGTTTGAAAGATTTTTTTTTTTCCTAGTTAATTTTATTTAGTTTCATGGTATCAGGTTTGATAATTTTGCTACAGAATTACAGCTGCTGACTTTCTAAAGTGATTTTGTTAGAAGTCAAGGCTACATTAGAACCTGAAATGCTATCAAACACAACTGTGAGTTTTTCTATGCCTGAAATATCTCCTAAAATTCCAATAGTTTGGCAGTGTGGTGAGCATGGAAAGACATTTACACCTGATTTCCCGGTGGTGAATTAAGGTGTTTTTCTATGTGTGTAAAATATCAACATCTTATAATATTTATGTGTTAAGTAGACAAAGATGCTTCATATTGAGCTGCTGGAAATGTCCTGAAGAATATCTTTAAATATTGATGTTTCCCAATGTAGCCCTTAGACTTTCTGTTTGCAGTGACATTTCAGCTTGCTATAATTTTTGCTGTAATTAAACCCCTTCATTTTTTCCCTCCTAGATAATTCGTGCATATAGACAACTGCATTTTTCTGGTACAACTAATTTGATATTTCACCAGCTTCACTTATGAGCAGGAAGAATTCAAAGCTACCTAGCACATTTTAAGCAATTTTTTCTTCTGTTTGTAATTATACATTGCACCTGCTTAAAATCCAGGGGAACAAATGACTAGACAAAAAAGAACATAAGAGTAATACTTCAAGCTGATGTTTCCAGATAATGCACTGTGCAGAACACACTATCATGGAGGAAGAAATTGTTCACTTTGCATACTAGTCACCTGTTGGGTCCAAGGACCAAATTGCCAATTTGAGCAGAAGTTATTTTTCCAAAACTGAGATTGACATTTAGGTATTAATGTGTATAACAAAATTAATTTGACTTCAGATTCTGAAACTTCAGGAATTCCAAAAAAATGACGCCATCTTATCTTTGAAAGCTGAATTAAAAGTACTGTAATTAGGGGTGTGTTTGAAACCTTTGTTAAACCCCACTTCAGGGATGTAAGTTGTTTTAAGATATTCAAGACCCATTGTTCAAGTCTTCTCAAAGAACATACTATATAAGATATACTGAGCATAGTATTTTAGTCTGTAGTGTAATGGATGGGTTTCTATATGCAGCATATAGCCAAAAGCAGTTTGTCAGAACCTTCATTTTTCCTTACAGGCCAGTCAAATCAGTACTCATACAAACACTGTTAGGGTGTGGGTCTGACTGCACAGACATTTTTCCTTTCTGATACTTGACTGTGTTGCCCTTCTCGACAAACAGCACACAGAGTATATAAATCAAGCCCTTCTCATCTTCTCTCACTTTCCTTTGAGCTGTAAATTATTGCAAGGCTGGGTTAAGTCACAGCTCACTCGCCCCTTGGTCCAAGAGAAAGAAATAATTTCCATTCATGCAAGTCTACATCAGTGGAACAGCTAACACATCTTCTTTCTGTCCCAAAATGCCATGAAAGATGACTCCTCCAGCACTGACATCAACCTCCTCATCAGGCATTACAGACAACTATTGCACCTCAAGTGCAGTTATCTCAGACATAACAGGAGATATGCTACATGAAAGAGGTGGGCTGTCAGGATTTTGTGCTGAGTTAAAAATAAATAACTACTTTAAAAGTTTTACATGCTAAAATGTACTCATACATTTTTTTCCCTCAGAGGACATGGCTTTGCACTCAATCAATTTTTAGCTATTTAAAAATTCTAGGTGTGACAAGATTTAACCCTGACAACCATCATGCCACTGATGCTGCCATGAGTCTTGACTGGCTTAATTTTTTTAGTCAACTTGGGCATATTTCACAGGCATTACCAATGGCTTTTGATAAACATGAGATGGAAATATGTGCTATCTGTACATCCTGGATAGCAGTTAATGGCCACAATATTTCAGAATAAAGGAGGGTCCCTCTAATTTTGGCAACAAAATTCTTGTATTTCCTTAAAAACTCTCTGATTTTCAAAATCTCCATCTGGCCACCAAAAAAAATCACACAACTCAGAAATATCTAGAAAACATCACACCTGAAGTGAAAACAAAAAAGTCCTATGAAGAAAGGCTGAGAGAGTTGGGGCTGTTCAGTCTGCAGAAGAGAAGGCTCTGGGGAGTCCTTAATGTGTCCATTCAATAATAAAAGGGAGCTTTAGGACATACAGATATTTGCCAGGGCCTGTAGTGACAGAACAATGGGTTTAAACTGAAAGAGGGCTGGTTTACATTGGCTATAGCATGGAAATTATTTACAGGACACTGGTGAGACACTGGAAGAGGTTGCCCAGGGAAGCTGTGGACGTTCTATCATTGAAAAGATGGGGTTTGGCAACTTAGGTCATGCATGCATTATACTGTATGAATTTTTTTTCTTTGTTTGCATCCCAAGGGGTATGCAAACTAATATGTTAATGGGGCTTAGTGAGAGTCTCTGCTACTTTGGTCCTCTTCCACATGCTGAGGCAACAGTAAGGGCTGATGAGAAATCTCATAATTCGTGAGTTGGTTCAAGGGTTTATCTTCAAAGTTTGCAAGAAAAAAAATCTTCTTTGGTTTTAAAGTATGTTTAAATACTTTCCCATAAGAAGTTTAATAATTATATATTTAGCAGTTTTACATAATTTGTTATTACCAAGGCTAAAGGAGAGATTTGCAAAAGAGGCACTTTAGCAAGTATTACAGATGAAAAAGACAAGGCATACAGAAAAAAAATACTTGCAAAAACATCAATAAGAAGTTGAGCCACCCTGCTCAGTGGTTTACTTATTTATTCCTGGTGATGCATTAAAATAATCAGCACAATTTAATCTCACCCAGGCACAACATTTTTACACATGGATCGATGTCCTTTTATTCATTACTGTTCATTTCCTTTATAATTTCTGCTATCATTTGCAGGGTGTAAACAGCTTCTAATGCTTCCTTTCTGCTTTGCACTTGAACAATAGCTTAAGTAATCAAGTAGAAAATTAATGAGAAGCAAAAGCTTATTTTTAATCACACTCAGACCAAATTGCTATTTAAAGTATGAACAGTGCATGAACTGTTATTCTACAAATCTCCTCTAATTCCTCACAGATGCTTATTAGAGTTTGTCATACCCATACCCCAGAACTGCTTGTTTTCCGGAACTAACCCTAAAATTAGCCTTTCCTTTGTAACCTACTTATCAGCTAGAAAACTTTCTCTGCTACTTTTGATCCATTTAAGATCAGTGGTTTAATTCACATGCTAAAAACTATGTACGTGGTTAAGGTATCTTAACTCCACCAGTACTTGCTCATTTTGGCAGGACTTTAATGGAGTCCAATGCCCACTATTAAGGATGTCAGTCGAGATATATGTTAAAACTTCAGCAAATGTGGTTAATAAATAAGTAACAGCAAGCAGGTAACAGGAAGCTGCAAGTAGCTCAGGACTAAATGTTAGTGGGAAAACTGCTCTAATGGGCAAAGGATTCTTTTCATAAGTCAAATTGCTTTTGAAAACATATATTTAGGACTGTTCAGAGGGAGAAGAAATGGAGTTGTTGAATTCACTTGTTCAGATTGTTGTTTCTCCCACTTAGCCTTCTATATGTTCCTGCCATTTTCTCCCCACTCTTAAGAGGGCTCACAGAAGATAAGAATCAGATGCCAGCTTTGTTCCTGGACGATCTGAGGGCTGATTTATCCAAACAAAAGACGGTGTAATATAGTGCTGATGTGTTACAAAAATGTATCCAGTAACAAGCACTGTGTTTCCAGGTAAGAAACAAAGCCAGTGCTTTGAAATGCATATAAATGATCAGTAATTTAGAGTCTGGGTAATGGCATTCCAAATAGGATGCTATGAAAAGAAGAGCGAGAGTCAAAAATGCAAAACTGGAAGAGCCAGACCAGACATCAATAATCAATAATTGTTGAGAGTGCAAAGCCCTCTCTGTAGAGAGAATATCAATAATACTTCAGGCTCACACCAGTTCTCTCATACAGAGCACTGCAAGCATTTTCTGAGCACTAATTTGCACACATCTGCTATGAGGTAACAAAGTTTTATTTTGGGTAGAGCTCCTCAGGCAAGTCTTGACAGTAGTAACCAATGCTAGGTTTAAACTGTCTAGGGGTCCTTTTAGTGAAAATCACACAAAGAACAGCTCAAGGCCATAGTCAGAAACTATTTTGATATCACCTCTGAGAGATATAAAATAACTTTCTTTGAACTCTCTAACAGGTATTTCTTCCCCAGCTGCAAAGCTGCCTGAGTCCAAAATGGGGCAAGCACATGTCAAATCAAAAAACTCAAATTATGAGACCACTGCTAATGCTGTTACTCACACAATCCCAGTGGCGACCCTGCTGGTCATTACCATCCTTTCTGAAATGCTGCTCACATTTGGGTTAGATGACAAGCTGAGGTATCCAGCTGCAAAGCAATCCTTTACTTGTCTGAAGTTTTCTTCCAAGTTATCACCTTATTCTCCTCCTGAGGGATCACCTTCTGGAGCTTACTTTGATTGCATTGGTATGACTGTACTGAAGAACTCCGAAAGACCATGTAAAAGTCTACACTCAAAATTAAGTCTTTTCTTAAAATAAAAATAATGCTTATCCTTCTTTCACCTTCATTTGTTTCTACTCTGCTTCATCCAATACAAAGAGATTGTTCTCCTGCCCTTTATGCAAGTTGTTTTTCCTTTCAATTTTCATTCACATGACCAATTTCCAGAAACATCTTCAATAATTCTCTTTTTTTTGCTTTGTTAATTGTACCTTGTATCTAATTGCATCTTACTCTGAATACATGCTTTAAGAATTCTGTCTCTTTTGTTAAATAGAAAGATTTCTCAGATTTTAATATGTACACAAGGACAGTTAAACAGAGTCAGTGGGATCTTGTGGTCTTCATTACCACATGTAAAGGAATACATTTTTCAAACATACTGCATACAGCTGGCCTCAAATGATCAAGTCTTTCCATGAGAAAAATGAGAGATTTAAAACCAGCAATAAAATAGTAATTTTCACCCTGGCCATCATGCAATTGATGTGTCTGATAATGTGAAGCCAAAAGAACCTGAAAACTCATAATTCTGCACATAATCTTTTAGCGTTCTTGATGGATCATCCAGGTAATATGTCACCTTTGGAAAAGCCATAAAACTATGCAGAGTATTACATTTTTTCTTCTGGGAGAATATTGTACTGTACTTTCCTCCCCCTCTCATTAAAGCATTTTGCCTCCTAGGAATGGTGGCAATAATTAAATCTGCCTCAAGAGGTTGCATCACCCCCTTATGGGGATAGCCTTGTGTGTTCAGAAATGCCTTTAATTACTGGTAATTTCAGTCTTTCTCACATTGAGTTAAACTCCTAAACTCCTAGAGAAAAAAAGTGCAAATCAAAGGCTGAAAGCAACAGTGGATCCCACTTCTGTCAGGGCTGTGCTACCAGGGAGTGGCTCCATGTCCCAGAGGAGCCCAGCCCCAGGTGGAAACTAGTTGGGTTTGCCTGTTTGGTTTGGAAGAAATGAGGTGAGTAGAACTTTTCCCAAGTTCCCATCAGACTGAGTTCCCATTGGGATCTAAGTATAGAACCACAGAATCATAGAATGGCCTGGGTTAGAAAGGACCTTAAAGATCATCCAATTCCACCCCCCTTGCCATGGGCAGAGACACCTCCCACTAGACCAGCTTGCTCAGGATTCTACTCAGCCTGGCCTTAAACACTTCCAGGGATGAGGAATCAACAGATTTTCTGGACAACCTGTTCCAGCGCTTCACCACTCTCACAGAAAAGAATTTTTTCCTAATATGTAACCTAAACTTACTCTCTTTCAGCCTGAAGCCATTCCCCCTTGTTTTATCACTGCATGCTCTTGTAACAAACAATTGTTTTCTCCTTCTGCCTTGCAGGGTCCCTGATGTACTGGAAGGTCACAGTTAGGTCACCCCAAAGCCTTCTCCAGAATCAACAAACTCAATTCTCTCAGGCTTTCCTTGTGGGAGAGGTGCTCCATTCCTCAAATCACACTGGAGGCTCTCCTATGGACTTGCTCTGGCAGGTCCATGTCCTTTCTGTGCTTGGGACCCGAAAGCTGGATGCACCCCTGCAGGTGGGGTCACAGCAGAGTGGAGCAGAGGGGCAGAAAGAGCATTATCAATACCATGAGGGCCTCTAGAGTAGATTCCACTGAAGGTGACATATGGCATTTGACATGAAATTTGAAGTAAATATCAGGTTGTTGGCCTGTAACTTCTCTGTCAGCCAGTGTGACAGGCAAAAAGCCAGCAGAGAAGTCTGACAGATTCTTAGCAAGCACTGACAGCTTGAAGCCATCATGTTCAGACCAACATCAGCTCCCTCCTTAGTGGAGTACACAAACTCTTCATCTCTCAGGTCACTGCAGTGGTAGTGGCAAAAATCCTGCTGACCCACACACAAGGGAAGCAAAGTGAGCACTCTCTAAGGGAGAGAAGGACTATTGGTACAAATTCCATCGAGTACACCAAATGTTCCAGTCAGAAGCATCCAATAGAAGTTTCTGTTTTATTGCTGAAGAAATTTTGTCCAATATAGTCTCTTCTCAGGCCTTCGGATCATTTCTTGGTCTTTCCATACTTATTCATCCTATCTTGGACTTCCTCTGAAGCCCAAGAATGCTGCCAGCTGAAGTTTGCAAAAGCAGCTCAGCCTGGTTTTGAATTCACATCAAGGCAATTGTGCCACTTTTGCATCACTCTGTGCCATGCAGAAGACATTTAATAAATGTAAGGGCCTGCTTACAGTGCTACTATCATCTACACTCCCTGGTTATGGAAGTAATTCAAATTTTGGTCTGTCACTGATAAGAATTCAACTTACATCTCTCTGGGTTATTAATGACAAAGAGACCTAAATGCAACTTTACGATTTCACAAAAGCTGTCATTGCATTCAAATTTACTTAGAAAAAAATTACTGTAGGCCATCTCTTACACCCTGCCACTAAAATTTGTTCAATTTAATTGCCACCCGCTTCATAAATAAAATCTAAAAATGTTTATCATATAACTTATAGTCAAAGTTACTGCTTGAGAGTCTAAGTTTAATTTTTTAAATTATTCAGCTCGCTTACTAATGTAAATGTCATTTTAAGTATTAATACGCTTTAATAATTAATAAACTGATATAACCATGTATTATGCAAAAAACCCTTTACTTCTCCACCCATGTATAAAAATAACCTGTTTTGGACCTGCAGAACTTGGACATAACACAATCTTGTGTGGATGAGTAAAGGGGGAAAAGCTTAATAAGAGACTCTTTTTAACAGTCTGTGCTATTAAGAATGTAATTGGACTTAATGATGCTTAAAGATCCTTTGGAGGTCTCATTTCTCTGCCCAGAAGAGAGAGGGTGTGTGCCTTCATGACATGCTTATAGCTCAGCAGGATAATTACACCTTTTCAGGACTGACCATTTTAAATACCCAACTCTGGTCAGCACCTGTTGATTAAATGTCTGGCAGGGCACTGTTAGTAAACCCTGTTCAAGACACTCTGCAATAAAAGGAGGTAATTTGAATTATCCACATGACATCCCTCCAGTGGGTGTGTATTAGCCCAGAGAAAACCTCACTGATACTTCACAACAGCATCTATCAAAACATTGAGGGTGAATTAGCCACGCTACCATGCTTAGCATGGAGTCCATTCTCTTTCTATTTCATTAAGCTTAGCATCTATTTTCAGGGTAAATTATTTAGAAACAAATCAGGACTTGCCTGGAGTTGTGCAGTGGTCTGATCTCTCTGATAAACACTGGCTTGTAAACAACCTGCAGGCTGTCCTCTTTGACAAGGTGTTTGCTCACCAGCTGCAGAGCCACTCTAAGATGTGAAATCGTGCTGTGCTGGTCCTGCCTCCTGACTGCATGACTCAAGTGTTCTCCTTAAGGACTCAAAGCAGCAGTTTGAACTTGGATGACTTTTGGAGGAGAGAGATGTATTTGATGAAGGAAAAGGATCTGAGGCATGTACAGCACAGCCAGAATATTTTGGGAGTGACTCAACAAGGGTGTAATATGGTTTTGATAATTTTTGAGTATCCAGATGTCTTCAGAAGTCTGCAGATGGATTTCAAGAAGACCTGCAGACTCTGTTTGCAGTCCTCCAGAATGCAAATGGCACAATTATCAAAATAATCACCTGTTTGTGTTTAGCAGAACTGTGTGACATATATTTCACATTAATATTTATTAAAATTGACTTAGACAATGTCAGGTTGTAATCCAACATAAATAATCCAACCTTTTAAACCATTTTTCCCATATTTTCATGCATCTATATACAGAATATTTCTCAAGGCACCATTTTTTATGACATATTGCATTGTATTCAATGTAAGTGGTCTTCTAAGTGAAAAGCCAAACACACTAATAAAAATAGTCAAAGTAATACACTTGTGCACCTTCCTCAAGTGTGACACTTCTTCACTCACTTTATCTCCTCTCACACTTCAAAATCTTTCCTGTCTCTTCAAAAGCATTATTTGATCAAATACCTATGAATAAACATATTTATTAAGAAAATCTGCCAGATAGGATGGCCCAGAGTGAAAGCCCATTGGAGAGAGCATTGGATTATCATCATTAGTTTTCAGAATAACCTACAAAAGAGAAATGGAGGCAATTTAAAAATTCATGGATTGCACAGCAAAGCTGTAACTATCAGAAAAACATTGAAGTCCTCCTTAATAGGGGGAAAGACAATAAAAGCTGACTCTGGCAGAAAAGAAAATTGCTTCCACTTGATTCTAGGGCACTAGTCTCACCCCTTACCTCAACTTCTTTTATTCTTCTAATATTTCATCTAGCATGCGCCTCAGCTCCTTGGCCATCATGTCTGCACATTACTCCTTTCTTTCCAAAGAATTTATACTTATTCAGTCCTTAAACACTAAACTGGTGAAGATCACACAGATACCTAGTCAGATTGCAATCCTTTGGCTCATGATACAGAGAAATCTCAGTGGAAAAAGCAGGTTCTTGAAAAACACATTCAGAAAACACACTCACATTTTATTTTTGTATCATGAAGTCAGTAGCAGCAAACAATTTCCCATGTAATTACAAATAAGCATACAAACAAATAGACACAGCAAAGCATGAATACAGTTTTGCCACGTTGGCTTATACTGAATTGTACTTAATTTGCAAAGAGCCCCAGTTGTCAGATCAGGGCTGTTAGTAGAATCAAACACTACTTGTCGTGACTAAGGATGGCAGAACTGGTCCAGAAGACTGTCAAAGTTGCTTAAAAATTACCTCTTCAAATATCTTTGCAATCCCTCAGAGGATGTTATCACGCCATTTTATGGTCTTCTGGTTTATCCTAGACTTAATGGTCAATTATTGAGTCTTCAAAGCATTGTTTGCAATCAAGCATGCTTCTGTGCCTGTCTCAGCAAATTATACAAAAGCCGACTGCAGTCAGAAGGATCAATACCTGTGTTATGGGTATTATAAATACATGTGGATATATGTAATACTCAGATACCCAAATTTGGAGGCATTAAGCACTGAAGAGTTGCTGGTATCTCAAGGAAGAAAAACATTATATTCAGAAAGACTTTATAGAAATTATGATTTTCTTCTTCATTTAGTTTTGCTAGAAACATTTGCATGAAAACAGGATCCATATTCTTTGGAGTGTAATTTGCTGCTTCTGCAGCTGCCTTCTCTTCACCTGCTTTGTACCTGTCACTAGGTGCTGTATATTTAAATTGGAGTTTAATATTAGAAGATTTCCTATTCCTGGTGGGAGTAGATCGACTATGGGGGAAAGAGGAGTGTTACAATTGTCCTAATGTTGTCTGAGAAAAGTCAGAGAAGAAAGGTAGAAAATAACATCTCTGTGCTGCATTCTCCCAGAACACTGGTTTCCAGTTTCACAAAAACCTGCAGCTAACTTCAAATGGGTTTCAATGACAATACTCCATCTCCTGGCAATCTGATAGGGAGAAATGGAAATGACATTACACTTCATGTTTCAGCATATCCAGAGGTCAGGGTTGCAAGGTTAGGCTTCACATCAGAGTGTAACACTTCATTTTCTCTCACTCCCTATTAAATGCTTATTTGTGAAACAGAATTGCCAGAGGTTATGTGATTCAGTAAACTTATGCTTCACCTGTACACAATGTGTTTTGGTCACATGACAAGAAATCATTCACAGTTGTAATCCTGACTCTAGTAAATAACAAACTTATATATTCATGTAGCAAAGTACACAAATATAAGAATTTGTCCTTACAGTGCAGAGGCCAAACCTTCCATTTTATTAATCCACAAATACAAACTGCTACTTGTGAGTGAGTGGTATATTATATTGTGTATTCTCAGGCTTTAGTAGGATGTAGTATCAAGCAATCTAAATTTCATCATGGAAAAATTTATAGGGAAATATTCAGGATTCTGTCTGACTTTCAAGATATCAAAAGGAAGTCATTCCTGCATGTGTTCACACAAGGTCAAATATCACAAAGCCATCAGTCGATGGCTGGATAAAACAATCTGAGGGGAAAAGATTATTGAGTGAAAGATTATTGAGACAGGTTTGTGAACTCAGCTACAATATCACCAGTTTGCAGAAAAGAGTGGAAGAGATCACTTTGTCTTCAACACAGATGCATTTATCATAAGCATTGAAGACTTTCAAAGATGAGCAAAATCTCTAATAGTTTTTCTGATCACACACCCACACAAGCTCTTCACAAACCTTTATTCTGTTGGTATTGGGCAAATAGAAAGCAGACAGTGTGCGCTGTTTTCTAGGATCAGTATGGAATTTTTAAAATCCACATCTGTCTTTTCTTTAACTTGAGAACAATTTATTTTTCTTTGGTGCTACACTCAATCTATTTTATCAAATAGCAGATTGCTGAAGCACAATATTATATAGTACCTATACATTTTTTCTGACATGGAGAAATGTGTGATCAAAAGCTGTAAAATGCCAAATGGATGATAAGTCCTATAATTTACTTGATAAAAGCTGACTCCACAGGAGGTATTTTAATGAATATAATGACAGCATGTTCCAAGGGAAAAGCTTTAAAATGCTCAGATTACATTCAGTCTGTAAATCCTGTTCAGATATTAAAAGCAAATTGATTACTATAAGATGATCATCACACTTAATCTCCACATTCAAGAAGCTTTATAATTGCCAGGAAAAAGTTGGAAAAAGATATTGAAAAGCAGTTATCTGTAATTGTGCAAACATATTGTCTTTTGTGATTTAGCAGTGCAAGTCTCATTGCAATTTAGGAGAATATGTCCTGGTCCCTCAGCCCTGTTTCCCCAGAAGGACTGCTGTCCATCATATAACCTTACTCAGAGGTATTCCTAGACGCCACATCATGCATGTTAATGCATCTCTCTCCTCAGGCATGGATTTTTTGTAGATTTTTTGTAGTCTGATCTTCCAAAACCATACATTATACATACAAGTGTGTGTCTTGTCTTCACCATCACATTCAAACCATGCCAGGACAAGGGACTTCCATGCTGTCTGGATGTTTTTGACCTAGATTTTTGATATTGATATTAGTTAATTAAAACAATGACTTTTTTCAGGAGAAGGCAGCTTAAAACTTTTCTTGTGTAGATAGGAGAATTCATCACAAATAATTCTTCCTTTCTAGCATTTCTAGCATCTAGCAATCTACATTCAAGACTGGAACAAGCAGCTTTAGATTAGCTATAAGTCTGTTATACAGAGCAATCATAAGATCATGGCAAACACCATGCTGCTGAATTAGCATGGATTAAACTCCTTGTTTAAAATCTCATTAGGATTCACCAGAGATCAGCTATGAAAAAGGCTTCAGCTACAACACAGCCTTTATCAAAAATGCCCAAATGCATTTCCTGGGTGATAAGGTAAACATGTTTCAAGTAAAGAGTGTGACATAAATCCACATTGCTCCAGATTTCAAGCAATCATGTTTGGAGTAAGTCTGTTCCACTTAGAGGACACTTCAGGAGTCTGTTAGTGAATGCATGGGATAAAACATTAGTGACAAAGTACTTGTTCAGTGGGTAAATATGTGGATTGCTAGGAGAGGAACTCTTGAACACAGTAATTTTGAACACTAGATATCTTAATTAAAGCTGCCTGCCACTATTGTAAATGGTCCAACAAAGCATTCAGAGATGAAGCAAATCGACAGAAGAGAAGGGGGCATAATTTTGTATATATTTCTGGGTTCAGCTCCAGTTCTTTAGAGAACTAGGCCTGATTGAACATGTTCCTTTCCATGTGAGTCCTTTGAATGCTCTCCTTCTTCCTACCAGCAAGGACTTAAGCATTCTCTTGTTCCTCCTGTTTCAGGATCAGTGCAGCTACTGATTGCAAACTGACAGAAAGCTAGGACATTTGCTGGTGAGTCATTTAGGTTTTTATATGATGCCAAGTAAATATTTTCTTTGATGTAGGCACTACAGGTTAAGAGTATGTGCTCTTTTGTGCATTAGAGCTAGGGATTGTCAGAGATACTTTGGATGTATTTTCTGTAGCACAGAAAATATGGGTTCTCAAATAAAATTAAGTGTTGGGACGAATCTGTATGTGTTTAAATTTTCCATACATAAAATAACTGTTTGCAATGGAACAAGGTTATAATAATTGAGTAAAATTGAGAAGTTATGAGCAAGTAAGCCAGGAAAACAAACTGCTGCTTTTTCTTGAAATCAATACAAAGGCAAAGAGAGGAAAGCAGAGTTTGATTTTCTGCCATATTATTTTCATACATCACTTGAGCAACACATTTTATTGGATTTATTATTTTACTTATTACGTCAACTTTTATTTAAATTAAACTGCTTCTAAGGTTTAGGCATCCAAAGCAAGACATTTGGAAAAGCCTTTGAGAAGTCCTCTGTTAGTAAAATCACTGTTGATGTTGGAATGAAGCTAACCAGCAGTGGCAAAGCTGAGAGGTTCTCATCATGTCTGAGAATGCTGTAATTAACTTCCTCAGCCAAACACACTGGCAATAGGTTGGATCCAGGAAAGCACCATGTACCTATCAGCCTTTTCATCTAGGACCAGTTCGCCAAGATAAATGTAAATCTCTAGAGGTTTCCATTCCACCTGGACAACTCTTTGTAAAGATGACTGGTTAATTCTTTCAACAAGCCACAAGCTGGTGAATTCACTGAAGCTTGTAAAACCAGCCTAAAATAGTTCCCACTTCCCAAAATTTAAAAGGATTCCAGAAAGAAATTATGGGGTTTTGGCTTTGGAGATCAGACAGAAGTTGAAGAATGGTCTCTCCAGGCATTAAATCATTGGAAGCAGACAAACCAGCACACTTTTTAACAGACTTTGAAACCAGCATTTAGATTGGAAAATTCCAAGGGCAAATCTTACCTTTTGGTGGGTACATGGAACTTTCCCATTAATTTAACTGAAGCCATGATTTTGTTATAGGAGTAGATAAAGTCTGAGTGGTGAGGTCAGCAAACTAAACTGGTTTTGGGGGCTGATTTTGGTTGGTTTGTTTTCATTCAGGGTTGAAGGCCTGTGCAAAACAACAATAGTAATTTCTATCAACACCAATGAAACCTTCAACATTACTGGAATTTGATGCTGTTTGTGCCTCCTCTTGCATGGTTCTAAGCAACAATGCAGGAGTTAATGCAACAAAGCATGAAAGCATGGCCAGCCATCAATGGAGAAAACTCTGCTAAGAGAAAGTATCAATTTCCCTTTAACCAGCTCTGGAAATACCTTCATAGTATCATCGTGCACTGTGATATTCTCATACTTTGGTGCACATTTAAGGCTTTGTAGGGTTAATTCTGAAAGCAAGGGTCCCTCATAAGCTTCGTCTCAATACTCTCCCATCATGACAGGGATGAGAGGTCATGCAAGAGGAATGTAGCACCTCTCCTCTAAGGAAAGGCAGAGAGAAAGTTTGGGCTCAGCCTGGAGAACAGAAGCCCCCAGGAATATGTTATTGCAGCTTAAAGGAACTTAAAAGAAATAGAGGGGGAGATTTTTTAACAGTCCATGTAGGGACAGGACAGGGATGAATGATTTTAAACTAGAACAAAGTAGATTCAGGCTACATATAAGGAAGAATTATTTTACAATAAGGGTATTGCAAGACTCAAACACGCTGCTCAGAAAGATTATAGGTGACTCATCCCTGGAAATATCCAGTGTTATATTGGACAGGGCTCTGATCAAACAGATCCAGTTGATGATATCCCTCCTGCTCATTGCAGGAAGTTGGACTAGATGACCTTTAAGTGTCCCTTCCAACCCAAAATATCATATGACTCCTGATAAGTGATAGTTCCCTGCTGAAAGGAGAAGAGAGAAGAGGAAAGCAGAAACACAGCAACAGGAGGATGAATGCCAGCCATGGAGATCCACAAGAAGTTATTACCTCCCAACATTGTTGTTGTTTCATTTTGCATAACTTTATAAACACGTAAGGTCTTTCATGCATCATGTCTTCATGTCTTCTACAGGTCTCCATGTTTCATCATGGCAGCAAAATCCTTGAAATTGGAGGAATCTGTGAACCAGCAGGACACAGCTTCTCCATTGGCTCCAGAGCAGTGAACCCCTATCTTTATACTGAGGCCATGCTAACATCGATTATGGTAAGGAAATTGTAAGTACATCACTGTCCCATATTTCCAACATGAGGGTTCATGTAAGGAATACTTAGAGTTTTTTCATCTAAATAGTTGAGCTGTAAACGTGATGCAGTATTGAAAGATCAGTGAGGTCTTTTATCTGTGCCTTAAAGCTGATCATCTTTCAATAGCATGACAAAGTACAGTTAATGTTCTACAAATCAATTTATAAACAGCACTTTTGTTATTTTTATAAAAGTATTATTTCAAGCACCCTTAGGATCACACTAACATTTTCAGAGAGCATACTTCTAAATATCTTCAGAAACTGCCTTACAGCCATTATGCACTTACTTTATTAAATAATTTTTCTGCCCTTTACACACTTTCTATGCAACCAGCTTGTAAAATGTGTCACTTGCTCTCTTCATACTGCTGCGATGTCTCTGCAGAGTGGTGTTGCCTCTGAATTTGTGTAAGAGGGGACTTATTGCTGCCTGTGGCCCATGAAAAAGGTGAGGAAAGAAAGCATGATGAGAATGATCCTGAGGTGCATCTGAGGCCTTGCTCTATTTTCCCTAAGAAAGTTGCTGAGAAAAGAGAAAACCTTCACATCAGCAAAACATCAGAAGATGATAATAAGCAAATGGGCCAGGCTTGCTGATCCTGAAAGGTACTGCTCCTGAAAGTACTCCTACTGTGTAGGGAGTAGGCAAAATATCCTAATGTTATCTATATTTTGTACTGGTTACATTTTCCATGACTTACTGATATTAGAACATACACCAAATAGCTAAATAGCTATTCTGGGTAAACTAAAAAACTCCATTTGACTTTTTTTTTGGGGTAAAAAAAGTGGTTTGGAGGTATCTTTGGCAAAGACAGGAAATTTGACAATTCAGGCTAGAGTCTGAAGAACAAGCAGTTTTATTCATTTATTTTTCTAAATTTTATTGTAGTCTGTCTCTGAAGAATATCTTTCATTTCAAGGACATGCTTGTAGGCATGAAAAGAATCTGGATTTGAATCCTTTTTATGACCCAATTCAGTGATGGCACTGAGATCAGGACAGTGTTGTTCAGAGCAGAAGAATTATTTCAAGGTCAGGATGCCACTGTGTTCTTGAAATCAACAGATGTCTCAACGAAGTAGATTTTCATCACAAATAAGAACTCGGAAAACATAAGGCCTGTATTGATTGCCTTAGATTCCAAAACCTGAAAACAGCCAAGACATGCAGCAAGGTCCGTCTCCAGCAAGAAGTAAGTTCCCTGTCAGGCCTGCATTCTCTGAGGGATCAGGACATTCGTCCCCATGATGGTTCCACCAGCCATGAGAAGGCAGCAGCTGGGTCCCTGCTCCATGGTGCACTGACTTCTACTCATTATTCCCAGTCAATATGGGGACATTATTCTTTCCAGACTCTGTGAAGGACAGTGAAAATGGTTTTTCTTTGCAGTGTTCACTCATGCAGCGTTTGACATGAGCCTAGCTCTTTGTATTTTATTGCTGTTCAGCTGTTTTATTTATAACAGCAATAATTAGCTGAGATCATGTTTAAGCATCTGCTTAAAACTACTTAGTGCTTCTACACCATGACTTCCCACATGGTGGAGGCATCCCATCCCCTGACATAAATCTTTTACTGCATTGATAAGTGCAGCTATTTCCCTTCTTGTCAGCTTGCCATCTGTGAACAGGGGGCAAAGGGAGATGACAGTGGCACAAAGCCTGTCAGTTCCCTCAGAGAGCCACCCAGAAGCCATTTCAGAGTGTCACAGTACATAGTTTGTCATCTCAGTTGTTGTCCTGCTCCTACCTCTGCCTGTCATGATCTCCCTGGATGAGTCACTCTTGCTACACAGCAAGATGCTTGCAGAAGTGAAATGAAAATTCCCCTTAAAAAGGTGCTTTGGGTTTACTTTTCAGCTACTCTCCTGAGTGCTGAGGAAGGGCAGTGGTAGCATCTCCTGTGCTTCAGTAGCAGATCACAGCTGATCTGCAGGCCACCCCTGCAAACACCGCGCTGTCCACGGCAGCCGCTGCCCTCATTGCCTGCACAGGGTCACCCCTCAACAGCGAGCCCTGCTTCACCCTGCTGACCCTCTGGTGAGCCAAAGAAGCAGCGACACCTCTGGGACAGGGGACGATCATCTGTGGCTGCAAAACACACAGAGTCACAGAATCATAGCATGTTCTGGGTTGGAAGGGACCTTCACAGCTGATCCAGTCCTGCAATGAGAGGGGTTAGCTAGAGCCAGTTGCTCAGAGCCCTGTCCAACATAACATTGAATATTTCCAGGGAGGAGTCATCTACAACCCCTCTGGGCAATCTGTTCCAGTTTCTCTGAACCTACTATCTTCTAGTTTAAAATTCTTCCTTGTCCTATCCCTACAGGGCCTCTTAAAGAATCTGTCTTTACTCAGGGGTTTCCTTGGCTCAGGAAACATCCCTGTATGACACAATTCTCTGCTCTGCTGTGGGATGCACCTTAGTACTGCAAGAACGACCCATCTTCCCTTTTTCCCAGCAGGAGCTCAGGTTTACCTGTCCTCAAGGACACCTGTTCCCTCCTAATAGCTTTGGGAAAATATTATTTTTGGCTTTTTATATGTTTGTTCAATAAAGGCATCTACATGATTGTGTAACTGTTGAGGTTATAAATCAGTTTCCAATTTGACAAAACTGGCCAGTAATATCATCCACCGTAATGATTGTCAATAATATGCCAAATATGTGTAATAAATTAGAAGTATTTAAAACCATAGCAAAGATTCATTATTATGAGGATAATTTGTGATCATCATTACAAAATAATTGCTTTTCAGTACGAACAGACCAAGAGTAATGCTTTCTTCATGTCACTGGAAGTGTAAAACTGCTTGATTTGCTTTCCCCTTGGTACTCAATTGCTTCATTTGCTCCTCAGTCTTGCATACCTGCTGCAATATCCAAAAGCAGAACTGGGGCTGTGTCTGTGTGACAGTCAGCACACTTGTATGACCTGAGATTCCTGTGAGAGGCAAACCAATAACCCAGAGCACAGCATTCCCACTAGGATGCAATAAAATCTACTTGACTAAAACCTCAGAGCACATTAGCTTTACTTAGTTATTAGAAGTGAAGAGTTTCCTAATCAAAAATGACCAGAATAAAGAGGAGACTGAGTGAAGCCCGTGATTTGTAGCCATTTTCCTGTCTGCATGAGAAAGTATCTCAAAATGGAAGTATTTGTTTTAATTTTTCAGAGCAAGGTGTTTAGTAGCTATATGGTTAAGGGGAAAAAGGAAAATTTAGATTGTCTTATGAAATAACTTTTGCTACCAGGCACTTTCAAGATATTTTCTTTCTCTTATTTGAAAAGAAAGCAAATAAAATAGATTTGGATGAAAGTGAATATGACAGTTCAAGAAACATGGTGAAAAAATTGATTTTCCCAAATAAGAAACATTATTCAGGCTATGATATTTTTTTTGTCCTTGGGATAAACTGCAGAAAATATAATTTTTTTCATAAACTCTTTTTTAGGTTATAACTTAATAGTTTCAAATATTTAATTTTAAACCAGAGCATTTTGGTTGGACCTTTTTATTCTTTGAAACAAAAATGACTAAACATCACAGGAGGAAAGTGAGCATGAATATAAAAAAAAAAACTGTTTTCATTCTGAAAATGTCATAGAGGATCTTTAGTAAACTTCTAAATGCTTTCCAATCAGTAAAAAAGAAGACTTTTTAAAAAAACCTGACCCATTCCCATGCAAGACATCATAATTTCTCAATAAAGAAAAAAAAGCTTATTATAAAAAGAAATTCCCAGTCAGCAGTTGAAAATGGAGCAGTCTATAAAAACCAATAAATCAGAGACTATGAAATTGTAATTTAACTATTAGAATAAAGTAAAGCAATGGATCAGTTGAGATCAGCTGTTTGTCTGTAAATGTTTGGTTCATGAGTGAATTAATTTTATTTTTGTTGTTCATGCTTTACAAATATTATGCATACAATAACTGAAGGAGCCAAAGGCGAACGTCTGGCTCCCAAGACAAGAGCTCTTAAGCAAGGTGGTACAGGCTGATAATAGGAATCCAAAGCTTGTGCAGTTACCTGCAGCTGGACCCTGTGGCACTGACTGCCACCCTCTGGGCTCTGCTGCCCAGTCAGTTCCCTGTCCACCTCACTGCCACTCCCCAGCCACACTTGCTGAGCTTGCCTGTGAGGATGCTGTGAGAGACGGTGCTGAAAGCCTTGCTGAAGCCCAGGTAGACAATATCCACTGCTCTGCCCTCATCCATGCAGGTGGTTTGTCATCATGGGCTGGTCAGGCATGATTTACTTTTAATAAATTCATGCTGACTGCCCTGATCACATTCTTGTCATCCATGCGGATAGAGATGGCCTCCAGAGTAAGGTGCTTCATCCCCTCTGCAGGGATTGAGGTGAGGCTGACTGCCTGGTTCTTCCCTTCTTGCCCTTTTTTGAAGACATGAGTGACATTTCCCTTCTTCCAGCCCTCAGGCACCTCTCCTGATTGCCACAGCCTTTCGAGGTGATCGTGAGCTGCCTTGCTATGGTGGGCATCAACTCTCGGCACTTGTGGATGCATCCCATCAGGGACCAGGGGCTCATGGATGCTGAGTTTGTCTACACATTCTCTAACCCAGACTTCCCTGACCAAGCAAAAGTTTCTGTAGTCTAGATGCACACAAACATGATGGAAAATTCAGCCAGCAGAACAGAGGGTAAAAACAAATGCAATGCCTCAAGGGGAACACAGGGTTACATGATCCGAAAGTTTGCATGTTCTGTACTTCATTATTGTGAGAAAATATAAAATAATTGAACAGTTCATGCAGTAGCTGAGCAGTTCATGCATTAGTTCACACAGAATACATGCCCAGCCATAAGCAATTTATTGTCAAAATCAGTTCAGTGGTGCACAAGAAAATGGGCTTGAAGGAGCTTGCCAGACAGCTGGGTTTTATAA
Source organism: Calcarius lapponicus (assembly GCA_039654755.1). Taxonomy (NCBI): domain Eukaryota; kingdom Metazoa; phylum Chordata; class Aves; order Passeriformes; family Fringillidae; genus Calcarius; species Calcarius lapponicus. The sequence goes on from CM077466.1 coordinate 49,770,748, forward strand.
AAGTGATTGAAACACATAGAGAGGAATGGAAAAGTCAGCAGGGTAATGGGAGGAGAAGCAAATTAATATGCAAGTGGGAGAAAGAAGAACAAAAGGGAAAACATTATTACAGAAGCAAAATACACTGGCAAAGTCACTCTCCAGTGAAAAACTGGAGCTTTCCATTAAAATTGAGAAACCATGAATTTTGAGATCATTGCTAACTCCAGACAATATTTAGGAGAAGCTTTTCTATTATAATTCATATTAGTCTGGAATAATTTTCAGAGTTTACTAGAAGCAGCTGATACAATAATTAGTGAAATTAACAAAGAGGTTCAAAACAAGAGTTTGAGGATTCAAATTACATTTAGTCCCTTGATAATTAAATTGTTCTGCTAATTGAAATCACCCAAGAGGCAACAAAATTCCATGAGAGTTCAATTTTCCACAACCTCAGCACTGTGATCTCAGAGATGGCGCCATCCATAGTGAGTAACAATTCCTAGAACACACATATGTCCTGCAGAGTTGTATTAAGCCACAAGCCAAAGGTCTTCCTTTTCTCTATGCACCACCATGTGCCCATGGTGAATGCTAAAAGAAAAAGAAAAAAGAGAGAATGTGGATGCTAAAAGAAGAAAAAAAAGATAGAATGAGAGAAAATTACCTAATTAATGAGTCTATGGACTGGTAGGCAGGGCAATTATTTTCCAGAAAGGAGATCCTGGGTCCTTGTATTCCCTCAGATAATTTCTGAGTAGCGTGTATGGATCTTTACTCAGGGATACACAGAAGTAAAGAGCAAGAGAACTTGACCCTTTTAGTGTGCAAGTGTCTGTGGGGTTCTGACACTAAGTGTGTTATGTATTTTTTGCAGTAAACTTGCACAGTGATTCATTACAACACAAGAAGAAATCATTTAAGGATAGAACTAAGGTACTTCAATTTGCACAGAACTATTAAATTAAAAGTATTAAAAGTACTCCCCAGATATTTCACAAGAAGTTCTGAGACTGAGCTCCTGAATTCCCAAAGAAGTAAGGTATTGATGTTTTTCATATCTGCTCTGGAATTTACATAATTTAAAAGTAAATAAATACACAATTAAGAAATTAAGAAATAAAATTCATAGCAGTTATAAAGCACTTCATATTCCTCAAAGCACTCTAGATTCATTAAATATATTACCTAATTAATTCCTCCACAAGCCAGTCTAAGAGACTTCACTTCATGCTGTGCACTGAGAAACTGTTGCTTGATTTAAGGTTTATGTTTACTGCTCTTCACTTTTATCACTTTGTTGCCAAACAAAACCAATCCTCTGATGATTTTAGCTTTACATTTTTTTTGCTTACATAATAACTACTTAAATCCTACTGACATCAGCCACAGTAGAGTCAGTAAAACTACTGATATAGTTTACAGCTATATTTTTTTTGCAGATATTGTTATTAAGTCACCTTGTTGTGCATTTAAAAAGGGTGTTTACAGGAGTCAGCCCTCCAGGATATCCTTTCATCTCCCCAGTACAATCCAAGCAACAAAAAGACACTCTGTCTCTTTTCTACCTTTTAAAATGCTTAGCACACATCTATGATAGTCCTTCTATTAAACTGACCCAAAACCTCTGCAGCTGGGTCTTGCAGCAATGCAAAAATTGGAGGGTCGTTTTTAAAATTTGTTTTGCTGTTTTTAAAGGCAAATTTGGAGGAGTTTTTCAGGGTGAAATGGTACAGCGTGCTAGATAATCTGAAGGAGACTCCCTTTCCCACAAAATGTTGGACCAGATGATCTTTCGAGTTCCATTTTTGGCTGGATGGTTTTACACTTCTGTGAAACCTAACTGACATTAAAGAGATGTAAAAGGAACAAGAATTTTCCTGCCAGAAAGTCAGGATAAGATGAAGGCACTTCTGCAGAGTCTTCAGCATTTTGAATCTGAAAATAAGGCTGTGTAAAAAGACCACTCCTGATTCTACCTTTAATAAATTTTCTTCTATAATGTGTTCAGATTCTGAATAGATATATAGAAAAGAAAATATAAATATATTTTCTTCAAGATACTTTTCCCCAAAGGAATATTGTCTCTCATGGAAGTACTGAGCATCACTGATGTATCATTCAGATAGGACACTAAGGATGCTAAAAATATAGGTTTCAACTGCAATTTGCAGATGCTGAGTATTTTTAGGGGTAAATATTCTTATTTCTTTTGAAACTCAACATTTCTTTTGAAAAAGAATGTGAACCATGAAACAAAGATGTGAGAAAAAAATGCAAAGATGTAGGAATTGAGATAACAGCATATAAATCAACCACTATGAGGTCCAGCCACTGTGATAAGCTGACTTTTAAAAGACTAAAGGACACAGAGGGCAGATTTAGGAAAGGCAAACAGATGATATCCACTCCCATGTGTGGCACTATCACAGACAAAGAGGCACTTACATGTGACCTGTGGGCTACTTATGTCAGCTCTGAGTCACTGAGCAAGTAGGAATTTCACACAGATCAAATGCCTCATTTTTGGCATTTCATTAATAAGTGCTTCATGTTTTCTTAATCAGGAATTTTGGAGTTTTATTCCAGTGTTTGTTAAAGACATGGGAAACTCTTTAAAATCCATTTATTAGAATAAAAGTTGCATTTTATTACCAAGATATAAAACACAGAAGATTCTAAAAAAAAATCACTATCTCTTACTATAGAAATTACAGTTACGTCTTTACAAAGGCAACAAGATAGCAGCAGAAAAGCAAATCTGATCAGAGATTATGACTTTGGGGTTGAAAATGTTTTTTTTTCCAAGGCATTCTGATTCTGGCATGGAGCAGTAAAACTGGTATGAAAATTTAATTAGAATTGAGTACCAAAGGATAAAATCAGAATAAAATTGATTTCAAGCAATAAACTTCTAAATTATTTCTAATGAAAATTATGAGGTGGAATGCCTTTGGACAAAAACCCCAAACTTATTTAAAACTGGAAATTACATACTTCCTAATTGGAATTCTTAAATATCTAGTGTATGATTTAAAAAATACAATTAAGGTCTTAGTTTAGAAACAAGTTTTAAAAAGAAGTTATTTTCTAGTACAGATTTTTTTTTTTTCATTTTGTAAGACAATCTGACCTCTGGTTTTAAACCTTTGACTCTTTAAAGGAAGTTGCTTAGTACAGAAGATAATCTCTTTCAAGGCCATGAATATTTATTTTCATTTCTCCCATGCAAGCACCAGCAATTAGCAAAGACACCTACTGTTATCAAAACACCTTTTCTGCAGTCCTACAATGCATTAATTTGGGACACCAACACCCACAAGGTAAGTCACATATTTCCAAGCTTGACTCTGTCTCCTACACAGTGTGGTTTTCTCTCCAAGGCTATCTGAACAAAGGCTGTTGTCCCATCCTGTTATTCCAAAATTCAATTTTGCAAATTTTCTCAGCTCAGCTGAGTTACCTCTGAGTTGAACTTGAGCTGACTTGGGATATGCTGCAGAAATAGGTCCACATGTGGGTCTATTTCTGCAGCATATCCCAAGTCAGCTCAAGTTCAACACAGAGGTGACCAGTAATGGATCCCGGTCAATTCTAACGTGTGGAATGTGGTGCTGCAGGAGCTGTTCTGCATGTGCATCCGTCAGCCCTGCCACAGGGGACCTGCTCTTGATGGCAAAGGCAGAGCAGGCAGCGGGGAGCAAAAGGATGCTCAACTCAGAGAGCTTAATTTGCATTAGCCTGCATAATTAGCATGCTAAACAGCTGCATGACTCACATAGAACCAGGCTGCTCTTTTACTTCCTCTCCTAACTCAGCTCAGCACAAGTGATGCAAGATAACAAAAAAATTGCTTCTTTTAAACCTGGATTTTTTGACAGAAAGAGGAAGGACAATGGCTACTACACCTGCATTTGTGCTCACTTATCCCAGGGTAAGGGGCACCATAAGCACTGGAGAAAGTCTGGCAGTGAACATCTGGGGCAGGTTGTCAGGGCTGGTAGTTCTCCTAACTTAATGACAGCCAGAACACAGTCACTGCTGTGACTACAATCAGTGATCACAGCTAAACTATATTTCTTTGGGCAGCGAGAAGCAATGGAAAAAATTAACTAGAATGGGTCAAGTCAAACATTCTTCTTGTTCTGTAATCAATTTCTGAGAACAGCTAATAGGGAAGAATACAAGAACTAAGCAGGTATACAGCAATATTTTCCCAGAAAACCCTCCCAGCCTTCAATGATTTGTAATTAAATGACTTCTGGACGTAAACATGCTGACTTTGCACCTAAGAACCACTGGTGTATTTTTCTTCTGCAAAAATCATGAGCTGCTTTTGCAACCATGTAAAATTTTATCATCCTCAATATATTGGCAGCTTTACAAAACTTAATTAGTTGTTTGGTGAAGAAACATCTCTTTCTGTTTGTTCTCACCATCCCTTTCTCCCCAAATTTAATTTGTTGCAACTGTGTTCTTATGACAGAAGAAACAGTGCGCACTCACTTTGTATTCACCTGGCACACCTGATTTTAGAGACTCTAGTCATGTCTTTTCAAAGCTGAGGACTCAAAGCTTATTCATCTGGAAAACTACTGTGATGCTTCCAGATTTCTAATCACTCTTTACCGTATCAATTGTGGGGGAAAAAAAAGCAGGGGAAGGAACCGCACACCATATTGACAATGTAAGTTGGTAATTTATAACAGCATAAATACATTTTCCATTTTTCTGCTCTATTTCTTTCCTAGTAATTCCCAACATTGCATAATAATAATAATAATAATAATAATAATAATAATAATAATAATAATGTAATATATGTAGCTAGCTATTCACATCAGCCAAATGGCCTTTAAACAATTTTTTAAGTCATGGGGGTAAAGTTTATCTGAATCCAATGGCAAGGAGGTTAACCACAGAAAACCACAAATAATAAATGTTATTTCTGATTAGCCCAGAAAATTTTTTATCCCTGCTGATGGTGAGCTGTAGACAAAATAAAAAGCACTGTGAGCAGGCACCTTCTAGAAGGAAGAGGCTATATGGTACGTGGAGAAGTTTGTAGAAAGCCTTGCGTATCTGCAAGGTCCTGCAAAGGAATAAAGATGTTCCTCACTCTCCTGTGTGGGCCATGAGCCCTGTGGGTGGCAGAAGCCTGGAGAGTTGGCTCTCATGGCTGTTGTTTTCTTTGGAAGGGCACAGAGTCAGAAAAGGGATGATAACAGCCATGCTTCACACTGACAGCTGCCTGGGTAAAGGACAGGCATGGACAAGGGACTGGGCAGTGCGTCAGCTCTCAGACAACAGAAGAAAATCTATGCAAGGATTTTCACATAAATATTCCTTTGCAAAAGTCTCCTCCCATGACTTCTAACTTAACACAGAGCGATAGATCTGAGAGTCCTTTGCCATCCTTGAGATGCACTAAATGTGTGTTTGCATTTGTATCTTGGCCAGAAAAAAATAGGCCTGACCCTGAGAAACAGCAGGAAAGAACAGAAAATAAAGATGGAATCCATAATATCTAATATCTGAGTGTTAGAGATTATAATTTATGCTAGAGAAACACTTTTTCCCTGGTCTTGGACTCTTCTCTTAGAAGTGGAAATATGACCCAAAGCAGTACAAAGTTTCCTTCAGGACAGTGAAGGAAGTCTCAATAACTAGCCCAGGCTAAAGTGCTAACTATGAGAGGGTAACATTTAGATAAGATGACTTCTGGAAGGGTCTTGATTTTTCAATGGGAAGGTTTCTATAGTTACGACATAATATTTTTTTCAGCATTTGCTTTGTTTACTCTGCAGGTCTTCCTGAAACTTGTTGTCACACAGAAATTCAGCAGAAGATGGGTACTTGATTTCAATGGCACTTTCAGGAGACTATGACCCCTGTCCTTACCATATGCCAGGTCTGGAAAGATGAAAAGCAATAACTGCAGTGTAACAAAGTAATGAAAATACAATTTAATTGACAGAATTTGCATTTAAATAGAAGTTTTAAAATAAAAACCTGTAAGAACCTTACAGATGCAATATTTGTTGGCACTTTCTTAATGTTTCATTATTTTCCTTGACCCACAGGCATTTGTAAATGCCTGCTAAAATTTAGACTCATTTTAAGACTGAAAATCCTCCTCAACTTAATGCTATAAAGATTGATTTTGCTTTGTGCAATTGGTATGAAAAATATTTGACTACTGACTTGGGCAGCAAAGATCCCATTAGTGGGACCCACATACTCTGTTGCTAATAAGGACTTGGGATTGTAGAATTGACAGGTAGGTGTACTTTGAGTTAAAATGGATAAATTGATGGGTTTTCTTCCAGCAGTAAAGAATGAAGGAAAATTCACAGTTATGAAGACAGGCAATTAATAAGTAGAAGCTGGTAAGTGAACATGTAGATACCATATTCAAAGAATTGTTAAGTTCCTCAGAAAAAAAAGCTAAAATCCAAATCAAAGCAGAAAAAAAAAAATTAAAAGCCATAATAAATAATGCAGTTGAATTTTAAGTATAGCACACAATTCTAGCCTGCAAAGCATCCCAAAACTTATTGTTTGGATTAAGCCTAAAATAGAATATATGAAGGAAAAACACCAGGAACACAGAGATGGAAAACCTAAGAAAGGCATAAGTTGACATATTCTATCAAGAAAAAGTGGAAGAAACGCCTCCCAAGGGGACAAGCTCTTCATTTTTTAATAATGCATGCTAGTGTGAATTAGGAACAGGAACTAAAGTGCTGTGAAATCAATGTAATTAAAATATCTTGCCCAGGGGTTGAGAAGAGAATCATGGAGGAAAAAGTTGTATTCCTTTTAGACAGGAATGCATGCATGTGTTTATGTGTCATCAATATCACTCCTACTTATACCATACAAGTAGTTTTCATCATCATTAGCCCAGCATTCTGTCTCTCTGGTGCATAGCTACAACAGTGGGAAGAAGCAGGAGAAACAGGAAAATGTATCAGGTTAAACTCCTAAGAAAAACTGAATTAGCACTATTTTTTAGAGCCCTAAATACCAGATAAAGCATATGGAAAATTCTTTAGGGTGTATCCAGCTCTACACCAAATAGACAAAACAGGCACAAAACGTGTTAAAAAACAGAGCCAAAAAAAGCCCCAGAAAGGCACATGAAACCATATGAATCCCCTAGTCTGGGAGATTACTGGATAATCTAGAGATGTGACTCATGCAGTTATGCTTTCCCTCTTTTAGTCAGTCCTTCATCTCATCAAATAATCCATCAGGATTCAGGCTGCGTGCCCAACAGCTACATCAACAGAGATCAGTCAATCAGCCCCCTCAGTGGTGCATTCTGTCAAATTGCATTATTCTGCTGGGCACCACACCAGGTTATGTGATGCTGTCCTCCTCTGGCAGATGATGCTGAGGATAACAGCAACAGGCACCAAGCTACTTTTAACTTGGCAATGTTGAGGTGTTGACAGCTGGTAAGCCACAGGTAAGTGAGTGATGTTGCACATATGAAAGTGCTCTGGATTTGGCTGAGGTGGAGTTAGTTTTCTTCACAGAGGCTGTCGTGGGGCTGTGCTTTGGATTTGTGCTGAACACAGTGATGATGGTGTAGAGATGTTTTTGTTATTGCTCATCAGGACTTGAGCAGAGCCAAGGCCTTTTCTGCACCTTGCACTGTCACGCTGGCAAAGAATTTGAAGATGTATGGGACACTAGGAAGGGACACAGCCTGGACAGCTGTCCCTAAGTGGCCTAAGGGATATTCCAGACCATCTGGCATCACGCTCAGTATAAAAAGCAGGGGGGAGAAGGAGGAAGGGGAGGACATTGGGAGTTATGGGGAGCATTTGTCTCCCCAAGTAACCATTACATGTGATATGCCCTGGAGGTGGCTGAACACCTGCCTGTCCAGGGGAAGAAGTGAATGAATTCCTTGTTTCGCTTTGCTTTCGTTGGTGGCTTTTTCTTTACTTATTATGTCAACCCACCAGGGTTTTAGCTTCTACCCTTCTGATTGTCTCCCTGATCCTGCTGCTGGGAGAGTAAACAAGCAATTGTGTGGTGCTTGGTTGTGGCTGGGGTTAAATCATGACAGAAAGATTAAGGGACTGGTTTAGAATTGCCACCACCTCCTGAGTGATGACTAATTTAATTTTATCTATTTTACTATATGCTACATAAACCAGGACATAAATGGGATAAAGGGCCCAGGAATGTTTTAGCTTAGAGGAGAGCAATGTTCCCCAAATGGCATTGTGTAGGCCATCACAGAGATAAGAGATTTCGTAATCTTTATAGAAAGTCAGGGTCTACCAAGAAGAAGGAGTTGCATTCACACATTGCAAGGGCTAGAAGGAATATTCTGTCACTTGCTGTGTCCCAAAAAATCCAAACAAGTTTTGTTGAAACTGTTGAAACATCGCTAAGAAAAACAAAAGAACAATTTGCAGACAGCTACTGTATGAGTTATGTTACAATTGGTCACTTTGCTCAGTTACCCCAGGTATTTTGTGTCCATCAACCCAGATATTTATAAATCTTGTCAGAATTTTAGCTTTTCTTTTACAAAAGTAAACATAATCTCAGTGTCTGTTAATAGAAAACATAAATGTTGTGTACAGAAGGAAAGAGAGCTGCAGAAGATGAAAAAAAATATTATTTCAGATCATATGCTTTTCCATATAATTCTTCTCATATGATCAAGAACAGGAGACATGGAATGAGACTAATTAGAACAAAATTATTATTGTTTTAATACTTATACACTAAGGCCTAAAATCTCTAGCACTATGTGTACTAAGAAGTTTAAGAGGATCCATTTATTTCTTAGATATAGTTTAGAACAGCAGTTACATAGAAGTGCGAGTTAGCCTTCTGTAACACAATTTTGGGAGTAGTTAAAATTTAGGATGCTACTAACACAGAGCTTCCTCCCCTTTGCCCTGTGTGACACTGCACTACCTGATTTTCATTGATTTTAAACTATTTTACACCTGAAGAGGTGCTATCTTTTTTTTTGTTTTACTTAATATGTGAGCTCCTGTTGCAGAAAAGCAGCCCTAATCCCACTGAAGTAATAGATATCAAATCTTTTACAGTGATGAGCTATAAATGAGAAATTACTATTTCCTGGTATCTCTCTTAAACAGGTTTAGTGTGTGCATTATGGATAGGTCGTGCCACAGTTTCTATTATTTTGTACAACTTCCCTGGTTTTCTGGGCTATTTGGTGTACTATAATAAAATGAAACATGGTAGGAAAGGAGATAGTGCACAGTTTTCTTTAAAAATCCAAATAAATTCAATGACAAGTTGTGTAGATTAAAGCAGATCATCATCATAATGTGTGAAGGTACTGAAAAGTCCTGCAAGTCCTTCATTTAGGAAAAGTTTTGGCAGAAAAAGAGTCAGAAGCACACATTTGCTTTGTATGGGCTCCAATTGGACTAAATTTCATAGAGGACAGGTGTTCCACTTTAACAGTTATTTAACAGTAATTAAATCAAAACGCAGTATGAAGATGATCTCCAGAGATCCCTTTGAACTCTGTTATTCTGTGATTCTGTAATATTGTCCAAGAAAGCTGAGGTAACACAGCCCATTTATTGTTTGTGGACGTTTAAAGATTATTTCAGTTGTTTTTTTTCTTTGAAAATCAGGCTAAAGCATCCAATATCACCCAAGAATTAATCCACATGCTAATTTACAGAAACTTTGCTAAAAGATATTCATAGACAGTGATCAATCAGCCCACAGGGAAATGGAAAGGGTATTGAGCATGCCACCTGCCTTGCATTCACCACGTGTGTGCGACCAACTTTGGCTTGGAAATAGTGAGCAACTGAAGATTTGCTGTAGCCCAAGGCTTTTTCCAGAGGAAGTCAGTAGGATGAGCCATAGATGCTGCAAATTCACTGAATTCCTTTCATGGCAGCTTCCTGGACATAAACGCCCTAAGTTAAGACAAATCTGATTCAGGATTTCTCAAGGGTATCCTCAAAATTGTGACCGGGAAGCTTTTGCTTTAATTTCAATTAAATAGAAGGTAAAATATTGATTCCTGCTTCCTCAGGAATTAATATTTGTGCTGTTCAAGGTACTGAATCTCTTACGTGAGTTTAAAATGCCAAGCAAAGCAGAGAAACCATTAATAACATGAATATAAAAGCAATCTAATGGATTCATTATAATCTACATACACACATAAAAATTGATTATAATCTACCACTTCTCATCCTGAAGCACATATTTTGGTTTATAGCACCTCATTAATTTTAATTGTAAACCTAGGAAATAATCTCTTTTTCTCCCTGCTAGTATGCAGAATGGGAAAATGTGACTGATACATTTGTCATTTTGTTTCAAGTCGTTAACTTTCCCTTCTTCAAATACGAGCCTGTACAGGGTTTATGCAGCATTGAGCAAATCTTTAAAGCCCAGTAGAAAATGAGGGATTCTTAAAAAAAACCAAAAAAAACAAAAAAACCAAAGCAGAGATAAAGGACTATCAAAGGAGGATCATAAACTATTCATCCCTACAACTCAGGTTGAAACAGGTCTGTCATTCTCTTATATCTGGAAATATACCCATGAATTCACAACCAAATTGCATTTCTAAATTACAGTTGCAATTACTGTAATGGCTTGCATTTTCTGTGCCTTCTAAATATTCCAAGACTTAGAAACAACAATAAAGGAGAACAGAGAAGAAAAAGCACAACAATTATCATCTGTATCTTATCTTCTGTCCTTATTATGTTAATGTACTGAAGGAATTGGACCACAGCAGACTGAGAGTGTATAGCACAATGTATTTTTAATAAGAGCAAATACTGCAAGATGAACTTTCCTTCATTATTTGACAGAATTCCTGTGCTTGGAGAAACAGAAATTGGGATAATTTAATTTTAAGCTGTGAGCTACAGTACATAGTTCTAGCTTTGCAGTGCAGAATAGTACTGTATCCCTATTATATGTCCTACTATAGTGTACTCTTTGTTTCATGCCTCAATCTCCCAATTGCAATCAGCATTTGATTTCAGCTAATTCGGTTCTGTGCTCATTTTACGTTTCAGAATTATGACCACCTGCTCTATGCTGCATGAGCATCCCAGCTAGGACTCTGATGTCTTTCAGGAGGTCTGTCTATAAAATTATTCTGTCTATCAAAAAAGCATTGGGAGGAAAGACTTCTTTTGCATCTTTTCATCAGACTGGACTTACTACACAGAAATATGTTAAATTTCAGTGGATTATTTAACCTGTAGCTCTGTATAACTCTGTCTAAAGAACTTAACCCAAATTATCCTTCATTTATTTTATTTTTTTCAACTGAACTGAGGCAGTCCATAACAGTGAATCCTGAACCATCCAGACTGACTGTGTGGAGTCTTTGGCCAGCAAGTGCTGCATTCAATATTGTTTAACATGCACTATCATCTAAGAAATATATTATACAGAGTACTCCCTTCTAAACCTTATAAAATGTAAACACACTCAGGAACAGAAAAAGCCCTGGAGGTCATAAAGACTTGAATTTTGCAGGAATTAAGGGTGTGTAAATATTATGTTCTAGGAGAAAAGTAATACACCACACACAAAATACAGCCCAAAGTAAAGAAAATAAAACCCAGCTGCAGGGTCTGACCAAAATGTCTTTTTATCTACCTCATCATTAGTATTACATATTTGAGTGAGTGAATCACAAAAATGTACCGTAAATCATCTTTTGATTCAACCTTATTGCTAGTTCTAAGTGTCTGTTTCTACATGATTACCTGAAATTTGGGGCAAAAATGGCACAGAAGCCCACTGAGAACAGCAGAGAAAAAACCCGGGGTGTTTTTCCTCTTTTGAGTGTCTGTTAGAAAGCATCTCCTCCTCAAAATAAACACTTTTTAAAAATATATATACTGAATTTATTAAACTAGTAAGTCACTGGTTTAATTTGTCTCTTCTTTTAGACTCCTGCTGCTTGGTACTTAACCCCACATTCCTGTATTTCTTTTCAGAATGACCATTCATCTAAATCAGTGGTCATTTGGGACTAAAGCATGGCAAGAAAAAAGGATGGACTTTTAAAATGTTTGGAAGTAGCAGTGTGTCAAATTCTTAATATCTTTCAGTGCACACTTTGTGTCTTGGCAAATTTAACCCGAACTGCATTTTTTTAGATGTGTTTAGAAGACTATGGAGACAAGAGAGTTTGCATGATTTATATCTGAAAAATAGCTTTGTTTCTTTTGTGACTCCAGAATAGTAAGTACTGCCTCTGAATATGCAGGAGGCAACTGTTGCTCCTATGCATGCATATCCCTATTTAATGTGCTTTATCTGAGATTGTGCAGAATGCAATTCAGATTGCAACTCCTTTGGAAAAATGACCCCTAATTTTTTGCACTTTTTATACAGAGTTTGGAGATAATTTTGTTAGAAATCCAGTACAGCAAATGGAAGCACTCACATATAACCAGAAGAGTGCGCAATAAAGAGAAATACTCTTTTTTCCAAGCTGGGCTCCTGCACAAAATCTCTACACAGGAACTCCTGTTAAAAACACATAATGATCCTCTTCTATAAATTAAATCAGACTTATTTTGCAGAATTCACTTTAGCATCCATTAGGCAAAGAAAAGACTCAACCAATTGTATTTTAGACACTGGCCAGCCTCAGGTTGGCAAAAGAACAATTAGAGATGGCTTCAGAGCATCCAGGAGTGCCCAGACATCAGCCACTGCTGCCTGAATCCCTGCCAGTGCCACCCAGCAGCTGGTGGACCCTTTAATGCCTGCAAACTCTGTCAGAGTACTCAGCTCTCTGCTATCACCAGACTGCACTGCATAGCAATGGTATTCACCTTTGCAGATATAAAACCAAAAGGGCTATGCAGAAATATTGTCTAGCCAAAACAGAAATGCACAAATACAGAGGGGTTGCTTTTTTTTGTCTCATAGTGGGAAAGAACACAAATGAAAAATATTGACAAATGTTTGAGGGGGGGGAAAAAAAGCTAAAATAACTATTTTTAATATAGAAAAAAATTTAGGCAACAGTCAGCCTCCTAGCAATTTTATTGCCTGCATGATATAGAAGAATACTGAGAGACAGCCCAGTGTGTTCGTGTTCCCTGTACTGCAGGCTGCTCAGGAAGGCACGGCATCAGCCAGGAGCTTACAGCTATTGATACAAAGTCAGACAGGTATATTGACTCCTTGGATTGTCTATAAAAATGGAAATTTATCAGAAGGCATTTTTTAAACACACTACACTCCATGAATTATTTAGCAGCTGCCTAACCCTGCTCAGTACTGCAATTCTGGCAACAGTCAGTGCCAGCAGAAAACTTTGCTTGGCACTTGACAGAAGTATTGTAATCTCATAAATTAATTAGGTGCAATCTAGTGGCCTGGCATTTGCCTGCTGCACTCCATAGTAGGTTTATATCTAGGACAAGCTCACAGCTAACATTAAACTGTGCTGCCACAGAGTTGTGTTGAGAAATGGTCCAGTCCCACTTTTGCAGTATTTCATTTGGGTTTTTAGTGCATTTTGGTGCTCTTTCTATATTCCTTCATTAGCAGGAGCAGGCAGATAGGTACAGCATTTTCAAGCAAGAAGAGAAAAAGGCAATTCAAAACCAACAGGACTCATTTCTCCAAGGTTTTTAGTCCTCAGTGCCATGGTCATACAGCCAAACTGGAAGCAGCCAGAGCATTGCTGGAAGTGCTCAGCAGCTGGTAGGATGAAAACCTGCAATCTGTTGCAAAAGAAAATGCACAATATATTTTTTATTAAAGAAGAGAGTATATAATATAAAAGGTAAGGAACACTTATATATGCAGAACAAGACATTTCTCGATATCCCATAGGTCAGCTGCCTGCCTGGATACAGCTATGATATTGACTGAATGTTGAATCCCTCTTTTATCACATCTGCTACTCGATAAACAAGAAGAGAAGCAGAAGGAGCCAAAGAGCTTACCCTTTGCTCTTATGCCACAATAAATCCCCTGTTCTTTCAGAACCAGCACAACAGGTGTGTCTCTCAGTTTTAGCACATCATGCTGTCTCCTTCTCAAAAAGTATCTTTGCATCCATGTAAATAGCACCACCCAAAGTTATTTTCCAAAATGAATGTGAAGCCCTCCTAAAGCCAAATCCAGGCCACTTGCTGCAAACCCACTGATAAACTCAGCTCTCTCAATCTTGTGATGAGCTGCTCTGTGCCCACACAAGCAGGGATTTCCCACTCATTTCCAAGTACAAGCAGCTTACGTTTTATGCTGTAACAGTGCAGCCCCCAGTCCACGCTGGGAAACAACAGCTGTCAGCTTAAATTGTTTGGTTTGATCAAATCAATGCAAAAATGAAGCCATTATTAGTGGATCCTTCACCTTCCCCACTGTTTCAGTGATTAGATATTAGGCTCTCAAAGTATTATTAGAACTCATGTTTCCTCCAAATCTTTAGACAATTAATTTGGGGGTTGTGATTTTTGTGAAGAGACTAATTCCAGCGTTTTCAAAATCAGAGACAAAAATTTTTCCCATGTTCTTGAAACATCAGTAAGATGGGGCAATGTTAAAAACATAACAGTTTCTTTTTTACAAATCTGTCTGGTTAAAAATATTCAGAAAACATATTGAATATTAGTGGAGTGAGAATATATCCTTTAGTTTATATTTAAGAGTCGCGCATCACATAAAATGCCATGGTAGCAAGCATTGCTATGGGAAAAGGAAGAGCTGAGAGTGTTCTGAGTTCAGTTCATTCACTTTCACTCTGCCTTCCCAGGAGATACACAGGAAAAAATAGATATAGTAGGAAAAGAGGAAGGACTGAAAAATATATTCACTTGTGCTTGCTACCCATTTAAGCAAAGGTATGAGTGGAAAATCAGCCTCAGCTTCCTCCTCTTCCACAAGGAAAGAAACCTCATTCCTGACACTCTCATGTGATTATGAAGTGGAAATGGATCCTAACTTTTTCAAGTGTTGAACACATCAGACAATAAAAAAAAAGACATGTTGGAAGTTGAGAGACAGAAGTACCTCACCACAGGTCCATGATGCCCTCCAGTAATTTGGAACTGCACCACCTGGCATGACCTGGCACTGACCACACTCTGAAATATTTTGTCTTGTGAGGATCCAACCAGAAAGGAAATATTTCACTATGATTCAGTGACTGAAAGAGATTGTTCAAAGATGTTTCTACATTAGAGCGCCTTCTTTGGGATGTTTCTACATTAAAGTGCCTTCTACATTCAATGCCTTCTTTAGGTTAATAATCTGTGAGGATCTTCTACATTTTCCCCTGACCACTAGGAAAAGGTGCAGGGCTACAGATTTAAGTAGAGCAGAGGTCCTTGAAAATCATATAGGAATTTTCAGCTAACTGAAATTTATGTATAAATAATAGGTCAAGTTTTAAGGCAGTTGTCTAAAAGTCGCTAAATCAGTCTTTAAGTTCTCCATTCAAATTGGCTTGATTTAGAACGTTTAAGATTTTGGTTGTCTTAATGTGAAAAAGGAGGCAGTTTAGGGCTTTTATACATCCAGATGTCTGGCTTCAACTTCAAGGTATTTCTGCAGAAGGAATTCCTTGCTCTTCATATGAACATTGACACCATGGGAAAGCTCTTTGGGCTCACTGGTTTGTGGATGCTTTGGAGATATCTGGGAGATTTTAATCTTTTAGATTTGCTACTTTATCAAAACAGGAGCTGATATTCTTACTTATGAGCTGGAAATTAATCCTTTAACGGAGTGAAGTTATTTTTTCCAAGACTATAAGAGATTCAATTTTCATGGCTGTTTTAGTTGTCATGCCCAAAGGCACACCATCATTCACATGTCAATATCTTACATACTCCCTGTGAAGATCCTTTACAGCAGAAAATCTTGGAAATGTTTCCTGCTCCCTTTTACAACAAATATAAATCTTCCTTCAATTCAAACAGATTCTGAATAAAATGGAAATAAGCTCTTAAATAAGATCTCTAAATGTGACCTGTGTTTGCTTTTTGCCTTTACAGCCTTCTGCTCACTATGTAGTTTGTGGTGTATTGTATATTTTAAGCTTCTTCTTTTTAATGTTTCTTATCAATGGAAAAGTTATCCCAGCTCCCAACTCTTTTCCAGTTACTGTTACCTTCTCTTTCATCTTTGAAGCTTCATCAATGCTATCAAGCAACAAAACTAACTGTGTATTTAATATTCAGATAAAATATAATTAAATATTTCAATGCTTCAAATTATTTCTGTAGCAGTGTTTAAGATCCAGGGATTCTGAAAAAACAGAAGGGAGCATAAATTCTCAAAAATCCGTTCTGAGCCAATGCATGTTTTTGCCCTAGTAGTCTTCAAATAGAGACACACTAATCTGAAGTGTTTCTAGTGCATTATCACTCCACACCAGATTCCTTAGCAGGAAACAGTTTCACTTCAATGACCTATATCAGTTTACATCTTAAGATGATCCTGCCTAGTGAAATCACATAGTATTTCTCATTGTCTTTCTATAAGCACTAGAAAGGTACAAAATGCAGTGTGATTTTATCTCCCCAGTTTTTCATTCATTAAATGGGACGAGGAAGAGAGAGCTCATTTCTTTGTCCCCTTGATAGAAAGCACAACTCTTTCCAGAAGTTCATCACCCTTTCCTGATACATAAGAGTAGCTGCAAGAAACACCCATCTCTCAGCTTCTCTGTGTAGCACTTTGAAGTGGTAATATACATTCATAAAATGACCCTCACCTGAAACTTCCTGCAGTATTACCAACCATGTCCTACTATCAGCTGCTCTCATGCTCACCTACAAGAGTTTGCAATTTGATGCCGGCAAAGTGCAATTGCTGAACTGCGTCATCGCTCTTTCTGTGCCTTGGAACAAAACCCAAGCCCAAATAAAAAAGATTGCACAAAGAAGACTCAGCCCTGTGGGAGGACACAGTATACACCAGTTCTTTTGTAAAAATACAGCTGAGTAGGTGCATAAGAGAGCTAAGTGCTTAAGATTAAGAAGGGTTGGAAGATAGTGAGAGGGGGAATATTCAGGGAGCAGTAGGTTAAAAGTTCAGCTTGTAAACAGAATTTGGAGTTTGCAAAAAATAGCAAAGTTTTTGTGGTTTAGATGTTCTCAGCACTTACCTAAATCTTTGAGACCCATGGTATATTTTGAGGTTCAGTCTCATTGTCGACACAGGCTGTAATCCTTGAGTGAAGGATCTACAAATAACTAACCTTCTCAAACTGTCAGGACTTGTGGCAGAATTTGCTGAGGCAGGACTGTAAGATAAATACTGCTTTGACAGTCAGCACTGCAATGTGCTTAGAGAAATCCTTGTGTTTTCCCCGAAAGAGCACAGAGACCACATGAAAATGGTTAGTCAACTTTTCCTTCACATTTCCTTCAAACATTCCAACTCTATAATTGCAAGCGTACCCTAATATACCAAATACAGACAAATGATGACATTGTTCATCCCATCAGTCTCTATTTCTGCACTTAAACACTTACTAAATGTATACTTACTATAGATACTTATAGTTACTTAAACTATATACTAAATATATACTTACAATGACCTAAAGTAATATGTCATTCTCTTTCTTATACACAGATAAAAAATTAATAATTTAATAGTTTAAATATAACCCCTTTCTATTTTTCAGGCTCTAATTGCTTCCCACTTTCTTTACCTGCTTATTCCACTGTAAAATTACACATCTCCCTTCGGTATTTGACAATGTCTTTTGGCATCAGGGACTTTCACACCTCTTTCTCCGAGACAGGTGGGGTTGGCTCTCAGTTGTGACCTGCATGGTGCACACACTGCATCAACCATGATGGTTGGTGGTCTTCATGGACCTGCATGGTCCTTAATCCTGAAGGCTGGTACAGAAGATGTCACCTCCCACCCTCAAGATGAAGCATCTGGGAGCCCCATGGGATTACACAGGTGTAGATTTCTGTAAGATTGCTACCTCTGATGTTGCTCCATGAGATATTCATTCAAACCAAGGCATTCACCAAAAGATGTAGTTGAAAAACAAATAAATCCCTGAAATCAAAAGATATTTATAAAAAGTGTTTTCCTTCCCAGATTCATCAAGACAGAGCCAGATCCTCAACTAAACATAGATGACATGAATGCAGACCACAGATACAGAGACTTCTATGTAAATTTGGCTGTTTTGTCTTAAATAGCAAAGTCTTATCAGGAGCTAATTGAAGCGCACAGACCACAGAATTTTGCTTAATCATAGAATCACAGAATTGCTAAAGTTGGGAAAGATCTCTAACATCATCAATTTCAAACATTAATGCAGCAGTGCCACCATGTTCACCACTAAACCATATCTCCAAGTGATCTATCTACAAATTTTTTTAACATTTCCAGGGATGATGATCCAAACACTTCCCTGGGCAGGTGGTTCCAGTGCCTGTTCACCCTTTCAGTGAAGAAATTTTTCCAATAATCCAATCTATACCTCCACTGGTGCAACCTGAGTCCATTTCCTCTGGTCCTACCACTTGCTATGTAGGAAAGGAGAGCAACCCTCACCTCGCTGCAGCCTCCTGACAGGTAGTTCTAGAGAACAATTCAGTCAGTCCTCAGTGTCCAGGCTAAACAATTCCAGCTCCCTGAGCTGCTCCTCATAAGACTTGTGCCAGCTTCACCAGCTCTGTTCCTCTCTGGACGTGCTCCAGGACCTCAATGTCCTTCTTGCAGTGAGAAGGCTCCAAAAGGAAGAGAGTATTTGCAGGGAAGCATCATTGGTGCTGATGACCCATGCCCTGAGGTCCCTTTCCAGCAGACACTTTCCAGCCACTCTTTCCCAAGCCTGTAGCACTGCACGAGGTTGTTGTGACACAAGGGCAGGACCTAGAATGTCACCCAGCTGCATCTCATACAATTGGCCTCAGGGCACCAATCCAACCTGTCCAGGCCTCTCAGTAATGTCTATCTATTGTTGATCTACCATCAACCAGATCAACACCTGACAGGAAAGGGAATTTTTGATATTGTTGGAGCTTAACATACAATGGATGATATGTTCATATTTCATATATACAAAAGAAATAAAATTATGCTTTTCCATGTATGTCAATATGCCCTTACTTATCTATCAATCTCTAACCAGGCTCTTCTAAAGTGGGGCAGGTATATAAAGGTGAAGGATGATTTGTATCAAACAGCCCTGAGCATTACACAATACGTCTTCTATTATCACTGCATCACAGAAACCATCTTATCTTCCTGTCTGTGATTTCTGATTCTATCTGTTGCTGTTTACAACTTTTCTTATAGCTACTATTTCTCTTTATAGAGTTTAATTATAATGTGTTAAATTCCTTCATCTTCCCAATCAATTTAGAATGTGTACTAATACCCTCTGTCATTTGTCATTTATCCTCTTTGCCTTTGACCTTCCCAGTATGTGTTAGTATTAAATACATAATAAGTACATACTGGGAATGTATCCTAGCATTATTAAATGGAATTCAGAAACTTGTCAAAAACAGTATTGGAAACACACCCCACGTATTTATGAAAACCATTCTGTCACTACAGAAGGGATTCAGGTTGAACAGCTTATAAGCAACCGGAACATTTTCTAATGTAACATTGCTTGGAAAATAAACAATTTTCTCCAACAAAAAAGAGCACTCTCTACACTCCTGCTCCTAAATGCAAGTCTGCCAGAAATAGTCTCTCATTAGTATGGAATATGTGGTTTTGGAACTCTATGGCCATAAGGACTTGGTGTCATCTGCACAATTATTGAGGGTGCACTTGATCCCCTCATATAGATCATTGATAAGGACTTTATTGATTATTATTTATTTATGATTACTTGTGATTGATAAGGATATCAAACAGACTTGTCTCCAAACTGAGCCCTGGAGACCCCCACTAGTGACTGGCTGTCAGCTGGATTTAATCCACTCACCACCACTCTCTGAACCCAGCATCCAGCCAGTTTTTTTAACTCAGCAAAGAGCACACACAAGCCATGAGGGGCCAGTTTCTCCAGGAGAATGCAGTGGGACACAGTGACAGGGGCAGTGTCTGAAGTTCAGGCAGACAATATCCACAGCCTCATCCCTACAGTGGGTCACCTTGTCATGGAAGGACATCAGGATGGTGAAGCAGAACCTGCCTTCCATAAACCTACACTGTTCGGGCCTGATCCCACGGCTGTCCTGTACATCCTGTGACAGCACTCAAGATCCCAGCTCTAAGATCAGGATGACAGGCCTATAGCATCTTGATCCTCCCTCTGGCCCTTCCTGTAGCTAGGTGTCCTATTTACTACCCTCCAGTCACCTGGGATCTCCACAGTAAGCCAGGACTGCTGATAAATTAGTAGCGGAACCTTCCTGAGTATTACAAATAATTTGAAGGAAAGTCATGCTGAATGCTTAGGGCTAAGTGTAACAAATGTGTTTTATTTTTACATGTCTCAAGATAGAATGCCTGGTTTACTGTACAGCTTTGTTTATTGAATAGTTACCCTCAAAAAAAATTTTCCACCCTCCAGCCAATATGTAAATTCCACTAGAAATTATCTTCACATTAAAGCTATTATTATATTGTGCCATATTTTACTATTTCATAGAAAGTATAATCAAGTTTCCTATCCCAGAGCACATCACAGATTGCACAGGAATCAAAACCCCAGTGTCAATATAGTGTCAAAATATGTCTCACCATGAAAGAGACAGGCTGTATTCTGACACAAGATAATTCAGTATAAACAGTGTGACAGATGCATGGTATATTTGAACTGGTGCAAATGACATAATTTCCTTTATAAGTTAGAAATCCATTTCCAGTTGGGAAATTTTCAGTGGGGAAAAACACAAGCTGAGCTCTTAGCTCAGTATCAGTACAGGGAAATATTTAACCCAATGGGATTGTTTGGATAGGAAAGGAAGTATAGCAGCCAAAAATGGAGCAGAGGATTCTTTTTCAACAATTGTAAAAATGTTCAAGATTTAAGGAATGCCATCAACCCACCTTATTCTCTCCTGGAGCAACTCTACTGACTTGTACAGGGACAGGAGAGAAAAACAAATCAAGAAGGATTTCAGCTTCTGGGAAATGCCAGCTGACTTTGTTCTGCCTATCAGAATAATTTGCCATGATAGCACATAATTAGATGAGAACAAACACACGTGCAGCCACATCCTGCTTTGGGAGACATTGCTTGAGTGTTTTATGCTAAGCACTAAATACAAATATATTCATTCCATACAGCACAAGGAGGTTACCATGAGGGATTAAGGAGGGGGTGGAGTGTGTGAAGGAAGCCTCCTGGAGAGTGTGAGGACTCAGGTGCCACTTCCCTTCAACCTCAGCAACTGCACCAGGGGGGAAAATGAACCTTCCTAGACAAACAAACAGAACAGAGCAAGCTGACCTCTAAGCTGGAGGAGCCAGTCTCAGGATAAAGGTTCAGCAGAAACTGATGTATGCATTTCTCATAATTCCTCACACCAAGCTGTGGACAGCTGTCTGAAGGTATTTTTTGGATAAATACAAACACTTCAGAAACAATAGGAAAAACCTCAGAAACAGCAGGGATTTATAGGGGGATAAGAACCACTGAAAGATCATCTTGCCAGATAGGTTGCTGTTTCAATATTCCCAATGCTATTATTTTAAGATAAACATCTATGTGAATAACTGAGTCATATATTTGCACTGGGAGACCAAAGGAATATTTTTGGAATGCAATCTCTCGTTTAGGTTAACTGAAAACATATTTTATTATTTTAACATAATCTTAAAGAATTATTTGGAAAAATACATCAGGTTTTCATAGCTCTTATTCAATCATGGGGTCTTTTTTTCTTTTTTTTTTTTTTTTTTTTTTTTTTAATTAAATCCCCTTAACCTAGAAAGATAAGAAGGAACTCTTTAAATGGAAGGTAAATGAAGAATGCAACAAACTCTGCACAGGGTCAAACCAAGACAAGATCATAAGATAAGGAAATAAGAATGCTCTCTTTCCTCATCCAGACACATCCAAACCCAACTGCTTTGAAACCAAAGTGAAGGGGAGGTTGTTATATTACATTGCTGAGTAGAAAACAGGATATTTTCCAGGTATACCCTAACAAGAAACTGCATCATATCATTATTTATTCTGGCTGTATTTCAGTCCTTGAACATACTTTCATTGTGCTGCCAGTCAGTAGGTATATCAAGCATGGAGAAAGAAAATCTGTAACAATCATTAACAGTAATTAACAAATCTAACAGTCCCTGGATTGTAGGCCATCTGGGCTGGCAAAACTTGCCACGCAGACAGCACAGAACAGGGTCACAAAACACTCTGGATTTAATGTATTTCATCTTGTCAAAGTGGTTTTGACTTAATACAACAGGACATTGTACTGATGGCTTTTAAATAATAATGATAACGGGGAAATATTTTTTTTTTCACAATACTATTTGTATCTATGGAGGAAAATTTTTTTTGCCTTGTTCTGTAAGTAGGCTGGGACTTGTGTTTACATAGTTCCAATATCTCTCTCCAATGAGCCAAGGTAAGTGGCAAGTGACACAGTGAAGGCATCTCTGGGTTTTGGTTAATGGATAATGATGCACTGGGTATTTCTTACTCCTACTGACTTCTCACAGTAACCACCTCTAAAGTATTCTCCAGGCACAAAAAGATTTTAAAAAAATAAAAATTTCTGAAGACTTTGGGGATTTACGGAGGTATTTAAAAGATCTTTGCTTAGAAATCACCACAGAGGTGGCATAAGTTGGCCACAGCACATAGCACAAGGCAGCTTCCTACATTCCTTTAACCTCAATTCATCATGAGGTTGTTCCTACTTCTTCTATCAAAAATAAAATCAATGTCTTTTAAGGAAAGCTTGGCATTTTCGGATCTTGTTGCATGAATATGTGCTTTTAAACATATTTTTTTATTCTGACATTTAAACTAGTGTAACTGGGGAACTTATTCTGTTAAGGCTCATCAAAGTTATATGCTGCTGCAATTTTCTTTCACTGAATACTTCATTATTGCTGATACAGGAATTACACTTTTGAAAATTATGGGTCTATATAGCTATCATTGTTAAGAAAAGTGTAATGTACTCATTGTACTAAACCCTAACTTTAAAGACAAGAATTTTTGAAAAAGCAAAACAGAAAACAAATATAAAATTTGTGCAAAGGAACAGAATTATTTTGTACCAGTTTAATTGACTTGTAGAGTTGAAATACTTATGTATTTTTTAAGATCTAAATTTTTTTATAGCTACTTTTTTTTTCACTGGAACTCATTCTTGCCTATTTAATTGACAAATCTTACATTTTTATAAATGGTGAACTGATAAAACATGCTTCATGTATAAGACTAGAATCGTATTTAATCTAGAATTGTATTTAATCAGAGCAGAAGGGTATCCTTATATTGCTAGCTTGAAAAGATGGATTATATTACTCAAAACCAAAAAAGAGATAAGAATGAAGCAGAAGTTTTTCAGCCTTGCTCGCTTTATAGAGAGTTTATTGGTGGAGGGCAAACCTTAACTGAGGGTAAACTTTTTCATTCATCCTGAGGTTGAATTCTTTTCTTTTAACCGGTATATTGAATGGAAGTCTTATCATCCCTTGTTTCTTTACTCCCCCTCCCCACAGTATACACTTGGATCTTTTCTAACAAGGAACTGCTGTGGAGATTACAATTTTCCTCTTTGGCAATGGGCGGTGCATGCTGCAGAAGGAACTCAGAACATTATTAATTGCATTTGGTCTTTCATTTCCTTCAGTACCTTAAGAAAAATATTTCTGATCATAGTTTGAAGGCATATTTTTAAAAATATGGGACTAGAAATTATATGCAAATGTGTACAGGATTTAGTTGCTAATTTCTTTTAGGAAATCCATTCTTTATGCTTCACATGTCATGCAAACTGCCAAGCCTGAAGTACCTAATTTGTGTTTTTTAATGGCATTTACACCAATATTTGTATCAGAAACAGATTGAACAAATGTCTTTACTTCTTAAATATTCATTTTAAACAATACACAGCAAACAAACAAAGCAGTTGATTATTTTTATTATTGTCTGTTGCATTTGCAATTGAGTTCACAGTTCTATTTATTACATCCATTAGTTTTTGTCTTTATTTCATGGCAGGCAATGGTACTGAAACAAAGAAGTAGATGAGACAAAAAAGTGCACTTCCCTGTGTTCAATGAAACATGAGAAATACACACTCAAAGTTTTTTAAACAAAAGGGACCAACGCCTCGAGGCTCATGAAAGCAGCAGCTTCCATGTCAAAGTGCAAAGTGAACTCTGACACTGGCTGTATCAGACAGAGTTAAACCATGAAAGCCATTAATGCCTTTTAGAGGATACTTATTTGATACTTTATCTTTGTGGATCTTCTATTTTCAGGACAATCACATGCAATGCTTTTTTGTCAAGAATATAAATCATCTTTAAGCTAAGAGTATTACAGTTCATTAGTGCTGGGTTTCAGTGCTAATTAAATCCCCAGTATAATTTTCAAGTACTGCTGTAAAGATGCAGAGGTCAAGGAACATTTGGCTACCATTCCTACTGTCTACAGTCCTTTGACTTCATGTTTAAGTAAGACTTTAAATTGCAGTTGATGGAAGAACAGCTCCTGTATATTCCCTCTCCAAATCTTTCTCAGCTCTCTCAATTAGCTCAATTTACCTCCTGGCAGCTTTGCAAATGTAAAAAAGTCCTGACAAATGAGATCAAACAGGAAGGCTAGAGTTTGAGAGCAATTCATTGATGTGATATTTGAGAATATGTTACAATTTTGTAGAATGTCTCAAGTTAGAAAGCACTCATAAGAATCATCAAGCCCAATTCCCTCCTGCTCACAGGATTGCCTGAAACTAAACCATATGACTAAGAGAATCATCCAGATCCAATTTTGAACAATGAGTTGCTGACTTTCCCTAATTCAATTTCCTGAAGCCCATATAAAACAGTATAATGCAGTTCTATGGAGAATATTCTTCAGGAACTTACATTTTCCCCCCTATTCATCACTAAAAAAGACCATAAATTATTAAAAGCACATTCTTCTGATGGTTTTTCCCATCAACATACTTTATCAAAAGAAACTGCATCCCATCAGAACTCCCAGAGTTATGGATATCAGCTTTGCCTAGGTATTCTCTAAACCAATCCTCCTTGACCAAGGCGAAATCTTCCTTCCTCCAGACCTTCTCCCTTGTCTATTGGGTCAGGGATTCCTGAGGGCGGGCCTTGTGGTTATGACAGAAGAAAAGAAGGCCTTGAGAATGACAGCCTTATGTGCAACACCTCTGCAGGGTACCCATTCCATTCAGTAGCAAGCACACATTTTCCCTTTTGTTACTGAAGAATTTGAAGAAACCTGTCTTGTATTCCGTGATGTCCTTGGGCCAGGTTTTAATTCCAAACTGGCCCTTGGCTTCCTCGTGACCCATCTGCACACTCTGACCACATTCTTACATTCATCCCTGCTTCCACCTCACATGTAATCCTGCTTGTGTCTGAATTTTGACACCAGTTCCTTGTTCATTCATGCAGGTCCCTTGCTCCTTTGACCAATTTCTCACTTATTGGGATGCACCATTTTTAGGCCTGGAGGAAGAAATCCCTGAGTATTAATCAACTCTCTAAGATCCTTCTTCCCTGTGGGGCCTGTTCCCATCTGTATCCTTCCAAGAAGATCCCTGAGGAAACCAAAGTTAGTTCTCCTGAAGTCCCTGGTTGCTATCTTCTTGCTCTGCCTTCTCACAATACTGACCTCCACAGTCTTGTGATCACTGAGGGCAGCTCTGTTTGCTGCTCTGATCCCTGTGCTCATGGTCACCAGCACCCCCCAGGCTGCTTTTTTACAGGGAGATACTAAACCTTTGAAAGACAAAACCCATTCACCTACATAATGTAATGTGTAATGCACATCTGTAATATGCACAGATATGCCATTTAATGATCGGACATTAATGGTCACTCCCTGTTTGACAGAAAATCCTTTGGCTTTACTGACTTTTTCAAGTGTTGTACTGAAGAGCACTACAAGGGTAAATACTTCTGGAGAATGTGGGAGGTCTCTTTTTCTTGATTCTTGTAGGCCACCTATGTTTGTATGAATTGCAATGAAGAGAAGAGACGAGAAGAGAAGAGAAGAGAAGAGAAGAGAAGAGAAGAGGAAGAGAAGAGAAGAGAAGAGAAAGAGAAGAGGAAGAGAAGAGAAGAGAAGAGAAGAGAGAGAAGAGAAGAGAAGAGAAGAGAAGAGAAGAGAAGAGAAGAAGAGAAGAGAAGAGAAGAGAAGAGAAGAGAAGAGAAGAGAAGAGAAGAGAAGAGAGAGAAGAGGAAAAAAGAAAAAGAAAAGAAAAGAAAAGAAAAGAAAAGAAAAGAAAAGAGAAAAGAAAAAAGAAAAGAAAAGAAAAGAAAAGAAAAGAAAAGAAAAGAAAAGAAAAGAAAAGAAAAGAAAAGAAAAGAAAAGAAAAGAAAAGAAAAGAAAAGAAAAGAAAAGAAAAGAAAGAAAAGAAAAGAAAAGAAAAGAAAAATGCATAGATATCTCTTTGTGGCTGGGTTGCAAATAATGTACGCATTATCCTTACATTATGCAAATGTGATTGATAGTGCAGAATGATGTACTGCAGCCATTGAGCTAGATAGTCAAACAAAAGAATGTGGAAACACCACCCTAAAAATTTTAATTTCCTTCTAGAGAAATATGTTTCACTTCCAGGAGCTTGTTGGGTTTTTTACTATTGTTTTTTGTTTGTTTGGTTTTTTTTTAAGTTCAATCTTGAAAGGATACTCCTAAATCTGGCAAATTTTTCATTCAAAGATTGCAGATGGGAGACAAAAAAATCTTTTGATCTTTTCTCAAACATCTCAAAACATTTTTAACCTTTTAGACATTTCTACATTTCCAGATCCAAGTACTGGATTCTCTTTTAAAAATGCAAAATTATTCTTGGCAGAATGATTTATTGGAAAATTTGCAGCATTGAGTATGCACAGAATACTATTTTTTGAACTCTTGATCTGGGAGGACGCCTTCTTGAATTTTTTTTCTTTGTCTGCGAGGTTCCCAGTGGCACCATTCTATGCCAGATAAAAAATGAAAATCCTCTGAAATGGCAATTGGAGAGAAACTGCCACCACTCAGTACTCCTTACACCATTGTAAAATGACTGGTATGAACTTTGCCAAGATGACAAATATTTGTATTTTTTCCCCAAATGAACTTAAATGGGAGAAAAACAGAGAAAACTTAGAAATATGCTATTTCAGGAATTTATCTGAACATAATTTAAAACAGCTTGGGTGTCCATTTTCATATGTACAACATGACTTCCAGGCTGTCAACGTGGCTTCCAGGCTCAACAGTTAAAAAATAGTAGTGGAGAGACTTCTTAATGGAGAATTCCACATCTTGATGACTTTCATAGCTACACAATCTGGTCTAGTCAACACCCAAATACCAGTATAAGCTATCATATTTTATATACTCTTTATTTCCTTTCATGTTGTCTAACCATTCTGCATTTTTCTTCTAAGCAGGCAATGACACCAAGCTTGGATTCCTTTCCATGCAGGCCAGCTGAGTCAAATTCAGAGGCAGATATGTGAGTACAGTTAGTCAGACAATGAAAGGTTGTGAATTTCCATTAGAGTTTAATGTGGGATGAGGGATGAGTTTAAATTAGATTATGTTATTGCTATTATATTCCCATATAATAAACTCTGTACTTTGTATCCTCATTTGTCTTAATTTTTATTCTTGATGAGAAATCTTGTGCCAGCTCTTGTAGCACTCCTCCACTTCCTTTGGGAACTCTCTTCTCTCCAAGTATTCCAACCCTTTCTACCTTCCTGTATTAAAGCTTACACATAAGGTCCCATATTTCACATAATTTCTTTGAAGTGAATATAACTCTTTCTTATGGTTTTAAACCAGTTTTGAGGTTCTTTTTCAAATGATCTTTTTCTCTGCTATGGTAAAAGTTCCCTTAAAATCAATTATTCTGGCTACAAACATCTTGAATGTATATTCTACTTATAAGTGCTCAGTTTCTCTGATGAGACAAACCCCAGCAGATTAGATGACATACAGACTTTGCAAACAGAAAGCAAGAAGCTAATTAAGAAGTAAAACTCTGCTGCTTTTCTTTGCTTGCATTTAAAAGTGAAATATTCATCAAGTATTAATCATGTCATGGGGGAACTGAATAGTCTTTGCTGCAAAAAGAAATAAGCTCTGGTATTAGTGATATCAAATCTTTTAAGATCTCATCATTCCTGCAACAAACAACTTTCTCACTCCCAGATATCAGATTCTGATTTGCAAAGGGCCTGCTATTAGATATTTTATTTTAGTGCCTATCCTGGCTCCTATGTCTAGTGCAGGAAAGATTTCATCCTCTGCATTTTTCATTGTTAGCATTTTTTTCTTTTTTAACATCAATGCTTCCTTGCAGTTTATCTACCTTTTCTGGGAGTCAGCTGTAAAATACATGTTTTCTT
This sequence comes from Calcarius lapponicus, assembly GCA_039654755.1. Classification (NCBI taxonomy): domain Eukaryota; kingdom Metazoa; phylum Chordata; class Aves; order Passeriformes; family Fringillidae; genus Calcarius; species Calcarius lapponicus. Next base: position 49,799,266 of record CM077466.1, read on the forward strand.
CCAGTTTGCCATGACTGCTTGCACTGCTTTTCCTGTTATTAAGGGAAAACATCTGTAGATGGTTGACACTTGCTACATATCTGGCTTCCTGTAGGACTTGAAGCCAACCAACACAGGTTGTGCCAACATGTGTCTCTTGTGATTTGTTGTCTTTCTACCTGGGAGATCTCTTTACTGTCATCTACCTGCATCTGACAGTTGCTTTGAACTGTTTGAATTACTTAATTTGGTAGAAAATGGCAGGATTTTAATAATCACGTTGCTCACTATTAATCCCAGAACTTCACAAGAGTTTGATTTCTTAAACTAGAAAGATGCACTCTCATAATGATCCCTTCAATACTCTGACAAGCCTGAAGCTGGGGATCCACCACAGCGGGTAACAGAAGCCTGGTGAAGAAGCTCTAAATCACCCCTTGCCTTTGAGTCAGGGAAAAGAACTCTGACACTGGGAAAGGATGTATGATCAGACCCAGTAATCTGCCAGCATGATTTTCAGAATGGCCAGATTCTGGGTCTTTATGCAAGTAAGTAAGGATATATAAAGTTTTACCTCAAAAAACAGGTGTAGGTTTGTGGGTTCTTCCATCTGAGGCCATAGAGGAGGGTGGTTTTGCCCACAGGACTTTGTGTTTGTTTTTGATAAAAATGGGAAAGCCAAGAAGGATACATAAACTAAAACAAATTATAAGAAAATTAAAGATAGCTTTATTATCCTTAGAGAAAGCAAGAGCTCCAAGACATTAATCTTGATGACAAGTTGGTTATGACATAAACCCTGAAGTGAAACTGTTGCTTTTTCCCCTTTTCATTTTTAATCTCTAATTTTCAATATAGTCTTAGAAAACCCTGATTGTGTAACATATAGAAAGATAGAAGATAAGAAAAAGCAGACACATTATGCTAAGTATACACTATGCAGACATTAATAAAAGCCTAAACTTGCTGACTTAAAGCTGAGTACAAGACCGAGTACACCAGGACTTTCAGGAGGGTGGCACCTATATCCCAAATTAAGATTGGGAAATAGCACTCAGTCTCAGGATTTTGCTGTACTAACAAAATAACTTTTGAATGAGACTTTTGAAAACTTACCCTCCCATAACATTTGCTTTTGCTTCCTCCAGCGTGTGAGGCTCTCAGAAAACATTCAGTGCAATAAGCTTCCTGTAACATATAGCTAAGTTTCTGCTTAGTTTTAAGCCCTGAATGATTACTAGCACCCCCTTGGTCTGAACTTCTAGAAGAATGATTTTTGTTCAAGAAATTAAACACAAGTCCAAGAACTTTACCAACACATTCATGCCTGTGTCTAAAACTTTAGTTGAAGTTTAAGGACAATTAATGAGCTCAACACACCAGATTTCAAATGTCCACAGTACCATTTTGATTAATTCATTATTCCCAGAGAGCTGACTGTGAAAAAAATTTCTGGGTGCAAATTCTCATCAACACCTCTAGATTTCTTTTAGGGCAAGAATTTCAAGCCTCTTTAATTTCCTGTGATTTTTGTATGTGTTCACTGAAAGGATGTGAAAAGCCTCACTGAAATCATTGATAAAACTAAATACACATATACTTGTTAGTAGGAGAAAAAAGCCTTAATTACCAGCTATATCTGATGTTTTTTAATTATCTTCTGCATTGTGCTCCTGTCTTGCTTTCATTATGTTTTCTATCACATCTTTGTGGAATATCTTCTTGTTGTGAGAGCATCACTTCATCTTAATTGAATTTGTCATTTGTAGTCATTTTACAGTAATTAATGCCTGTTTTGAAAAGATTTCTCTTTACCGAGGCGTATTTTCACCATTTGATATTCCACTCCTTTTTCTTTCACATCTCTTTTACTTATCATTGTATTGTTTCCCCTGCTATTTGCAGTATGTCATGATTTAAGCCTGTTCAGATGGCAGATTCAAATTTAATAATAGATCTATCTTCCTACCAAATGTGGTGTAGCAGTCTCAGCAAACTGGCAGCAAAATTTGGTGATTCACTGAGAAAGTTTTAGGTCACTGTCAGTCCAATGAAGTTAAGGTCTGTATTAAGCTCATAGCAAAGCACAAGACAAAAAGTGCAAAGTGAAACCTTCTTTTTATAATTTTGAAATTTCCTTGGTATTGGTTATAAATGCTAATGGACTTCAAACACAGAATGGCGTTCATAGATAGAACAGGCACACAGCAATTATATGTTTATAAATGTTAGTAGAGCTTTTTTATTTCTTTCTTTTTTTTTAAACAGTAAGTTGTAGTTTTTCTGTAGCATATCTAGAAAAAATTATTCACTTCTTTCTTTAAGCCATTGTTGGGGTTGTCACTAGGTGAACTTCACTTCCATTTCAGCCAAAAGCATTCTATGATTTTTACAACATATGCAATGTAATGTTAGTTTAGATCTAGCTTGCCTATTGCCAGTAACAGTATGTTCACACACATATCCCACTGCAGAATACGCACTCCCATCACTCTGCCTTTAAGCAGGAGCTGCTCACTGTAAGCTCACTGAAAATCTGACCACTCTGTCTGATGCCTCAGTGGGAACAGAGTGCCTTTGAAAAATGCTCATCACTGTGTGCATTGAAGCTGGAAAAGGTGCGAAAAAAGAAACATCAGAAGAAAAAGACTGGGCTTTGGACCAGTATAAATTCAGCTGTATTTTTTCTCTTTCTTCGACAGAGAGAAAGCACCTCATGCTATTTTTTTTTAATTTTTTCACAGGCTTTCTATCAAACACTTGGTACCCGTCACTGTTGAAGACAAGACTGATGCAGGCTTTTGTGGCCCATCTGAAATACAATTCAGGTGCACCCTTAAATACAGGTGATCCTTTTTGGTTGGTTCACCAGGTAGAAATGAAGGAGATCCGAAGTTTGGAAAATGCAGAAAGTTGCATTTGAGGAAAGGTAGTCTTTGTATGGGATAGTTAAATTTTAAATGAAGTAATGAGATAGACTAACAGAAATTTTTCAATATTTGCAATGTATAAGTGTTTTTCCTATAAAACACTTTATGGAAGGCATAAAGATACATGACTTATCTGCAATGTCCTCTCTTTTACATGACTGTGCTAATTACCTAGAAAAATTTGGTTGCTCCAAACTGAAAAACATCTTATTAGAATATAAAACAATACTCATAAGGTCTGCCACACAGATACACAAAAAGGAGCACAGAGCTATACCTTTCTCTCTGTTTAAAAAATGCAGCTGAAAGTGCTATCTGAAGAAGAGACATGTGGCAAGTCACCTGATGACCAGCAGCAACCAGCCATGTTCATACCTTTTATTTTAAACTAATGTGCAGTGGTGCAGCTCTGCTTCTCCTTCTTTCACTGCAGAGTGAATTCAAGATTTAGTTGAATTAATTTGTATTTTCTGTGGGCATGCACATAGACAGTTTCTTTGAGAATTCCTCCTGCTCCAGGACGAATTTGCTAAGCCATGAAAATTTCCTTGTGTGCCCGAGCTGGCAACAAGCTGAATAAGGAAACATTACTTCAGCATGCCACCTCTAATTAAGAGTTCATAATTAGCAGGCCATTTGGATAGCCTCTTGCCAGGGACAGCATGATTACCACCACTTACAAAAGGAAGGCCCCAAAAGATGATGTTGTTAATGCATTTCTTATCTAAAACAGGCAAGAGTAATGTATAATTATGGTGACATCAACTAAAATCTGCTTAGAGAGGAACCAGAGCTTGTTTAATTGACAAGAGTTTAAGGGACTACAAAAGCTGATGCTTTCCTGTCTTTTCTCACAGCACTCAAAAGGATACCTCATGGTTTAACAGCGCTGCTGCACTGTAGGATCTTGCGTATCCACACAGTTCCACCCAAGCATACTGGCATCTTTTTTAAGACACTTCCCACCTATCTTTTCCAATATCGAGCAGTAATAATGCCTCTTGCAGCCTCTTCTAGTTATTTTAGGAAGAAAATTATTTTTAGAATTGTCTTAATTAAACTGAAGAAGAGAGTCACTGAACAAACCATTAAATTGCATTGAAATATGCTGTCTTCAAAAGGAAAATCTAATTAAGGTTCAAACTGCAATGTTAATGGCACAGCACTGACATTCACCATGCATTATGGGTTTTTTATCAGTTTTCTGAAGAGTAATTTCAGAGAGGCAAATGCAACTTCTGCTAACCATGTTAAGTCTGTGGAAAAGGACTTAACTAGTACTAGCAGGAAAATATTTGCTTTATAGTTAGTTTAGGGCAGAATATCTGAAGATATCTTAGTAAGAGCCTGGGAACATAGAGCACCAAATAAACCACAATGTAGCAGTTCTATTATCTTCAGAACTCTTTATTTTGCATTTCAAATGTAATCATCTCTGCATAGTTTGGAGAAGACTGAACCTGCTGTTAACATTGCTGCAAATAACCAGATTCTAAGAAATAACATTAACAAAGTGAAATAATTACACCAAATAATTATTCATGAAATTTAAGGAAACGGAGACCCCGTTCTGTGTTATCACCACTCAATCCTCAGTAAAGGGCAGCATTTCAGACCAGATTTTTTGCTTGATTTCTTTTCCTACATGAAAACTTTTAAAGAGGAGAAACCTTCTTTCCTTTCTGTGCTTTTGTGTTATCTTTTACTTTCAGCTAATTCATAATAATATGGAAACCTCCAGCTGAAGCCTAATACTTAGGAATCTGATTATCTTTTTCTTTTATAGAGACTTAGGTTAAGTAAGGCTCAGCTCCTTAAAGGCGTTATGTCCTTACTTACTTCTGAAGTCAGAACCAAAATATCTTTGAGGATTTAAGTCTTAAGCATCTAGTAATGAGATTCAACATCTAGTAATGAGATTCAGGTGCCCAGATAAAATTGGCACTTTTAATTTTCCTTCCCATTGCTTTGAACCTTCACTCCTGTACACAGGAGTTTTTCATAAAGACTTAGATGAGTGCAGGTGACATAACTGGACTCTTTGTGACATTATTTCAGAATTTCTCATTTAATGTCCTTTGCATACCCCTAATGACATCCTATTAGAGGTGGGTGAAAAATGGATGTAGTGCATTCCATCAGAATTAACCATGCACATGAAAATTGGACTATGCTTGAGTTATAAAGTTTCTGGTGAGTACTGCCACCTCTTTTTGACAATTTTCAGGGAAGTAATTTTGTTTGCACTGTAGACAGGGGAAGTGTTATTTTTCAGGTTGACCTGCAGACCTTTATCCACAGGCAAGTACTAGTGTTGTTGCAGAAATATATATGTGATTTTGAAACTTCTGCTTTCCACTGAAGGAAAAGAAAAAAGTTTGCTTTTGGTAGCTGAATAAACCCCATGGAAACAAGGAATGCTGGAGGAAACTACATACAAATGGAAAATTTCTCACAGCCAGAAGGAATTCTGCAAATTGCTCAATAGAATAACCCATACACTAACATTCCTCATTCACAAAAAGAATCAGGTTATTTCATGAATGATTTTTGAAGAGAAAATAGAACTAAATTCACAGCTAATACTCCTTGCAATAAATTATTCAACCAGATCGACTTCTTTTGTTACCAAAACAACATAGCTATAAATAGCTCTCCTCCATAACAGTAAAGTTTTTCAGCAAGAAAAGTATTTTTGAGGAGTGTAACATCTCTTGTCACTGAGAATGACCCATTAAAAATGTACCAATAATGCAGGCATTTTTATAGCCTGTTTCTTGCATCCTGATTAAAGCAGAATCGATCAATACAAGTGGATTAACAGCTCAATATATAAAATGATAAGGATATAAGTGTCACAGTCACTAATTATACATACACTTGAAAATTTCTATCAGGAGAATAGAACAGGCTGCTCATCATGCGCTAGTCCAGCTCCACAGTTTTCACAGAATCATAGAATGGTTTGGGTTGGAATGTACTTTAAAGATCAGCTAATTCCATGGGCAGAACCATCCTCTGGAACAGGTTGCTCAGGGCTCCATCCACCCTGGCCTGTTTGCATTTCATTTTCATCCAAAATATCCTCCAAGACATTTTGGATGAAATGCAGAGCAAGCTGCACTCCTCAGCATGAAGTAGCAGGCTGGGAACGCCTGGCATCATCACTATTTAAGAACAGAAGACGGGGCAAAGTATGGAAGGGAGATTATAGTGATGAATTAATGATGTCCGTCCCTCACAAAGGTTCACAGATTTTGAATTATCCTGTCTGCTTAGGAAAGGCTGGAGCAGCTGAACCTGAAACACATTGCATCTAGCCCATAATATCAGACTAACTGTAGCAACACTCAGAATCATATCAAATTGAGAATCTGAACCTCCTTGAGCTTAGTCCTACCTATGGAAAAGTCTTTTTATATATTTTTTTTTTATTGCTCATCTGTCTTCTGTTCTACAGCTTTCACATCACACTAGATGTAAGGACTATGCACATGTTTTTGCAATGTTCTATAAAACATTATGAGCCTCATTCAATTAATCAATTAATTAATATTAAGTCATCACACGGCCAGCACGTACTGTCACTGTTAGAATTGAAAGTAACTGCAACTATACTCAGAAGATGGCAGCTGCCAGAGGGAACTAACTAACAAGCTATTTACAATATGCTAATTTTAACTTGAACTACAAAACCAAAATTCATTGTTCATGCAAAAGCAGGAAACACTTCCTCACACACAAACAAAACTTTCTCTCTTGGTGTAGGGAGCAAAGTGGGACCAAATGTCCCCCAGACCTTACTAAAAGAAAATGTTTTAAATAGAGACATCAACTCAAACACTTCTGTTCAAGGCTAATTTAGTCCAAGAACTAGCACAACTAGTAGAAGAGGTGATGCAAACAGCTACTTTTGCTTTTGAACAAACTGCTATTATCAATTCTCCAGGGGGCTGACCTTTCTGAGGAAGATTTCAAATAGTGCATAAATGAATCTCTAGTTAACTCTTTCTCTAGATAGAATATGACTGGAGTGGGAGATATTTGGAAGATTTTGCATTTCATAACATATACAGGAGAGCAAAAAAATAAGAAGATTATCTTTATGTCAGGATATTCCTGTAAACAAATGCTATTTTTTTTTCTGAGTATACTTGCAGCTAAATATCCTCAGAGTAAAGCTATTAAAAATAATGGAATACCAGTGGGTATTTTTGCAAGTAATTCTTTGTTGCTATAGAAGGGATCATCATTTTTATACCAGGATCTCAGGATAATAAAACCTTACTTGTCTTCCTATCTATGCTGGCCTTTACATGCCTAGATAAAGATGTAGTAAAAAAAGATGCAGGGCTTGTATTCACTGTATTGCACAGAGTGTTCTTCTTTGTTCTACTTTTTGCTGTTTTCTAGTCCCAGCATGTGAAAAATCACAAATTTTATTCCTAGATACCTGTTGGGCTTTCTTCAATAATAATTAAGCATCCTCCTGTTGCCTTTAGGCATATCCTCTATTCTTAGGTAATTATTATCCACATGCTCAGGAAGATACTACATGTTCCTTCTGTTCCTTGTGCATCCATACTAGAAAAAAACCCTTTTTTTACTCAGCATGTTGTTAGTTTCCAGAGAAGTTATTTTTGCCTTACAGAGCTGGTAAAGTAATCAATACACTATAAAATGGATAAAATCAAGATTTTTCCCCCTCATTAGATTTTTTTTTATTATTTAGGATTTTTGTCTATTATTAGTTTCTTTTTTTATGAGAGAGATATATGGAATGCATTTTGTTTTTGAGTATGAGGTATAGGCATTTTTGTTTTTGAATGAATATTGATGTATTAGTATTTCATTTGAATTTTAGTGCAGAAGCTCCATCACCCAAGGACCATAAGAGATCACTATTTTTCCAAAATGACTGCACACACTTTTAATGGGGAATTTTATCCAAAAAGTCCTCAACACATCCCTCTCTTTGTCTATATTTAGATTTATATCGGATGCTGCCAATTCTTTGAAATTTCCATGATATTTTCTCTGAATGTTTAATTTTGAAACAATATGCTCAGAAATACCACATTTTCATTCCTAAAATAAGTAAAACTTTTCAGCTGTAAGCATTTTGTTTAAAAATTTAAATGAATGCATAATAAGATGGTAAAAAGTTACCAGAATTCCTAGGGCTAATTTTTTATTACAGCTGTTTTGTTTTTTCCCCTTTGACTGTTCGAGTCACAGAAACTTACAAGATTTCAGCCTTTTATCCTGATTTGCAATGTGATTTTATTTCTAAACCCAAATCTTTACAAGCAGTTGGAAAAAGCTTCCCTTGCAGGTTATAACAGGCCCACCTAAGCCAGGAAGGTGCAGGTGATGTGCTGCCAAGGGAATAACAGGACTACGGAGGGAAAGATCAAGGGAGACAAGCAAACTCTCATCTTTGGGATGGCTCCTGAGGAATAAAGGGTCACCAAACTCCTAACTAAATTTTTCCACGGACTGCATGGCGGGGAGGAGCTGCTAATTTTTTGTGTGAGAACACCAGTGATCCCAGCCACAGCTAAAGAGACAGAGAAAAAGCATTGAAAGTAGTACTGAGCAGAGGAAAACGAGGCAATGACCTCATTACTAAGTGCTCCACAAAAGCCTAATTTAAGTTTCACAGTTTTTCTTTGCTTTTTGTCCCATCCTACCAGGAACATTTTGTAAATCCTGCATTGTCAACTTAACACATGGGGACAAAAATGCATCAAATGCTTGAGTAAACTGGGTTTTATGGTGTTAGCAAGATTACGGCAGGATTTGTTGCTCGAGTGAAGTGGATCATTCCCTTTCCTTTGTGGGTGATTTGCATTACAAATATCTCTCCTCATATTACAAAAGCCAAATTAGAATCCCAAGCCAAGCAACTGACTTCCAGCCTCTATGAGAGCACAAGAACCCTTTCCTGAGGTAAGATTTCTAAGATTTGCAGTGATCCAAATGTACCTCGCACTGAAATAAAATACTTTTTTTTCTGTATTATTGCCTCAGGTTTAGAGTTAACCTATGCCTTTGAGAAGTTCCTGTTATTACATGTCCTGTAGTGACCCTTCACTGAGAGACAACTGGCACTAAGGACCAGCCTAAGGTGTCTGTGAGGGGAGCTTACCTTGGGAACCACTGCTTGGTCAGAGCACAGCTCCTGCAACAATCCTGCAGAGATTGAGGGCAAATCTGTAATAAAAGTGCAAGTTGCACCTATTGCCCATCCTGAAATGCCAACTGGTATCATATACCAACTTTTGCCACAGGAAACCCAGCCATATATCTCCTAGTAAGGTTAGAGCTTCTATTTGGCAAATATTTCTTTGCATAAGCTACTCTAGCAGTTGGTTCCATAAAATCATTTCAGACCTGGAGAATTTCCAGAGCTACACCATTACACAGCTATTACAGAAGCCACCCTCCCTCAATTTATATTTTTTGCCTTGCCATACCACCATAAAGAAAGTTTTATGTCCTTTGTCAGCTGCAGCTGTCATTTACTGCTCAGCACCTTCTTATTTATCTTGTCTTTGCCTCTCCTCCCCTCTTGGTAATTTTGGTGGACTCAAAGTGGGACACTCAAAGGAAGGTCTTGTCAACAGTGTTTCTATTAAATCTAAACTGCTGGGGAAAAAACATCACTTTAATGTCATTTGTAGGAGGGCTTTTTTTTTGAGAAAAAGATACAAAAATATTAAAATAGCCTTGACTTCAATTTTGCAACATGCAGGAATACCCTTTTTCTCTCCTTTGTCATCCACTCATCCTTCTTCACTGGTAGAAGAGAAAAGGGAACAGACAAAAGGGAGAAACAATGTTTAATGAAAGAGAAGTACAGGTGAGAAAAACTATTCAAGATTTTTGTCAGCTGTAGTTTTAGAACCTTTCTCAAACACAGCATAAAAATTATTTGGTTACTGACAAATTTTGTGTTCCTAAGCAACTCTGGAGCTCCAGGGTGGGAATTCAGCTATACACTGAATGAATTCTACTAGCTGGGGCCTTCTATATGTAAGCACATTATACACCCTCTTTGACTGACCATTATGTGATCTTTAGGCTTTTAGATTATTTTTTCTTTCATCCTTAGAATTGTGCACACATAATTTTTTTTTTCTTTTTAAGGCATATAGCAGACTATGGCCTCAGGTTTGCCTTGTTTGGAAAAAACAAGACACTAAACCAGCTGTTCAAAATTGACCACAAAAAAACCCAGGAAATGTGAGGAACTGTCTGAAGGATTTGATCTTTCTTAGTCGAGGCAAAGACAATGCACATCTTCCTTGTGAGGAAAGGAGGAGGAGCAGGCACTGGTCTCTTCTTTTTGATGACCTGAGACAGGACTGGAGGGAACAGCCTGAAGCTGTGTCAGGGGAGGATTAGGGGGGGTATTAGGACAAAGTTCTTCACCCAGAGTGTGGCTGGGCACTGGAATGGAGTTCCCAGGGAAGTGGTCACAGGTGCAGCCTGACAGAGCTCGAGAAACATTTGGAAAATGCCTTCAAATATAGGGTGTTATTTTTGGGATGATCCTGTGCAGAGTCAGGGGTTGGACTCAATGATCCTAGTGGGTCCCTTCCAACTCAGGATATTCTATGATTTTAAATTAGTTAAATTAAATATTTATTGCAGATTTCTTTTTCTATGTTCTACACATCACTTTGTTGTCACTGCATTTGTTGTATTGGACCTTTCTGAAAAGACATATTATTCTCCTATGTCTGCACAATGCAGCCAAAGGTTGTCTCTGCCCAGAGAATGTTTTCCATTTTATTTGCTGTATCCCACACCCAGAACAAGCCATCCAGGGGAGCTCAAAGTGTAGCAGCGTCATTAAGAATGGCATTTTCATATGCTGGCCAACCACTGTTCCTATTGACTTCAGAACTAAATCAAGACCAAATCACTTTTTAAATACTGATAACACGTTGTCTTTAATAGATTAATTTGTGAACATTTCATTAATCCTCCTTGAAATTGCATCTGTGTGTTACTTTGCTGACCTGTCATTTTTAGCTACCCCTCGGTTACTTTCAAATCACACACTACACATGTAGCAACATTTTGTTTCTGCTTCAGTCTTCTTGTCTTATACCTAGTGTAATTAATCTTTTGTTTCCCTAACTCTTACATAGACGAAAACGCACAGAAATAAGTTATCACCTAATGCATGGAACAACTCCTCTCTGAGGAAAATTTAAATAGATACAACAGTGCAGCTTGGAAAGCAACTGAATAGGTGCATGACACAGGTACATAAAATTATAAGCATATGAGCTATGTGAATTGGTAATCAATACTCATTGTTTTTAGCAGCACAAAAGCTATGGGAAGCAAATGAAATTTTAGGAAATACTGATTCGCACAGCATATAGTTACAGCAGGAGACTGCCTATGACAGGAAGTTGTTGATACAATAGAATTCAAGAAAAATTAATGAAAAACAAAATATTATGGAGGGCTAATAGAAATAACAAGCTGGGAAAAAAAAAAAGCTACATGAGCATCCTAAGCCATAGACTGTGGGAAGATGGAGGAAGTAAAGGGAAAATCCTAACCCTATTCTGTGTATAACTAAATGGCCACTGCAGGGACAGGTATTGAGAGGGTTTGAGTCACTATAGCCTTTCTTTTTATGGATGTTTTAAAATATGAAGTACTTAAATCTCTGATTCTTTTTCACTAAATAACTGCAAATGACACTTCTCTCTGTGAGATATGGTAAACAGATTTCTGGAATGCCAAAAAAGCATTCATTATCATGCAGCTGTGTGTCAGCTAGTGCATACTATGTTTGTCACATTATACTGGAAGGCAGGAAGGTAAATGACAAATATGGTTGAAGATGTGAGTAAATTACTGAATAAATTGGAATCAAAAGTTCTTATTCTGAGTGTAAGAGACTTGGTTCTTTGCAAGTATGACAATGTAATTGTAAGAGAGTAGGACTGAGAAAAAAGAAACAAAAGAGGAAGAGTCTTGTGATTCAAGTGAAATTAACATTCTCAAGGTGTTTTTTCTGCTCTTAAGTTATAGTTTTTATTAGCAAATTTGTTGAAGCCTTACAAATGTAATAGTCCACTTGTGATTCTATTTTCTTGTCTGTTCCACCAGCACATCTGTCTGAGGTATGGCATGGATAAAAAACACTGGCAAAATATTAGGTTGTCTGATTCTATCCTTAAAGTGTTTCTGTGAGAAAAACCCACCTTATTTGGTTTGTTCTGAATCTGGTTTTCACCAGAGTTCGTGCCTATTTGAGGACAGTAGAGAACAGGTTGGACATTGCAGAGGATAAGATTGAATGAGGTTAAAAACAAGAACCAGAACTATAAGTCACAATTCAGGCTGTAGCAAAAGTGAAGAAATCCAAACACAAAAATTTGAAATTATTAATTTTATATAAATTTCTTAGATATTTCCATTCACCAATGCAACTTTTAAGTGAAAAATAGAAAAGTACCAAATCTCTTTTCCCTAGATGGTCTCATCAACAGAGATAGTTTGGGGCTCTAAATTCAGTTTCTGAATTTACCGCAGTCTGATTATGGTCTTGGTGAGTCTGTTAGTCCTTCTGGGCATCAATTCTTCAGCCTCAGGGTAAAAGTACTTCCTTGTTCCATCCTTCCTTTCCTTCTTTGATCTGTCCTTCTCTTCCTACCCATAAATCACTCAAAGAACCTACTGCCCTCTACAACAGTAAATGTAACCCAGGGATGTTCAGGATTTGGTTTCTAGCCTTGGTTAGCTTAGATTTAACTCATATTCAAATATTAAATACAATCCATGAAATATAATGTGCTGTGAAAATAAATGTTAGCATTACTGTCCAAATTATATTATTTGGAATGACAACAATGATCACCTTATCAATATGACTTTTGGTTCTCTTGGAAAGCCAACTGCTTGATTTAAGTAAAATGAATATCTGAGCAATTTGTTTGAATTTTTTGTCTTCAAAACTTCCTTTCTGTGAAGTATCTTGATTTTGATGGAACTGCAATTTTTGATGGAGAATCATTCCATTAATTGCCATCTAGAGGATCCAGACATTGCACCTCATCCTTCTTCTCTTATCTAGACAAGAGAAAAAGAAATTCTGCAATCTTCCCTATTTTTTCTGCTGACTGAGACAGTTTTCAATGGGCTTAATGATACTCTGGGGCTCCCAAAGTCCAATGCAATTTCCATATGTCTCTGCAAGACAACTACACAGTGTCCAATGGAATTGCACAAGGGCACCATTTGAAAGCCTTTACTTCTCAAAAGTAATGTAAAACATGCATGGAGAAAGATTTCCTCTTTACTCCCCTGCTCCTTGTGAACCTTGATGATAATGGGGAAAAGATAGAACTTTCTGTTTGCCCTTAGTAAATGGCTGTAGGTTTACATGATTGAGCTCACTGTGAGAGGTCTGTGCTGACAGGAATCAGCCAAATTCACATTTCCTACCCACACTTCAAGCCAGCCTCCTGCTGATCTCTGCTCATTCTGATGTCTGGAATATCCCTAAGAAGGATGATGAAGATAATGCAAAACACAAACACAACACCAGAGAATGGAAAAAAGACAATTACTTATTAACTTCTCTGCTATGCTGACAAGCAAAAAGGCCCCAAATAAATCTAATAATAATTCAAAAATTAAACATAAAAATACTGGAGAAGTTTGATTCAAAAAAACCCCAAAAGATCTAATAATGATTTATGCAGTCCAGTTAGCCTCAATGGAGGTGGGTATGATTTTTTAGTTTTCTTTACAAAATAAAAACATTAGAAGACAGAGGTCCCCAGTGAGCCAGGGAGAGATCTGGGAACAAAAATCTCATCTAGTGCTTCATTGACTCAGAGACACTGCTCCTGAATAACATCACTAATGTTGGGAATGCATTGAATAATTGACCTTTCCATTAACAATTAAAGATATCTCTACAAAAAACTTGAGAAATCTTGGCTTTGCTGAAGGCTAAAGAGCAAACTCAAGAGGTTTATGAGGTCTTTCAAATGCAGTATTTACCTGACCTAGTGCAGACCTGTACAATACACACAACTGGCACTGCACTATCTTAGTCAATAGAGAGAAACGTTTCAAAATCCCTCCATTCCCAGAAAAACATCCAAAATAGGCCAGCTGGACTGCTTTTTTAAAAAGGGCTTGTTTCAGGGAATATTAAGCATGACTTGAAAACTGTCTCAGAGACAGACATCTGCTATGTAGCAATTTGAGATCATTTGACAAATCTTGCTGAAAATTATGTCAAATAGAGGTTTATAAAGGCCTGTTTGTGGGCATTACTGTGGCCAATTATGAAAATAGGAACAAAGTTAGGCTTTTTGGAGGAACAAATAACTTCCATAAACCACATTAAAATATAATGTACTTCAATATTTGCTATGATAAAGTAACTTTGGGACACACTCTTAAAAATATTCTGCTGACAACTAGTTTCAGGGTTTAGTCCTTTAATATTCAAGGAATATTATTTTAATATCATTTCTCTGAGTGGGGCATGAGGTTTACATTTCCAGGATTGCAGGACAGACTGTTCTCTCTTGCTGTATGGAACAGAGTGGTTCATTTCAGGAGGCCTAAACCACTTTGATGCATGGAGTGATGTTGCCTTGAACTCTAGCCTCTTCCAAGAGGTCTGCATTTTTCTTGTGCTCAGGGCTCCAGACCTGGATGCAGTCTCATGAGAGTGAAGTAGCAGGGAAGAATCACCTCCCTTCTTTACCTGCTGGCCTTTTCTTTTGATGCAGCCCAGGATAGAACTGGTGACTACACTCCCCAGGATACAACTGGTTTTCTGGACTACAGGCGTGCATTGCCAGCTCACACTCAAATTTCCATCCATGAGAATTCCCCTGTCTTTCTCTCTCCTGCAGAAAGTGTCTGCAGAGCTGCTCTCAATGAGTTCTCCCAGGTTATACTCATGTCTGGGATTTGGAAACACACACAAGTGTTTGGTGCTATGGAGTCTTTTGCAGTTGACAAGTGCCTTGGTAAGAGCAATTTTAAGAGTATTTTTGTTGTGATGGCTATGGACGTACTTTTCAAGGCTTGTCTTCTAACAGCTAAAGGCCATTTTGGTATCTGCAGAATTCTAATGACAGCTTGTGCTTTTGTCTCCTCCCACCCATGTTATTAAAGTAGACATACACACAAAAATTTGTGCAGACAGAAGGGCTTTCAATTAGAAATTTCACTATACTGTCCAGAAACAGGTCTGTTTGCAGACTACCTAAAAGGGTTCATGATAATTTGGCAGATGTCTAATTCAGAAGAGAGGAAAAATTCTTTAAAAATTTATGGCAGAAACTTGCAAAGCAATACATCTTAAGAACAGAGCTGACTTACATTTATTCATTACTTGCACCTTATGGTGGGTTATTACAGCAATTCAGTCCCAGATGCAAGTTAAGATGCAGAGGAGTCCTCTATATTTATGATGATGATGAGACATGCAAAAGTGAAACAGTTTATGAGGAAGTTAGGCTATTCCTTAGACCTGAATGCTCAAAAGTGTAAATTTTATCATCTCCCTTTGCAGACAACTGTCTCCTGCCAACTCTTTGGAAGAAGATGCCTTGTTTATTCAAGTCTTGGAGTAATAAAGGGGAAAAAAGAAAGGGTAAAAATTGCAGCAAAAGATTTAGATTTTTTTTTTCAATCAGGCTACCTAACTGAATGTGACAAAGGACAGCATGGTCAGATAGTTCATTTGGCCCTCTATCTATTTGCATTGCCCTGTTCTTGGCTGTACAAGGGCTTTGTGGTTTAAAGGAGGTGCACAATTAACAAGTCTTCCATGCTGAGGTTACTGATGGGAAATAGGCCCCAGAATCCAAACTGTGTATATCTCAAATACATACAAAATATACAAAAATATAAAAAAGTTACACAAAATAGACATAAATACACAAATATATACAAAATTCCAAAAAGTTTCCTCTCCCAGAGTCAGAGGCAGAGGGTGCCATGTATGCTTATGTGCTTGTGGGGGAGAAACTGTCATAACCATGAGGTTGTTCTAACAGGTGCCAAAATCCCTATATAAATTGTTATATAGGCTTTGCCATCGTATATAACACCTGACTGCAGGTTTTCCCCATTGGCAAGCAATAGACCTGCTTACAGACAGTTCTGCCACTTGCATTGTGTTGCAGGTCTCAGGACAAACGTTGTCACAGTGACATTTTCTGAAAAATCTCTTTGCCCAGGATTCTTCTCTTGGGAAGCTGAGAAGCCTCAGAGAAAAATGAAAACAATAATTATCTGATTTGTTTATCCTGTGTTTTGCTGCTTTAGAATGTGTTTGGACATTGTTTACCAACAGGTGATTGTTTCATTGGTTTCTGCTGTGAATTGTTTTTACCTAACGGCCAATCATGGTCAAACTGTGTTGGACTCTGAAAAGACAGTTACGAGTTTTCACTACTATCCTTCTAGCCTTCTGTCTGTATCCTTTATTCTTTAGTATAGTTTAGTTTAGTATTCTTTTGTATAATATAGTATCATAAAATAATAAATTAGCCTTCTAAGAACATGGAGTCAGATTCATTCTTTCCTCCTCTGACAGAGGACCCAGAAAATACCACAGAATGTGATAGGTATAATTCAAACTGCCTTCCTCCCTGGACAGCCCTGCTCAGGAATCTCAGAAACAGATCAGTATCCTGATTCAGATTTGGGGCACATTAACACATGTGAAATTTATTCAGTTTATGTCTACTAACAGGGCATCATACAAAATGCATTTAATGCATTTACTGGATCGATATGAACATCTCTTTAGTGTACTGTGAGAGCTCTCTTAGGTACCTACAGACTCAAAAACACTCCTCACTTTGGGAAGGAATCAAATATACTAAGGAAAACACATTGCCAGAAATTAGGGCTTCAAGCACAAGGAGGAACTCACAGTTCTGTGCAACATTAACATCCTTTTCTTTAATTTTTTTGTTGCTTCAGGAACACTTATTATCATGCTCTAGTTATAAAAGCTACTTGACTACTTACAAGTTAATCGGGTTTAAAGCAAAAATTAAACATAATTAGAAGGTACATGGTCTTAGACCATGGAAATTCAGGCTATTACTTTTGTGCAAAGCTTCATCCTAAATGGGTCTTTATTTCAATAAAATATCTTCTGTTAATTAGTATCATGAACTCCGTCTGCCAAATTGAGAGTGAGCTCTCTCTGTGCATTTCCCGTACTCTGAACAAAAGACTTCAAGTAACTATTAAGATGATGCATTTTTAGTAGCATAAAACCCTGAAATGCTAATCCATGACAGAAGGAATTAGCATTTCATACACAATAACTTAAAAAGCAAGAAAAGTGTTAGCTTATGATTCTGAATACAAGGTCTTGATTCCCATCGATTTAAGTTTTCATCAGACTAGTTAGAATTTTTAAATGCATTAGTGTCATAGTTTAAGTTGCCTTTTTTTTTTTTTTTTTTTTATATCCCTGAACTGATATGGACTTTGATTTACCAAAATGAAAGAACTTATACAAGATTCTGGCTCTTGCTCTTAAAGAAGTGCCCATTTTCCAAAGGACTCTTGACCTCTGGAAGTGTTGGTGCTGTGCCCACTTCCCTGGGGAGCCTGCTCCAGGGCCCATCTACACTCTGAGAAAAGGAGCTTTTTCCAATACCCAACCTAAACTCCCCCAATGAAGCTTCAAGCTGTTCCCTCAGGTCCTGTCAGCGGTCATCAGGGAGAAATGAGAAAGAGTAATGAGTGTCTGTATGCCTTAGAAAGGAACCAGGCCTGACACACAGGTGCAAAGCTGAGGAAGGGATGAATTCAAGCACCCTCCCAAGCTGGGTTGGTGAGAGGATCTGACAGAGAGAGAAATAAAACCTTTCCCTGCCCTACTTCCTTGTGCAGGTGGGAAATTATGTTTTTCAACTGAGTAGTCTTACGGTTTTATTTAATAAGAATTTACTCAGAAATTCACCCATTAATAAAGTCTATTTTCATGTTGCAACTTAAGCACATTGTGGAAATATTTAAATGCACATATTTGTTATGATTCTTAGATTACCAAGTTCCCTATTGCCATATGTATTTCTACCCATAAAATTGCTTAATTTTAACTACAGTTCAACTGAAAATGATAAAATGTGCAGAAAAAAATAAAACCATTTTCATCCCACTCCATTTCTACATGCTATGGTATCCACATAATAAATGCAGTTTGGAGATGGCAGTCATAAGTCAACATCAAACTCTCTGGAAAATCCTGCCCTTCTCAATTTCCAATGCTTCCTGCAAAAATTCACCGTAATTGTGAGAATTCAGAAAAAGAAGTTCCATTTCTACACGTGGAATTGCCATCCAATACAGTGTTATTTCACATAATGCTATCATGGGAAAACATACTTGGAGTTAAACAGTGCAAAAATTTGGCCAGATCCCATGACTCGTAGATCTTAATAACAGCTCTCAAAATACCAGTTTATATGTACAAAAACTAAATGAACCATACAGTGATCACTTACAGAGGCTGGAACAGCAGTTGGCAGAATGGAGAAAGGGGAAAACACGCTTGATGCTCAGCCATAACCAATGAGGAGTTAACACAGAGGGACTGTGGAGACAAAGCAGCTCTTCCCCTGGCGGGGTAGCTATTTGTTCAGAATAAAGGTTACTGCCATTCATTTGAATAAAATGGGCACTGCACGTAGCTTAACTGTCAGGCAAGATACAGCTGAATGGTGCTTTTGTTGAAAATGATAAAAGACATGAAATTCAGGTGCAATGAGGTCTGTTTCATACATACCAGGTAACCTGACATACCTTATTTTCCCAGGATAGTATCAACTTGCTGTGAAATAACCCTGGTATTTTGGCCTCAGAAATCCTGGAGACAATCACAAATATTTGGTTCTTTTCAATTGAAAAAGTGCTTACCTGGGCTGCAATGTGCTTTCTTGAGACACTTTACTACCCTGATTGAAAAAAATATATTCTAACATGTCTGTGGGGGCATTGTTGGTGGAGTACTTCAGGGAGGCTGATTTATTGAACACATCTTATCTGGAGGCCTGATTTGTTCTTGCTCTCGATGCTTTCCTGGTGCAACACACCTATGATTTGATCCTCAAACTGTGAAAACATTGTGGTACATGAAAACAGAACAATCTGGTCCTAAATATGCCATTCCTCTGGTTGGGAAAAAAAAAAAAAAAAAAAAAAAAGACAGCTGCTGCCTTCCTATTAACTTTACATAAAAAGAAAGAACAATTTTAGAAGATGAAAATTCAACTGAGTTTAATGATGCAATGACTCTGGGGTCAGATCAAAGCAAATTAGCTGCCTACAGAGTTAGTATTTCACTTGCAGGCTTTCTGCTCTGTATTTTGAACAAAAAAGCCCAGGACAGACTGCTTTTTTCACCTTTGCACCGAGGAGTTGGTTTTTTTTTTCATTTTTTTTGAAAGAAGTCCACATTTTTTGAAAGTCCTCATTTTTTTGAAATTACTGCGGCTGAGTAACTTCACATGTAGGAAAGGCCAAAATAGAGAAGTCCAGGTAATTTTGCTTCAAAGTCTCTAATGCATCTCTAATTATGTGGTGGCTAACAGTTGGCTTGAAGGCCTCACCGTTACAAGAACTCCTAACTACAATTTTATTACTGAAGCATAAATAACTAATATATAACTAAATAACTGAATAAATAACTAATTATATAATTACCTTGGTTATATAACTTGGCCAGTCTGGGCCTTTGAGGCGCAGCGGGGCATGGGGGATGGGCCGCTATTGGCTGGCTGGCTGGGTAGCTATTGGCTGGTTGGCCGGGCGGCAACTCGTTCAGCCAATCAGGATGAACCACACCGACCTTCAATGCCATATAAGGAGATGAGAACTCAATCGAGGTTGGCTGGTGTTGGGTGACCCTCGGTGTGTTTTGTGGCTTTGCTGTCTCCAACATCAATGACATAATTGCATAATTTTTATTCTGTGTTTTGTTACAGAATGATACCTATGTGAAGAAACATAATGGGAATAATTCCATGAAAATATAATATTGCAAACTGGCTTTTTGTAACTACGTTTTCACACTGACAAGTCTGCAAACTTGCTTATATGCTTTTTAACACGAGCAATATAATGAATCTTGTATCAACAGTATTCCCAATCAAAGCATCTAAACCTCAGGCAGATACCCAGGAAGGGAAATTTCAGACCACAGAGTTAAAGCCTTTTCCAGGATTAAGTGAGGGAAAGCTGGGCCCCAAAAAGAAAAATGTCAGTCAAATTTAGCAATAAGTGTTGCTGTAAATAATGGCTAACAGGAAGCTTTCTAGCTCTATTTATTTGCAAACTAATTAGAAAGAATTTGAATTGACACCTTGCCAAACATTTCAGTTACATCATACCAAACAGAATTTCTTGGAAAACTGGAAAATCTCAAGGTAAGAATTATATTCTTATTATTCTGAGAATTCCTCATCATAATTTAGTGTTAAATAAAAAGAAAAGAAAAGAAAAGAAAAGAAAAGAAAAGAAAAGAAAAGAAAAGAAAAGAAAAGAAAAGAAAAGAAAAGAAAAGAAAAGAAAAGAAAAGAAAAGAAAAGAAAAGAAAAGAAAAAAACCAACCCCAAACCAACAGGAAAGGATGAATTAAAAGCCCAGGTTTTATGTTACACTGCAGTGGGTCTTGAATCTCAAAAGGCCTCTTTTATTCTGCATGTTAGAAACAATAATGATGAGTGCTGGTCCTGCTGTTCCCTCTGAAAAGGATGGCAGAGCAGGGTTTGTTGGTAAATGAGCAGAGCCTATTTAAATATTTGGATTAGCAGTAAATAGGAGTACTTTCGCTCACTTGCTTGTCCCTCAGTATCTGCAGGGAAAATTAGAAAAACTCTACACGGCTTGTTTCAAAATGAGGCAACATCATTGTGTTGTCCTTACCCTCATCTACTCCATTGCTCACCCGATCTGTTCTATGCTACCTGTCAAGACCTGCTTGCATTTAACTTGGTAAAATTCATGCTCTTATCCAGTTTATTTAAAATGAAGTTCTGTGCAGAAGTTGTCTTGCTTGTATCTCTTTTACCCTAGTTTTCTTTTTAACTTACATTTTTTTATGTTTAAAAACTTGCTTTGTTAGTCCAGTTTCACCACTTAGGAAAACAGTGTTACAATACACTGCTTTTTCTTCTCTGCTTTGTTTCCTTTGGTTATACATTTACACAATATTTCCTACCTGCATCTGGGAAAAGAATAAATCTTATTCTTCAGGATTTCAGTGGTTAGAGATTTTAGCATATCAATTACTACCTTTTATTTGTCTTTTACAGCAATGGAACAATAAAAAGTACAGCAGTGTTACATGAAAAAAAAACAAAGCCAAAAGATTTGAAAAAAAAGTTAACTCTGGTTTGCAGGGGAGGAATAGTTAGGCAAAATCATGCACACCTAGGATTTTGAGAGAGATCCCAAAGATATAATTAATAATTCTCACTGAAGGCCATAAATAACCTAATGATGGATTTAACAACATGCCTGTGGAAATCTTGCCATCTCTCCTCAGTCTTGGCACTACATGGCACTACTACTGAGCCACACACACTTCATCCAGATGTCAGAAGTACCTTTACATCATTGTGCTGGGTTTTTCAGTGATAACTGGAACCATCCCTTAAAATATAAAGCTGTCAAAGACCATTGAGATATCATAGTAAGTTTGAGTGCAATGTTTAAACAGAGAATGAACTCAACAAGTGACCAGAACCTTGGGTATTTGCTTAACATTACCAGCATCAGAACAAAAATAAATCTCTCTGTAGGAGTTTTGATGTGACATTAAACATGACCTTTTAAGTAACTGATTGAAATGGGATTCTGTAGAAAAAGAAAGACATATACGGAATGTTGAGGTAAGTACTGGATTCACTGCAGTTGGTCTCATTGAGTTTAAAAAACATTTTTTAAAATAATTGCACTAGCAATAGTCAGAAATTAATTCTAACTCATCATTATCACATAGGCTACTTGGTAGCCAATATTCAAACTAATTTTAAAGGCATATCAATGCAAAATCAACTAATAGACCAGACATTTCAGATGGAGATGGAATCCAATGAAATCGTGATTAGCCAGGGCTTTCCCAGGGAAGAAGAGGGAGGAACTGTCCCCATGACATGAAGAAAGGTCAGGTCTCCTATTTTTCCACCTAGCACCCAGCATCCCTGCACCATGAATCCTTGTTTCCCAGCAGCATCCCTGCCAGTCCAGCATTCTGTACAACCCTGCTGAGCAGTGTTTGTTAAAGTACTGACCCTCTGAAAGAGGTCTTTATAAAACAACAGATTTGAAGGGAGTCCTAACCCTCTAGATAATTTTCAGAGAGTACCTCTGAGATTTAGGGAACTGAATTTTAGCACTTGTAAACTACACTTCAGAGTTTGAAATATCAAAAGCTGTGCAGCAAAAACACAGGTTAAAATCACACTGAAGGTGTCAGTTCTCCTTTAAAATACCTCACTCCCTGTGCAGTCCATTATAGTCGCTGAATTTGCCAGTAAGGTGGGCTTTTCCCCCGTGTCACAATTATGGCCGTGGTTTGGTGGCATTTCCACAAAGTCAAAATTAAGGATGCAAGTACCCAAAGTCTGTTCTCAATTACTTGGCTTCCAAGAAAAAAAAAATTGATATGTAAGTGGTTTGTGTTTGTTATTTGTTTATGTCATGCTAAACACAATGAGATCATAATCTTGACTAGGAATTTTTTATGCTATGAAACATTCTTTTCTGGGTTTAATACAGCTGTTTGACCAAAGTCAGAAAGTTGGGAAGATGTATTAATGACTTAAAAATATGTAAAAAGTGATTCAGATTGTGTTGTTTCATTTTCAATATGGATTACAGTAAAAACGGGAAGCTTATTTAGCAGAATAACTGAGGCAATAAAGAGGAAAATAAAAAGCTTCCTATATTTTCAAAACTTGAATTTTACCTTCTTTAAATTCAGGAAAATATTTACCTTATTTCCTATCCCTAAAACTTTCTTTTAAAAATGGGAATTACTCTTTCTGAAGTCATATGACTTTATTCCAAATGCATGAATGAAAGATGGCATTGTATGACCAGATGATTATTTTGTTTAATTGCAAAACCAGGAACAGAGGACAAGAACACTTTGAGGTTACCAAGCTGAAAAAATTGCTTAGAATAAGGCCTTAAGGGGGGGGGTGGGGGGTTATTTGGGGCTGGTTTATGCTCACAGCTTGTACTTCAGCATGTACTGTCATGCATTAAGTTGTAGGATTTTCTAGACAACTCTGACAATACCAGTTAGTGCAAATGCCCTTCATATCTGGAGATTTAATCTAACCTGTTCCAGAATAGAAATATTTCTAAATATTTCTTATTACACTACAGAGAATGAAGTAGTATGACATGTTTTTTAGCTGTTCTCAAATAAAGATTTGAGATGGCAATGGAAAAAGTCTTTTCAAAAGGCTTTTGCAGTCTAAGAGGTGGTAGCCTATTGATTGACTAAGCCAGATCCTTATTGAAAATAAGTCAACTTTTGATCTGTGCAATCACTATTTCACCTTTATAAATCAAAGAACAAAGAACAAACTGTGGTGGAAGGCTCCAAAGCATATTCGCACTCTAAAATACCATTCAGCTGTTACTGCTGCAGTCCCATGGCAATGCTGCAGCAACTCCATGCAATTAAATCAGACCCAGAACATCCCCTGACCAAAAAACGACAGAGTGAGGCAGAGACAATGATGCTATTTCCATTACAGTAGGTAAATAACCCTCTCTAATTTCCTTCAAGCATGGAACCAACGAGGTAACGTGTTTCTTCACACAAGTATCATGAATGTTTTGAGTGCCTCAAAATACAATGTGATTCCAAAAGCAAGAGACATGTAAACAGACCAGTTTCCATTCTATTTCCAAGAAAATCTCTTTCCACAATATATAATAGAGGGGTTTAAGTGTGCCAGACAAGACGATCAATATGCTGAAATTTTCACAAATGGTAAGAAAAGTTAAGCTTCTCTAAGTACAGCAGCTAGAAAGCTTTTGTTAGAAAGCAAAAGGAAATCTCCTCTATGATCTGTCAGGAAGAGCCTGGGAGAAACAGCTGTTTTCAATAAGTATGGCCCAAGTACATCAAGCTGTTGTCTCTAGAGTAAGTGTGCTGTTTTCCTCTACTCCAGGTACTGAAGCACAAACAAAACATGTGAATCACAGATGTAAAACTGCTCCAAACCTCAAGCATAGCCTTAGCTAAAGCATGAGCATACATACATAGAACATATATTGCTTGTAAAGTTCTCCAAAGTTCCCTGAAAGCTGTGTATGCAACAGGTAACAGTCCTTATTCCCACTCACAATGAAGAAAAGGCATTACAAATTTGTTTCCTTTGTCATTTATTTAATAATGTTATGTAAAAACTATAATCCTTGATATCTTAATTTACTTCCTTTCATATTTTGAGTTAATTCATGGTCATGGAGTGTTTTTTTGGTTTTTTTCCTGGGGGTTGGGGAACAAGTCCCAGAAATCTGAAAACAGATTACAAGAGTAGAAAATTGAAGTTTCTCTGCTTTGGAAAGGGTGGTGAAAAGAGAAAAGAAAGGAGGATATGAGTTAAGAGCAAACTCCTAGTGCCACTGGCTATTCTCAAGTAATCTACAAATGGAAATCTGTGTATCCAGTTATATCCAGGAAAAATGCAAGAAAAGGGAATCAAACGAATCAAAAAAACTCCCAAATACAGCACATTTGCTTTGTTTTAAACATATCCAGAATATTCTGATTAAAATCTCTCCTGAGTTAAATAATTTGTTAATGAAGATACCCAGAAGCTGTTTGGATTTCTTCTTCCATTGTAAATGCTTGAAAAACTCCCTTTATGTAGAAGGAATGTTTTCAAGAAATGCAAGTCAAATCTCCATGGGCAGAAACCTAAAAGAAGCTGCTACATCACAAAAAGCTGCATCCAAGGGTAAGGCTGCAAGCACAAATAAATGCCAACACTTCCTTGAATAGCCTCGGCTTTCCAGTGTTATCAGCTGTGTGTTTGCCAGGATTTTGACACTTCTTTCAGCAAAACTGGAGTTCCAAATGCTCAGGAAGGTTACATGTGCTTCTCCCCAGCAGGGGCTAAAGGTCACAAAGCAATGAACAGATTGAAATGAAGCACACAGAGCAAGATTTCAACACGCAGTGAAGACAATTTGTTAAGTACTGTTCTATGCTTCATATCATTCATTTCCTTCAGATCAGTGTTTTGATAATTCATAAGACAAGAAGCTCTACTCAGCATTAATATGTAGAGAATTCCACGGGGCAATTAATTTAAAAGGCAAACCTGCAAAGGAGTCATAAATTAAAGATTTATTATGTTAAAATATAACATCAGAGGGTATCACAAACTACAGAGGAGACTTCTCATCTGGAAGCACAATCTATGTGGCCAGTGCATTATGACAATGCAATTGACTCTGTCAGGTGAGACATTTCTGGAGATATGGACAAACTGACTTTCCCAGACAGATCTTTCATTTTTGCTTCACTCACAGCTCAAAGGTCAGGAGTAGGAGCAAGAGGAGGTTTGTCCCCACAAGACACGGGACATGGAACAGGGAGATTAATTCTCTTTAGCTCACCTGAACCATGAGTTTTGGTAAGATTTTCACTGAGGCCCAGCTTTACTGGGAGCTATCAGTTCTGACTTGGTTGACAAGGTTGGAAAGGCAAAGAATCATGAATAAACTCCTCCACTTTCTTGCTTTTCCAGAGCTTAGTTTAGTTGTGTCAATCTCAGTCCCAATTCTGCATGCAATGCTCAGAATTATCTCTTTCCTTGCAGCTACAAAACCTGAACCTTGACTCTGAATAAAAGTGCTCTTTATTTGAAAATCAAGAGGTAAAACTTGTCTGTTCTTTTGTTGCTCTCGCTTTCATACCACTTAAATTACCCAAACCTTATTTATTCATTTAAGTTGCACAGCAGTTAAAGGAAATAAATAGTTTTAAATCAAGAAATAGAGCAGCCGTCTTGAGACAATGAAATATCAAAAATGTGATGAGGTCATTGATTAAAATGTTCCCTTCAGCAAACAGTAAATAAATGACAGCATGAATTCCCATTTGGCTCAGGAAATGAAGCCAGTACAACTCACTTCAACAGCTGCCAAAGAATCATTGATTATGAGGGATCAAAATCTTTGCTAGCTCACTAATATCAAAGCAGAGAGATTAATCATGGACTGCAATTCAGAGAAAACTGTTGCAGAACCCATCACTGCTTTTGATCTATAAAGGTTAGGTTTACCTTTGGCAGATCCCAGTGATGAGGCTCTCAGAACAGCTTGGACACAGGCATGTCCACTGCAGTTTTACTAAAGCCCCTCCAAGAATCCTACTAATTCCATAAAACTTTTAAATGCTTTTGGGAATAAAAGTACTTTTCAATCTTTGTTTATCCTGATTCAGTTGTTGTGAGAGGTAGTCAATCACTGAAGCAGCTCTTAGCTGAAGAGCCTTGCAATATATTCTGTGCACCAAGATGCATTTTTCATCTGACACACACACCACTTCTCTCACATCAGCAACTTTCATGGTTAGTCTTTGTTATTGATAATTTTCTACTGGAATAGGAAATATCTTAAAAATATTCATTCTCTTTGTCAAGAAATAAAAGATAAAGCACAGCTAGTGCTCAATAGGGTTTTACTTGGAAAAAAATTTGCTGTAGGGAATAATAAATAGTTCCACCCAAGTGGAAGTAGAGCAAGAGATTATGTATCTTCTCTTACCAGAAGCAGACCAAAACTTTAATCATGAAGTCAGTATTAAAATTTTGTTTTCAACTGGAACAGTATGTTTTAAGTAAGTAATTTACAGTAGATATTTTCATACAAACACTGAGCATACAATAATATTATGGTTTATTTTTTAAATGCTCTTGTAAAGAGGAACTCAACCAGCCTTTGTAATGAAACTAAAGATGAAGATTTACCAAGGTCAGACTCTTATGCTCTTGATGAAATCATCCAGAACTTTGCAGAACTACATCCAAATTTCCTTGCACCTCTCAGTGACAAGCCTTCAGCACACTCTGGGGAAATTATTCCATTTGGTGCTTCTATACAAAGTAGAGGGTACAACTCCTCAGCAGCAGATTGGCTCTGATTGCACATCTAATACCAGACAGCCCTAACTCTCAGTAGGATTTTCAGAGAGAGACTATTGACTTACTGTCCTTGTGTGTCAAACCAACAACCTGTAAATCATATGACAAAGTATATGGGGAGTTAATTTCTGAGGCCAGACAGGGGGATAAAGAATGAAGATGCACCTAAAAAAGATTGAAACTCAAATAATTGATTTCCTGAGGCAAAATTAATAAAGGTTTTTTTCTCATACTTTATAGTTAAACCTTAGACTTCTCTCCTGCAGAAAAAGCTTTCTGTTGGCTAGCATAATATGAAGTAATCCAAAAGTTAGTTTCTTCTGTTAAACCCATTAAACCCAGATTTAACTTTTCATGGCAGTGCATTTTGGTTTTTTTGCTATTTGTCATGAAAAAAATTTTCTGAGACTAATGTAAGGATATAAAGTATATTTACTGAAGTAAAAGCAGAATAAAGAACATTCAATGTATTTAGATGCCAAAATTTAAATGTATTTTATTGGTAGGAGTTTTTTTGTGAAACAAGAGTAAATTTATGCTTAGCAGAATTTCTACTTAAAAGGTTAAAAGTTCTCAATACTTCTTTATTCTAGAAGAAATTAAAGAACTTCCAAAATACAGTATCATAAGCCTTATTACAGCATTGGCTGCCTTGAGCTCTCCCCTATATTTTACGATCAAGCTATAAATTTTCCTCTTGACAGATTGATAACTTTGCTCTTGCTGCTTACAAGCTCCAAATGTGAACCAAACCAGTGGGGGGGTGTAGAGTGCATAAAGAAATCTCTGTGGTATTTCATTCTAATATCACCCAGTTTTCTCCTGTTATGCTGTAAAAGTGTCTGTTCTCAGTGCTACTGCATGGAGACATGGAAAAAATACCAAGAAGATGAAAAGAAGGTGAGCAATGAGAGAGAGGATCATCTGCTCAGAAATGCTCAGTGCCGGTCTTGTTCTTGCATGTAAGACCACTGTGCTATCTGCTTTCCACTCAAAAGAAAAGTAGATTTAACCAGTGGAAGGTCAACTAAACTAAACTAAAAAGAAAAGAAATAAAATAAAATAAAATAAATGAAAATGCAATAAGAATAAATTGAACTAAAACAAAAATAAAATACATTCAAATAAAATAAATAAAAATAAAAATACAGGAAAATAAATTTAAACAAAATAAAATAAAGAGAAATGGAAAGATAAAATAGAATATTAAGAAAAATAAAAAATAATATTAAAACAAAAGAAAACTTTATATAAATAAAATATTATTTTACTATTTTGCCATTATTTTTTGTATATAATTTTAATTTAATTGTATTTTATGTTATTAATTTTTGGGGGTTTTAAAAATTTTTATTTTAATTTAATTTCTCCTATCTGAACTTTAATTTCATTTCCCTTATCTGAAATTTTATTTAACTTATCCTAGCCTTACTTTTTCTTTTAGAATGCTTTCAAATTAATTTGCAGTCCTTATTTTGCTTTTGTCTTCAATATATTCTTCTCAGCTAAAGATGACATGAATTTAACATTTCCTTGCACCATATCTACTTATATCCACTTGCTCCAGTAATTATTAAAAGTGGCAGAAGGAAAAATCTGAATTTTTAGTCCACTTGTTTGGTGTCATGAGGATAATTTCTAAGGTCATAATTCACCAAGGAGGATCTGTTTCCAAAGACCTGCTATGCTTTTTGAGGTTCAAGATGAAGGCAATTATTATTCTGAGGGCCATCTGACAAGAGCTGTTGGCAACAAACCTCATTATTGCCATTGACTACCACATGGAAGGTGTAGAAGAAGGTGCTCCTCTACAGAGGGAAAGGCAGCAGGACAAAGGCTGAAACTGACAGCAAAAATATGACATGTGCCTTTCCTTCAGCTGAGTATTTTGTGTCCAGCCCCCTCTGTTGTACAAAAGCTGGACTATTTAAAAAAGTGAACAGCAAGAGCCATGTGTTTTAATAGTGTGGTACTTCTGAAATCTCTGTTTCACATGGAATAATTGATGGCGCTGCAGATAGTGAGTGTTGATCAATCTCAACCCGCTGTTATCAGTTAATAAAGGACCTCTTGTGACCCTACTTTAATGGAAATTAATAAAGAAATCCTTACCTAAAGAAGTTACTCACATTTTCTGCTTTTAATGTTGTGGTGCTATGAGCCTTCTCAGGATATAGACATTTGGACAGGAGCAAAACCTGTTGTTGAAAGCTGCAAGAGCTTTTAATACTGATTATGGACTTTCTGACTTGAATAAACAGTGTTGTGGCAAGTATTATACCTTATTCTACATGAGGAAAAGTACTTACAACACATGGAATATTTTAGTGATACAGTTTTGGGGTTTTTTTGAGGAACTAAACAATTTTTTCTCTTGAGTGATGTTAGCATCAGCTGGAAAAAGGAGATATGGAGTTACATTGTTGATGTTGAGCTGTGCTGCGCCATGCACACTTGACACTTGCAGACTTCCCCAAATCCCTTCTAAAACACAAAAATTCCAACGAGCCTCAGTAAGAAGTATGAAGTTTCTTGCAGGATGTTCAGATTCCGGTGAGTCTTTCTAGCAAGGATCTCCTCTATCATGAACTGACCATCCTCTGTCTTCTGATTTAAGCAAAAAGACTTACAGACATTTTGGTAATTTAATTTTATTTGCTGGTGAGAAATGCACAGGGTAAGCAATAACTTCACAGAAAAAGCATATATCAAAGGTTTGTTTCAATCATAGTGCTCATTTACAGCTTTTTTTTTTTTTCTATCTTCTGAATGTAGATTAGCACTTGATCTCAAGTTCAGTCTCATCTACTTATATATTTATTTATTTATTTAGGCCATTGGGCAAAACTGTGGTTTGGTGATACTATCCCAAAATATAAATACTGGCATAATTCTGTCATTTGATCCAGTGCCCAGTGTTCTATGAATTAAATTAATTACGTTTGGTTTTTAATTTTTCTAATGTAAGTGGGATGCTAAGACTAGAATTATTATATTTAAGAGATTGTTTTGAACATAGAATGGTCATGTTCTCAAAAGTTGTGTTACTTTACAGATTCTCCAAGGGGCAGTGTAGGAATATTTTAAGTGAATTTCGAACATCTTCATTGTTTTCAGCTTCTTTTGCTTATTTATATCATGTCAGGGTAGGATCTCATACTTCTTACTGGCCACAAGTGTATTTTAAAGTCAATAATACACCCAGCTACATCAAAAAGTCCTACTTCCAGTGCTCTGACTCTATCACCTCCCTGGGAAGCCCATTCCAATATCTAGTCACCTCTTGTTTGAAAAAAAATTTCCTAATATTAAAGACCAGTAACACCAAGAAGTCTTTTTGGAGAAAAATACTAAACATAACAAATAAGCACAAGCTAATTTTTTCCCTGATTTGGGAGAACATCACCAGTAGAAAAATCCTGTTACTTCTGCTGGAGTTGTCTTCCATATCCTAGCTGCAAGTACCTAGGAATTACAGGAAACTGAGATTTTTTTGTTTAAATCAAGCAGGCACTTATAGTAAAGCAATAAAAATCTAGAAGAGGCTTAAATGAGGTCCAAAACTGAAGCAAGTCAGCACTCTTCCTAATAATAATGGAAGTGCTTAGTGTTACATTCCTTTTTCAGGAACATAGTCTCATTTTTGAGGACAAAACCCACATCTTTTTGGCCTTAGACTTTTCTGCTCAGCTTTTGTACTTGTACCAGGACTTTCGGGCCAAACACTTCAGGACTCTGTGCACAGCATACAAATCATCTCTTGAATTAAAAACCTTAGGCGCAAGAACTCTTTCAGCCCCAACTTTATTTATCTAGTCCTTTGCTACTGTTAGGCCCTTTATATAAGAGATGAATATGCAAAATTCCTTTGCATATGAGAACATGCAAATTTGCTTGTCTTTCTGCAGTATCAGAGGTGGAGATGTCCAGGTATGAGCCAGTTGTGTTTATTTGATAATCACATCAGCAGAAGATTTCTGCCTTAGGTGCACATTCAGCTTTGGAATAATCAGGAGGGAGCTCTGCTCAGTCACATCATGATAAGGACCTGCAGTACAGGGGTGTGTGGGAAGTATTGCTGAAAAGCTGCTGCATTTATTACCTAGGAAAAGAAAAATCAATTATCTGTTCTGAGGTAACAACAGTCTCCTGGAAAGATGAGAGGGAAATAGCAGCAAAAGAGGATTAATGGAGCAGTTAGTGTGGTATTGATTAGGCCTCTGGCTTGTGGGGCTTGTTCTGGATTTGGCTAAAAGTCAACTTTACCCAAATAATGACTGAATAGATTTTTTGCAGTGATAAGAAGACCAAATCCTGCATGCAAAAATAGTAAACAAGAGAGTGGGGTGGCTGTAATGCTTTATGTTGCTGACAGACTCCCAGAATATTAGTTTTACGCAGAATAATAAGGCATGCAACTGCATAAAATTTTCATGCTATTTTCCCCACCTGTTTCCACCATTAGCACAAACCACACTGGAGGTAAACACATTGTTTATTAGACAAATGCTAAGAGTGGAAGCTACCAGAAAAAAAAATTCTGAATGGAAGGTATATGACATTTTTGCAGAGAGAACACTTGAGTATCTGGTATTCTGCTTTTAAAAAAAGCTTCAGGTTGTTTGTGGTTTTGCAGAGCAGAAAGGAAATCCACTTCTAGAACTAGATTCTACACTGGTTTACAAACTCTAGAAACTGAGATAATTTTCAATGGAGTGGATCTTCATGAAGGTACAAACTAAGCTGTGCCAGTGGACTTTTTTCAAAAGAAAACATTTTCTTTCTTTTCTATGTTTTTCACTAGGAATGTTAGCGTGTTAGTAATGTTAATAATCTCTGATGTTACTTAATAAAGTCATTTAAGACCTGGAAATGGCATGAGAAATAAGCAGGAGGAACATTAATGCAAAACTGAGGAAACTGGCTAAAAGTAATTAAAACAAAGAAAAATGTTGTAAGGCTAAACATGCTACTTGACATGACAGCTGAAAGCAAGAGTTAATAATTTTAAAAAAATTATTCACTATACATTTGATGCCCCAAATATGGGGCTTTTTAAAACTTTTTTTTTTCACTCTTCATTTTCTCATCATTAGAATAAAAATCATTGAAAGTGATATAACAGCAGCAACAGAGGAAATGGCAAAATTCAAAATCAGACACTTGATTTCTGTCCTGTTCAAATAGTTACCATGGAGTGAAAAATTGGAAAGAAAATCTGTAGCAAGAGGTGAAAGTACTATAAAAGAGGCATATATTCATAAATCAGTAAGCTACAGTAGCATATTCTAGCTCTAGTGCAGAATAGACTGTTTGCATGAAAAATATGTAGATTTAAAATGCAATAAAAAAGACCAACAAAAGAAATCAATAATGGTACATATTATTTCAAGCAGTCATAACAGCAGTGCCACATCCATCAGTCATATTTTTCTAGGCCCTGTATATAATAATCCCCCTGATCCCTATATAATTGCCAGCTTCACCTTTTGAATTATCAACAGCTCTCACAGCTTATTGCTCCGTACTTTCTTAATAAGCGCCCGCAATCAATAATCTTCCTACTGAGTAAGCAGCAACCAGCCAGCCAAACACGGGGTGTAAATGGTTCAGAAGTGATCATTACAGGGATTTGAGTGACAAGGTGACTGTGCTAATGCAATGGGCACGGAGTAAAGACATAATTTGGAAAATCCGCTTACTGGAACGTGTAGGTGTCTTGCCATGGCAAAATACTCACTCTGCAGAGGAGGATATTTACCCTTGAAAGTGAAACCTCAAATCCTCCTGGAGGGCATTTTTTTTTCCTGAGATGGCAGTCACCATTACCAGACTTTCATATTTCACCATCAAGACGAACCATCCAGCATGTCTGTAGCCAACCTCTTTTACTTGGAAATGCAACTGCTCAGTGTTCCACACAAACTCTGCAGTGACTGATAGCAGGGATTTGCATGCAAATTTGAGAATACTGTCACTTTGAGGACAATGGTTTAAATAATAATGTGTATAACAAGGGCCCTCACAATTTTTTCTGCTACAGCTCACTTGCTAAACACCAACACAGAAAACATCCACCTATGTTAGAGAATTATTTCTTAAATTTGACAAACAGAGCAAAGAAACATTGATCCAGACTCACATAAATTATATAGAACTTTGAACAGAGACAGTTTTTCCAGAGTGCTCAGTAGTCACATTGAACATATTTCCAAAGGAGCTCAACTCCAACTTACTAAAGTTGACTTTTAGTCAACAGAACAAAGGATGAAAGTTTTCAAAATGTTCTGATGAAAAAATTCGTAATTTTCTTTCATTCTTCATATGGCTGTAGACACTGGGCTCTTAAAAAACCATCTATTTAGGCACATGAGTTCCACAGGAAACACAGAACTTCTGAAAACATAAGTGTTTATTTAAATGCCTAAGTGAATGTTTGTTTTGTTATCCAGTCTGAAAGCTCCTTGGGATAGTGGGTGAATTGTGGTGATTTACACCGGCAAAATGTTTTCCTTCAGAAGTAATAACAAGAGTTAAACTTAGTCATTCTCACCATATACCTACATCCCCTGTTCTTCAGAGATGACAGTGCATAGGGAGATGAAAATCCTGGCAATTTATTAAAATTTGCAAGACATAGCAAGAAAAATATATGTATCCCAATTTATAATATTACTTTTGAACTCTGAAAAGGCTTGTGGTAAATCCAGAGTTTGATCAACAGCATTGCAGAAACTGATATGGAAGGTACTATCAAAAAAGAAAGAGATTTTTACCTTTATCATATTAACAATGACTGAGCATTTGTCTTGGTTGACAGGTGGTTTATTTAAACATTTTTTCTTGATCAATTTTTTTTATGTGTTATTGATTTTTCAAACTGGCTTGTAAGATATCTGAAATAAAAACATAAGGCATATTTATTTTGCAATGAAAGCTAAACTAAACTATAGGCAAGAAGAAAATGAAAAAAAATTAAAACCCACAGTGGCCTGTTCTTCAATAAACCCTCAGTGCCAAGACTCCAAACAATTGCTTAATTCCTGACAATCCTGTTTGCAGACAAATCAGGTTCAGTGCCTGTTTACTTTGTTTTGTTTCTTTTGATTTTCTCTGAGGTTTTATTCTGCAAAGGCCTCATAGTATTTGCTGATTTTTGTTTTTCTTTAAGCAGTGAACAACTACTGAGCTTTCTGTATGAAGGACTTGCTGAAACTGAATATCTAAAAATCCTGCAAAGTACCCAGCCTTCTAAATTAGCAACAAAAATTCACTGCTGGTATTCTGAAATGCCCATTACCACAAAACCCAGTATAAAGACCTTTAGGCAAGACTGCTGGTGAGCCATTAGATGAGATGATGGTGATGATGATGATGATAGGAAGCTGATCATTAAACAGCATACTCTTAAGGGACCACTTCTGCCACATTAATTTGCCTGTGTTTCTGACTTAGAGCTTTATATATTGCCCAGCACAGCAGCACCATCTGAGTGCTACAGTCTGCCACTAGACCCAGCAAGGTCTGCAGTGTTTTGCCTGGCCTATCTATTTTTTAAGGGAGAAAAATGCTTTAGAGATACTTTGCACATTG
Source organism: Calcarius lapponicus (assembly GCA_039654755.1). NCBI lineage: Eukaryota > Metazoa > Chordata > Aves > Passeriformes > Fringillidae > Calcarius > Calcarius lapponicus. The sequence continues at coordinate 49,833,980 of CM077466.1, forward strand.
TTTCCCACTGGTTTCTGTCTGATGGCAGGGCAGTGATGTACAGGAGAGTTAGATGCTTCTTAATTTCAAGTACTTCAGTGAATTGCTTGGGGATTGAAGTGTCACACACTATTTGAATATGAACACAAGGGTATGGCCTGCAAGAGAAGGTTTGAGCCTTTAAGAGTATTTTAAAGGAAGGAGGGAGCTGTGTGTTTGTAGCTAGAGCAGTAGTCTCCACGGTTTTTCAGACATATCTTCAGGTTAATCTCCGCTTTCTGACCTAAACTGCACAAAAAAGCCTTACCTTTTGTGCATAAATATCATGGACACTATCTGTTGACCTAAAGAACTATAGGCTTTCCAGTCCTCCCCCTCGCTTTTCACCATAAAGCAGCTCTTGACAGAGAAACTTCTAAATTACCCTTGATTTTTCATTCCCTCCTCCTAATTGATGCTAACAAACCTCCTCATGCTCCTCACTCCCTCATTGATTTCTCTGCTTCAGAAGGATGGGAACATCCTGCAGCTTCCCAGGACTTCAAAACCACCATTGTGCTACTGGCTACCAGGAGTCCTGTCAAGAAAGGTCAAAGACATGGATCAGTTCTAGAAACTCTCAGGCTCTGATCCAAAACTCTGAATTATTGCACAGTCTTTCAACATCCTTTGAGAAAGTTTAGATATTTCTCATGCCATTCACGAGTGGGAAAGCTCCTCCTGGTGACAACAGGCCCCAACACAACCACCAGACATGAACTTGCTGAAAATTGATCTCAGTGCATTTAAATCAAAAGCTCTGCCTTACTATCCTTATAAGAACAGTCTTGGACACCTGAACCCACAACTGGATCTTTTAAGACTTCTGCTACAAAAGATCTTTAAGATTTCTGCTACAGATTTCTGTGCAAGCTATTCAGCCTCATAATCCATCAGAAGTGGATGGATCAAGTGCTCAAGTGCCTCGGATCAGCAGCAATATCCAGTGTGACTGTATGTAGAGCTTTGTCACTGCTCACGTAGGCTCACATGGCCAGTTAGCAGCTGGCCTTTTGAGGTAAGCATGCAAACAGGTACCACAGGCATCCCAGAGCTTGCAATAGAGAGTTTAAATAAGTTTGAACAGAAAGGTTGGAAAGGAATAATAAAAAAGCTCTTTGGTTAGCCATGCCATAGTCGCCAGTTCATCAATTAATAAAAACAAAATTAATTGCTAACTTTGAAATTGCCTCATCTATTTTCAAAAGAAGCTGACAGCTTGATGTATTAAAATAAGAATGATCACTTATTGTAAACAAATTTCAGCTTACCTCCCCCCACAGCTCTTTAATTTCAAGAAGGATGGTGCACCTCCTTTTTGTGTCTGCTGGACAACCTTCAGCTCTGCATTAGCTAATTAATTCAAAGAAGGAAGAATATCTTTTCAGCAGAATCATCAGTATAGCTAATATTATTTATATCTAACCATAAATAATAGAAGGGAAAATATCTTTGAGTTCCTGGGGATGCTGCTCTCACTTTAACCCTGCATCAGTTCTTGGGGGACTAAGAAAGCAGTGATAATATGTGCTATCATTGGTAACAAGAGCACCTCTGTAGCGTTGAGGTGAAGGTAATTAAGCATGGTTTCAGAAAGAGGAGCATGCATAAAAATAAGGGAAGAAAATGCTGTGCAAACCTATATAAGAACAGGGAACAAAGGTGCATTGTTCCAATTTAAAATAAGGGAGATGAGAAGGTGTGTTGTCAAGAAATGGAAGTATTGATTAAGGCTGGAAAAAAGAAAATAGGAAGAAGTGGTATAGATAAATAAAACCGCTGAAAGGGCAACACTTGTTGGTATATGAAAGGAAAGGCTTTCTTCAGTCTATGGTGACAGCTTCATGAAGAACTTTTCATAAGCTTGAAAGGATAACTTCAGCAAGTCTATTCTGAAATAATGCTACAGGGCTTCACAGGAAAGCACAGAAAGCCAAGGCAGAAATGTTGAACAGCAGGAAGAGTGAGGAGAAAGCAGCCCAGAGCTGAAAGCTCCCCTCTGTTTGCACAGGGGTGTTAACTCTGAATTGTGAGAATATTTTAAGCAGCAGACAATGTGATCCCTGAGGAAGTCAGGATGCTGCACTGGAAAGTGCAGTGCATTGATTCATGAAAAAGCAGGACTGATGTTAAACTTAAGCTAAAGTTTCAACCATTAAAAGGCTTTAAGTGCTTACCTTTAATCTTCTAAATGTGCACACACACAAGTTACTGAACTATATGTCTGGAATACTGTCATGTGAAGCACACTATTTCCCAACAAATGGACATGACTGAGTTTTATTTAGATAAAATGGCAGTGTATACCAGGGCTGGCAAACATTTTTCTTCTTTCAAAATTTCTAGCTGTAAGTGCAGGTTGGTTTGTTGGGGTTTTTAATTTGTTTGTTATTTTAATTATTTTTTTCATTCCCTTATCATTTTCCTTTTATTAATGTTTTCATTTCCCTTAAGAAATTTTGGAAGCACAGGTGAAATTCTGAATCATGTGTACTGTTTGTGTATTTCTTTTTAAGTGCTAAATTTAATTTCTTTTCCATTATTCCAGGAAATCCCCTGTATCTTCATATCTCAGAGAGTTTAATGTTTTCTGTGTTTCTGATACCTGCTTATTTAAGTATTTGAATAATTATTTAAGGATTTGAATACTTAAATGCATTATGAGTAAATTGAAATATGCCGTGGTAAAGTCTTAGTCTTCTAATTCATGTGTGGGTTTCTACCACAGAGTAAATAAAATATTCTTCTGTCTGAAAATAATGCTTGAAAACAAACACACAAAAAAATCTACCTGCAAAATTTCCTAATACTATAAAACTTCAAAATAAGTGTCATCAAGCTGCAGTACTGTGGACAGGTTCTCTTGTCCCTTCAGCATGGCACTACAGTAATTATGATATCAGTCTTAAAAAAATTACTGAAGAAGTAAACCAAACAAAAGTCCCCAAACAAGGAAACAAGCAAGGAAGCCAAAAAACCCTCTAAATGTAAGCTGTTCCAGTCCTGAGTCAGCTCACACATTCATGGATGACTGAAAACAGCATTTTCAATACAAAATAGAATTTTATAAATAAAAGTCAACTTTTTAATATAAAATAGAATTTATTTTTGCCCCATTTCTTTATTTAACTCATGTGTTATTCCAAGCTTAGTAGCACTGGCTTATGCCACTGAAGTCAGCCCAGACAGACAAGAATAGTGTCCATGTCAGGTCACAGTTGGATCCTGTATTCCCACTCTACTCTTTCCAATCCTGCTGAAAAGTAGTGCTGTGGTTACTCCATTCCACACTATTACAGCACCAACTCTCATGTCTCACAACTGATTGAGCAGAAATTCTGGCAGTAATTTTGGTTACTTTTTTCTCAAATCTCCAGCTCCTAAAGCCCTGCAAGAGAAGGTGCTATGGGTTGTGGTATGAAGCTTTAGGACAGGAGCAGCTCTGAGAAAGACATGACTTACTGAACAGAATACACAAAAATGATTAGATTATCTCTCCTATGAGAAAAGCCTGAAAGAGGACTGTTCTTTGTGGAGAAGAAAACTTTTGGAGGGGATTATTATTAATGATTGATCTAATTAATCTTATTAAATCTCATTAAATCTTACTAACCTTATTAACTGATTAATCTGACTAAATCTAGATAATACCTGAAGGCAAAGGTATAAAGATGACGTAGCCAGGCTCTTTTCAATTGTTCTCAGTCACAGGATCAGAAGTGATGGTCACAAACAGAAGCTCAAGAGGTTACTACCCAACATCAATAAACGCTTTTTCCCTCTGGGGGTGGTGACCAAGCAAACAGCAGCTTACAGTGTACCACAACCTCTTTTCTGTGCTCTTTCTGTGGAAATAGCAGCACTTTAAAGTCTTGAGATACCTAAGTCATAAATCAAGCCAGAGGTTGCTCAGAAATCCCTCCCCCCAACCCTCTTCCCAAATCTCAATTCCCAAGTAAATATGCATTAAACTCTGGCTTGTGATATTTGACAGATTGATGTGAATCCTGACAGTTATATATATAAAAGATAGAAGAAAGGAAGGCAGTTATCAAGTATTGAAAACTGACACAAATGTAGCATAAACTGGCAAAAGTTAGTCCTGAAGAGAGGAAAACAGTGTCCCTGTTTTTCTGATCCTCTCTTCACCATTCACAGGTTTTATTGTTGGCCAAGAAAAGAGGAAGAAGAGAAGCACAAAGGCCATTGGAAGTCAGGGAATGAAGAGAGAAAAGATAAAACTGAAGTGCAGAAATCACAAGCCTCACTTTCAGCATCTCACGTTTAGAGTCAAAGACACTTTCCACTCTATCACAACACTTCAAAGATTTAACTTTTTCCATTAGCCCTTACATTGGCTTGCATAACAAAAGTGATAGCAGTGCAAAAGCCTTGTATTGTGGTCCTAACTTGAACTGCAGTCAGCTTGTGGCAACCTGTTTACCTCTGATTAAAATGGCAAAGTCCTTACTGCCCTTCAGGTTTAAAATGTCCTGTGTCACTGGCATGCTCTAAAGATAAGCATTTGAAGGGTCATTAGACACTCAGATTCTACCAAAATAAAGATAAAAATAGATTTGCAGGCATCATATTCTGTATTCTGTTGCACTCTTTTTTTTAGTAGGGTTAGAATTAATTTTCTTCATAGTACCCTTTAAGGTGCCATGTGTTGGATTTTTTTGCTTTGCTTTTGTGTACAATTTTTGCTTTACCTCTTAAACTGCACCTCAAACAATTTTTTACACTTTTTCCATACTGATCCTCTCCTCTATCTCCCTGTGGAGGAGAGGCTGAAGTAGTGTCTATGTGAGGCCAAACTCCCTGCTGGGGTTAAATCACAATCAAAAGTAATTATGTAATCTTTTTCAATTAGGTATTGATGTACTGCCAATAAATAAAAAACTGCTCTTGACCACCGACTGTAATTTTTTCTGATTTCATATGGCTTGCTTAATTAAATTAGCATCGCAATTTGCATTGTTGGATACAGTCAGTTCCAAAGTCCTGCCAGAAGGAAAAATAGTAGCAAGTTGTACCTCTCACAGTAGGGACAGCAAAGATTTCTTATTTTTGTTTCACCTTGACCCAGTGTGAGCAGCATTCCCCAGCAAGCCTACCATTACAGCAAGGTTTAGAGGTGAGAAAACTTACTCAGCAGTTGCAAATTCTATCCAAAAGGCACTTAGCACTTTCTGCACAAATCTGGCTGTGTTCTTCCTTCACTTGCATCCTGCAATAAAATTCCCTGAAATCAATGGAAAGGCTTCTTCCTGTATCCTGAAATGTAGCCTTCCAGTCAGCTGAAATCTATTCATAGAAGATCTATTACATTTTGTGAGTTTCCCTAAAAGTCCCTGCAACCGTGGAACCACTGTGCCCTAGAACTTTAGAATGGTCTGCTGCATTGTAAGAAAACCAAACCTGTGAATGCCCCCATATCATTGCAGTATCTCAATATCCATTCATCATCTGGCATTTTCTACTGGAAAAAAGACTTCAAGGAACCCACACTGTGTCCCCCAGCTAAGCCAACACAGCCAAGGACGCCCTCCAACTCCACAAAGCATAAGATTCATTTACGCCTTGTAGCGTGTTGGCAGCTTCAAGGCACTGATGGGGAATAGTGTGTGTTAGCAGGGTCCAGGGGAGCCCAGCTGGGGGTACCTTCCCTGCTGCTGCAGATTTGTAATAACTTTGATGGCAGGAAAGTCAGTAATATCACTAGCAGCCAATACAGAGCCGGTTCAGAACCAGCACACCCTGATTTTGCACTACATTTGCCTTACTGTTAATTGTAGTCTCAATCTGAGTGCGGGGTGAGAAGTGAATTTCAAAGTCTCTGCCCAGCACGTTCCTGTCTCTGCTTCTGACTTGTCTATTTGTTGTGCAAATTGTTCTGTTTCCCAATATTTTTCGAGTTCTCTCAGCCAATGCATCTGAGCACTCTGTAACCTGCAATGTGTTTACCCTCACAGCACCCCTGAGGGCAGTAGAGTGCAATTATCCTCGTTTTACTGATGGAAAACTGCAGTATAAAACAGATTAAGCCATTCACATGAGGATCAAGAGCTCTTTGCTCTACTTACTGTGAGCAGGTCATCTTGCTGCTAGTTTTCCACTTGGCCTGAATCCCAGTCAGCAGCTGAGCATCACATCCAGCTGACAAAACTCTGCTCCAGGAAATCACCATGAAGCCCCAAACCTTAATAAAACAATGAAGGTAAAAGAAGAAGCTTTCTCTTGGGAATACTTTGAGCCCATGAATGTCACAGAAGGCAATACCAGTTGCAACTCTGTCTCTCAGCCATAGTAAAGACACTGTGGATGATCTGTCCTAGGACATGGAGTTGCTGTCCTCTCCTCCTTTCCCAGCTCACACTGCCGGCCCCTGGTTCCAAGAGGGCACAGTTCTCGTGCTGGTGATGGGTTTGACCTGCTCCAAACAGAAAATACTCATTACTGAGAGCAAACAGCAGCGACCTGGTTATCACACACAGCCCTGGAGGAAGCAGGAAACACCACAGAGCTGCTCCCTGGTCTGTCTGTCTGAGCTGTGAACTTTTTGTAATGGGGATATAAATTAACTCTTATGCTGGAAGGATAAAGTCCATCACACATGAACAACCAAGAACCAGTGTCATATGGGATGCACAATCTGCTCTAGCATTTCTCTCTAAAACATCTCTTATGGGCCTTTGGACAAGTTTGCCTTTCTAGAAAGTTTAGTGCTGAGCCATTTTAACAGTTTTGGAATTTGAACATTTTGATTTGAACTCTCTGTAAGAGCACCAAGAAGAACCTCAAGGATTGGGAACCAGGGAAAAAGGAAAAAGTAGATTTGCTGCCGAGGAGTGACTAAACAGTAAATTGTCCAGAAGCAGAACCAATTTTTATTAGTTTTATTTATCAGTACCATGGACAGAAGAATAAAACATTAATGTAAAGCAAAGACAATCTTATTCTTCATTGGGTTTTGGTCTTTTTATCTTTTTCTCTTATTTTCTCTTTTAACTTAGTGCTGCTTAGCACAAGGACATGAACCTGTGAATGATTTTTTTTTGCTGATCTAAATCAACAAAGAAAGGACAGTTTAGATGTGTTAGTAAAATCTTCATCTCAGTCTGCTTCAGTGCATAATTATAATAGGAGCTGTAACACTGTTTATATCATAGAGAATAAATTTTGCTTTCACATCCCAGACATTTCACATTGTAAATCTTTTCACACTGTAAATCCCTTCACAGCTTGCTTCATGTCCTGATCTCAGTCACTCAAGATCTGCCATTCTGGGTTGGACCATGGTATGTATAACTGTGTGACAAACACTGGGAAAAGGGGTTTGTTGTTAGCACTCCCTGTACAGAAGAAAAAGGGGGGAAATAAAGGAGGCAGTTTTTACCCTTCCAAACCATGTATCACAATCTTGCATAAAGGCCAGGAATTATTTTATGAAAGAAAGCATCTGTGGCCCATGACCTTATTCTCATTCCCCTTCCTCCCTCTGTTCACTTTCATCACTTTTGCTCTTTCTTGACAACAATTTCACATATAGAAATAGTAAACTGTTACAAAACCTGTTACAGATGTGAGATGTACATCATCTTGCTGGGGTAAGATTGCCTCAGAAGTCATAAAACAATTTCCACCCTTTCCAGAAAGGAAAATTTGTAATCAATGTGCTTAAGTGCTTTCCTCAATAAGGTAGATTTATGAAGCATCCAATTGCTTCCCTGGTTCAAGGTACTAAATGACAGTAATACCTGCATATCCACTCTAAAAAATACTCAGAAAAGAGTTTTCCTGTGAAATTCACCTCATTCTTTTGGTTAGCATCAAATTCCACACATGATAAAGAGCTGATTTCCTTTGGGAATTGCACAGATCAATATTTGCTGCATGAGTTTCTTGCCATCAAGTTGGCAGCAAGTGTTCTAGTTAACTGTACCCAAGCACAATTAGGTTTCTGACACACTCTAATGCTATTCTTTTTTTCAGGTCAGTGATCAAACGTGGTAAAATGAGTTGAAAGGCAGCACATCCAAGTCTTATTCTCTAACTCAAGATTGGCATCTATTCCCTTGCCCTGCTGCAAATTTATGTACAGCAATTATTTCTTTTTTCGGTGGCCATTAATACTGTTACAATTGCTACTTCAATAACCATAGGAATGACCTTTCCATCATTCCCCCATTCAAATAAAAATCTGTTTTTCTGCAAAGGATCTCCTTCCCTTCTTTGTGTGTGACAGTGGCAGCTCTGGATGATCTTTCTGTTCCATGAGGAATGGTAGTAATGCCTGTACTCCTCTGCCAGCAAGACAAACACCCTGATTTGCTTCATAAGAGGTATTTTTGTGATTATTTAGGACCTTGTCCAAGGCTTTTGTGTTTTGCACCCCTGAGAGAAAGGGGAAATATGTGTGTGAGTTCATACATGTATCCAAGTGGAGAGCTGTACCCCTCTATTTTAACCTCCAGTAATACAGAACTATTTAATATGAAACTAATTTCTGACCTTTGGTGCATCTCTACTTAAACACATGAGCACCTACTGCTATTTTGTGCCAACAGCTGCTCATCTCCTCTTTACTGTTTATGCATTGCAAAATTAGACCATTAGAGGCGTTTGTAATCATTAGACTTGATGCTAATTTAAATCTCAGTTTCTGTAACAGTCCAAGAAGCTGCAGAATGAGCAAATTAATGCGCAACGTCACAAGCAAATATACAAAACCAGAAAATCTGAAATAAAGCACAACACTGAAAATGAATGCACACACTATCAGGGGTTAAGCCATAAACTGAACAAGGAAGTAGCACTGGATACCACAGTGTACCAAAGGTGACATTTCTCATACCTTCAGAGATGCACTGCAATTCCTGCACATTTCAGACTCATAAAACAGAGCAGAGTTGTGCAGTAGGCCTTCAGCTGTGTTTCAGTAATTTATAAGCACAAAATTAAAGGAAAAATTATTTTTAAAAGTTTTAGCAAGACTCATTCATTAACAGTAGTTCATCCTAGAAAAAGGGCTAGGCACAAAGAGAATATTCTGCAAGAAATATTCAAGACAGACACTTTGGAATGGAAAATGCATTTTAATCCCAGTAAATATACCAACTGAAAAGTCACTTAAAAGGCCTTCTCATATTTCTGAAAGTTCAGTGAGTCTAGTCACTTCTGAGCTTATGTTGAATTCTAGAGTTTGTCCTTTAATGATTTTGATTCTGCTTAGAAAGATGAAAATAAAAAGAACAAACAAAGCCAAGCTGACCAAACTAAAAGCTTTCTTTTAATTTTAATTTAATTTAAAAATTATTATTATTATTTTTATTACACTTAATTTTTTATTTATTCATTTATTTAATTTTATTTCACATTCAATTTAGTTAAATTTTTATTTTATGTAGTTTAGTTTAATTTGATTGCTTTCTAAGTTAATTTATTTATCTTAAATTATTTTTATTTTATTTTATTTTATTTTCATTTTATTCTTTTACAAAATCTCATAAAATGAAAATAATTTTAAATTAAGGAAAATAAACTAGAACAAAAGGAAAGAAAAGGAAAAAAAAAGAAAAGAGAGAGAAAACTAAAAATTCAAATTAAAAGAAAAAAGAAAAATAAAATTAATGTAATTTAATAGAAAAAACTTAAAGAAAATTAAAAAAATAAAGAAATGGCTCTGAGATTAAATTGCTGTTATCCTTCTCAGTCTCTTTATTAGCTGCAAAATACATTTCTCATTTCAATTTTTCAAGTCTGTTATTCTTCCCTCAATGAACATCAAATATTGTTTTCCCTCATCCGTTTTCAGTCAGCCTTCTCTTTCAACATCCCTGTGTTGCCGACATCTCTTCATAAAAATCCTTTCATTAGGATTTTTCCAGCTGAAGCTGAGAAGTCTCAGCAACAAGATGTAAACTTTTGTTATCTGCTGCTGTGGAATGTAACAGGTTCACCTGTGATTGGCCCATCTCTGATGTTTATAATTAATAGCCAATCAAGGACTGTGCTCTCTCGGACAGAGTCCAGGAGAGCTGGATTGTTGATCATTCTTTCTATTCTATTCTTAGCTTTAGCCTCTCTGAGAAACCTTCTTTCTCTCTCTCCATGTCTTTTTAGTGTAGTTAATATTTATATATATATATCATAATATAATAAATTAAGCCTTCTGATAATGGAGTCCACATTCTCGTCTGTCCTTCACCCTGAAACACCTTGTGACCACCGTCACATTCCTGTCTTCAAAATTCACATCTATGTCGGATCCATTTGCTCAGTTTCAAACCAATATTAGCACGTCTTTCCAAGACATGGAGATCAAAAATATTCCATTTCCTCTTTTCTCTCCACACTGCACTAAGTGGGACTGAAAACCTTGCTTAGTCAATCACTCATTTCCAAAGTCCAAATCCCACTGATTTGACCAAAGTCAAACCACTTTGCCACAGACTTATTAGCAATATTACCATGATGAGTGAAAGGAGGATAATTTATCTAGGAGGTCAGAACGTGGCATTCCAGGACACTAGAATGGAGTTTACATCTTGGCAGATAATAAAAATGTAGATGAAATGCAGACATCAAGTTTACAAATCACCTCAGCCTGACGAGATTTTAAAGGCTGATCAGCAAAAGCCCAATCCATTAGCTGTAATAACAAGTCCAGAGTGAGAAGATGCCTAAATGGCCTCCTGAAGGAGTTCAGAAGAACCTGAAATGTATTTAAAAATAAGTAGATCAGTACCATTACTTTCAGTGCAGACTACAAAACTCATGGCAGAAGAGAAAAATCAATTCCCATGACAAGGGGTATCAGATGACATTTCTGGAGGGCACAATAGTTGTAACCTCGGTTGAAATAAAAAGCAACTTGGTTTGAACTGTGGCTCCTTTACAGCCAAGTAATATTGAAATGCACTTAACTTAGAAAAAGACTTAAAAAACTTAAAGGCTTCACTGCACAGAGAGTGAGGGAGTACAGGAATGAAAGGAACTCCAGCAGAAATGGGACTTGGTTCCAGCAGCTTGGAACTGCCAAAGCAGCGCTTGGCTGTGGAATACCAAAGTCCTCACAGACATGGATCCATGCTCACTGGGAACTGCATGGAAACAGAGGAGCTGGGGCAAACACCTGAACTTAAGGACTGTTTTTTAGAAGAAAGGGTGTATTATGGTGTGTTTGTGTATGTGTAGGGCCCAGAGGAGACAGTTCAGTCTCATCCTCTGCATGCAATATTAACACCCTCTGTCAGGTGTCATAATTCAAGTCAGATAAATATTACTAACTTTGTGCTTTTTCTGGTTTGGATTGTTTTTTGGGTTTTTTTTCTTTTTCTTTCTTTTTTTTTCTTTTTTTTTTTTTTTTTTTTTTTTTTTTCGGAAAGAATACATCATGCATGCCTGGCAGGGACCTTAGTTTTGACACAACCTTTTTATTTCCCAGTGCAACAAAATGAAAAATACATGTCCAGGGCTTCCCGATGTTTCAGTGCTGATGAAGACTGAAAAATTCATTGCATCTCTCATTCACTATGATTGTCAGCCTCTGTAAGTGAATAAATTAATTATTTCATTCAATTCATAATTTAGTCTAGCCCTTTATGTCTTTTTTTTGATCCCTCTTGAGCCAGGATTTTGTTTTGCTGTGGTACACTTCAGTTGGTTTGAGGGCGACGCTGAAGCCACAAGCAACATTAAAAGCTCCAACTATAGTAGGCTTGCTCTTTTCATGTTGCTGCAACTTGTTATATATTAAAATTCCATTTGGGCATTACTGTCTCAAATCAAATCAAAACGCTTCAGAATCACCAAGTGTTCTGCAAGGTAATATTATATTCCACATGTAAATCCCTTTCTTTTTCTTTTCCCCTGGATTTTTCTATAAATCTCAAAGAAAACATTTGCCTTGCCTCAAAGTTGTTAAAACCTATAAAGATTGCCTTTAAATTATTTATCTACCACGCTCCCATTTTAAAAACTTCCTCTGTCTGAAGGGTTCTGTGAGGTCTTAAGGGATCATATATAAATTACCCAACAGCAAGAATTTCAAAAACTGATTTAAAAGCTGGAAAAAGCATGGTTTCTGTTCTATCCAGTTTCCATATGATTAAATAGAAGAATAAGATATAAACGAGTTGGAAATCCATCAAAGGGATTCTAGAGCTATAAGTGGTGGTTCTAGATTGGAATTCTAGAGCTGATTCCCATCAATAGAAATATTCTCATCTGCAACCTTTGCATATCCACTGACTCTAATTGTCATAACAAGACTGTGTAAGAAGCGAATATGTACAGGTGATAGTGGAGCCTTGGGAAGTTGTCACCACAAATTAAATTACAGATTTATTAGTTAAAGCAAATTCCAATTGATGATTGCAGATTTTTGACCTGGTCAGTCAGATTCTTTACTCCTATGCCTGTACAGCAACAAACTCAGAGTGGCACTTACCCACAACAGAGGTTTCCCACCATCTGTGGCATTTTTCATGATTTCGAGAACAAGTTCCAGGAGTTGTTCAGACAAATCTCTCTTTCACATGAGCATGCATTGTATATGCACTCATGTTGTGCAGAAAAAAAGAAGTTATCAGATTTGAGAGGTGGAGAAGGAATATTTCACTCTACATTTGAGTGATGTTTTCACAGTGACATGGGTCAAAACAAAAAAAAAAAAACAGAAAAAGGAATGAAGATTTTTTAAATGACAATGCACTTTATGTACTTCAAAACTGTCATTATCTTTACATTTATTATTGCCAGGTCAGAGCAGTTTCAAATGCCAAGGAAACTGATTTGGGCAAAGTGACTGCTAAAACATTATTTGATGCTTCCTATCGTATGCTGCTCCTTCTTCCTTAACTCTCTGCCCCTGTGCTGACTCACAGAAGCTATTCCCTTCCTCCACCTTGTCCTTTTGGGTTGAGAAGGAATAGCTGTGGATGGCAGGCACTTAAAAAACTTCTTTCCAAGACCACACCACTGCAGCATGATAAACAAAGCGTGCCATAACAACAGCAAAGCAGATCAACACAATACCTTGCACCTAAATCCTACGCTTAGATCCTCTGCAGCCAACCAAAACCTTTGCCAATGCTTTGGAATCACAGCCCCACACGTTTACCTGCACAGCACTACATAACTGCACACATGAGATTGCCTTATAGAATCTACTCATCTCCTTTGGTTGTGGCACTGCATTATTTGTAAGGATAAGAAATGTTATGGAGATTTTCCTGAATGGTTAAGTAGAACTGGAACTAAATGTAATCATACATTTATAGGAATGGATATCTTGTTTTGTTCACACTGGGAGTTTTCATCTGAATATTCGCACCTATTTTTAAGCATGCATTGTATATTATGCACGACACAAGTCGTAGATGAGGAAGACCTGGATAATATTGATTTCAACAGACATAAACTTCTAAATCCTTTCCAGTCACATAGAAAAAGCAAATACTTAAGATCATGGAAAACATAACCATGTTTTCTTTATTATTTGTAGTTGTTCCTGTGTCACCTACATCAGGTGAGTCTGCCTTGGCAAGCGGTTGGATGAGATGATCTCCAGAGCTGCCTTCCAACCCTAATGATTCTATGACTCTGTAAACAGCAAACTTAAAATATCAGAAGATAGCTTAAAAAATCATCTAATATAAATAAGATAAATTAAAGCTTTGTATATTAATATATAATCATTAATACTAATTATTAATACTACTTCAATTTGAGAAATTTTTTTTTGCTTAGAAAACTGATCATAAAATATTGAAAATACTTCATATTATGCTATAGATTTTAAATGGCACAGGCAAAACTCAAATGTAATTATCTTGTGTTAGGGCAGGGGATACAGCAACCAAAACCAGACAAAATTTTGTAATTAGTGTTCTCTCATAAATTCACAGAAAGAATAAAACAATCCAGCTTAACTGCAGGTTAATGATTATAACTCTTAATGTGATTTAATTACATAAATCAACTGGACCACAAGAGAGGGAGAAGCAGTTAACTTCTGTCAATAGAGAGGTGGGGAAGCTGTTGGCATCTGTGCCAAAGAAGGGAGCCAGCACAAAATTTCTGTGAGCAATAAAACCAATATGTCTGTCTTGTTCACAGTTTTAGTATCTTTGTTATGAATTCATATTCTAAAATTGGCTTTTCAAAGTATTTTATACTACCCCTCCCCAGACTATTGAGGATTTAGTAAAATGATAACACTGCTTTTTAGAACTTGCAGTTCTGGAATATTATTGCGATAATCTACTGCAGGCTTTAGTGCAGATAGATTATTGAAAGACCAAAATCCTCCTGGAAAAAAGAATGGATGCTACCAGATGCTATGATTAAAATAGGAGAAAACATGCCAAATCATTTGATTAACATCTCGTGGTGTCATACTCAGGGCTATCTAAGTCTCCCAGGGTAGTGCCATTCCCTATCTAGCAGCAGGGAATTCTTCCTCCGTTCCTTTGCCCTCCTCTTCTGTGCTAACCACATCCAGCCATAAAAATTTTCAGTTTAACCCAAATAAAAGTGGAACTCACAACTTTAGTATCATGTCAGGTCAATTTATTCCAATAGACCTTTTCTGACCAGCTCCACTTTGGAAGTCAACCTATGCCTGTGCTGAAGAAAACGTGTGCTCCTAAGTGTCATTTTTGGATGTATTTTTCTCTTCACACATCAATCCCCAGTACATAAATTGAAACAAACATCCTTCATTCCTCTGTCTTGTCAACTAAGATTTTAATTTCCTGAGTGCAGTGACTTATGTGTATTTCCAGGCCTCCCTGCAGAGAGCTTTGAAGTCAGCAGGAGCTCTTGGATGCTGCTGGGGCTCCATGGTAGGTGTCAGGCACACAAAAGCACAGTGCAGGATCCAAAGCAGAAGTGATTCATACTGAATTAGAGCTCATAAGACCTCCTCATTAAAAAATTCCACAGTGGCTCTGCTTACCGTGCATGTCATTCCCTAAAGTACTTTTGTGCATCTGCCACCCACAAATAATGAACTGCCTAAGAATGAGTGAGTCAGATTGGCTGTTCCCCCATGTTCTGCTGTTAAAGGGATGTGGAAAGGGTAAAAACACCAAGGCAGAGCAGCAATTACCTTGCCACACAAAAGCACAAGGCAGGAGAGAATGTTTGCACCTCATCACTGACAGAGCAGATGAGCGCAGTTACTACAGAGCAGCACGCTCAGCTCTGAGAAGATTTGCATTTAAGCGCGTATTAAACTCCCTCAGAGCTTTCCTGCCAACACAAATCGTGCTGGCTTGGCTACAGTGGGACTGGCAGAATTCTGCAGCCCAGTCCACATATCCGTGTGGCTACAGGAGCAGGAAGATGCTCACACAAGCTGACACAAAGTCACACAAGGATAAGGGATCGTTACAGCAGTGAAAAGGCATCCAGCCTAGCAAAACTGTGCTGCTCTAACAGAAAGATCACAACTAGGAGCAGCATATTTTCACACAAGCAGCTTGCCTTTCAGAGAACTGATTTGCTCAGCCAACACAATGCAAAGGGGTCCAGAGAAACATGAAGCAAGGTGATTCTGAAATAGGAGCAGCAGCTCACAGAAGATGAAAAGGGGAGGCACTGAATGCAGCCATTATAACAAAGTCACCATATTACTGACCCAGTATTATTGCATTAAAGCTACAGGGTGACACAGAGACTTTTCTTCACCTTAATAGCTGCCAAAAAATAGAAGAAAATGATAAAAAATATGCAGAGACCAGATCCTTACAGAGAGAAAGAAGACATGAAATATTCCCCTTACAGCGGCAGATACCTTTTTTACATATGGGAAGAAACAAAACTGGAAAACCAGGATATAGTGTGAGAGAACAGTTCTTGTGTGTAATATATGGGTAGCACCAGGCCCTAGCAGTTCAGTAAACACAATCAAAGCAGCACAGCTGGAATTTGTAGCCCACTGTGTTATCAGTTTATGAAAAGCTGCTTAATAGAGACAGTGCCATCTGGGCCAATTACAGACAGCACATCTTAGGCAGGATGGAAAATGATTCCAAGTCACTGTGTTAAAATTCAACATTTCTTTTGTCTTGCTTTCCCTTTGATTTTGTCCACAAAACAAGGAGCAGTAGCAATGACTTTGGCTTAGACTAGACATACTAAAATGTTAGGGTAATTTTCTATCCACTTAATTGGGGGGATTTGGATGCAAAGATTTATAAGGGAAGAAATCAGCATAATTTTCTGAAAGTTTCAATATAAAACAATAAATCTCATTTTTGGGCATGTCTACTCCCTCCCACATTATATACAAAGCAGACCAGTTGTCTCTTCTTCACTATATTCAGATCACATGGAAGAAATAAAAAGAAAACATGCTGTAATGCCAACAGCACACCATTACAATAAAGCCTATGCAATAAACCAGAATAAAATAGAACTATAAGGATATGAATATTATTACACTCCTGATGCCCTATTTGCCAACATTTTGCATCAGCACAACTGACACATATTTTATGTCTTTCTGTTTGCTTTTCTTCTAACAAATTCAGCTTAGGCAAAACTAAATCATACATGGGACCTGTCCTTTACACTCCCAGCAGAACTGTAATATGCACTTTGTCCAGCATAAAACCAATCTCCGTTTAAGAAAAACATTAAGAGACATATAGCCACTAGGTGACATTTAAAAGAATTTATTCTGGAAAATATCCTGTGTTTGAAGTGTCCCATTGGTTGTAAATAACTTACAGAATATTCAGCAGTAAAAATTTCACTGGGCTGCATAAAACTACTTAACATCCTAAGGGGGAGTTATCCTCTCTGCAGAGAACACTGGGATCTTTTTCATTCCTGTGAGGAACACTGCAAAAAGAACAATGAATGCACAGAAGTTGGCCCTTTAACCCCCCCATGTAGCTGCTATTGAAGGCTGCTCCCTTTTTGTCTCTAGCAGAAGACACAGCAATGTCATGTGTGATAGATATGCTCAGTACATGTTCAAATAGGTACCAAGAACCACTGTGACTAGCTCTGAGCCTTCCTGTTATAAAATTGCTTCAGAAAAGTGCTTGATTCCAGTACTTCAGTTAGAATTTGTAGGAACTCACCTGGCAAATGTAAAGACAGAACTGCTCAGCAGGGAGCTGTTACCATCTACCTTCAGTGATTTGCTTTATAAAATAATTGCTTCTTTCATTACTCTCCAGGAAAAAAAAAGAAAAGCAAAAAAATTATGAACACTCCTGTCTTGCAGTAACTTATATGACAACAAATAAAATCTGTTTTTATTATACTGAGTAAGGTTTGTGTTGTTTAAATTTATAAGCAAACAGGCACAAAGAGGGTGTAGGAAAATCACAGGAGGTAAAATTAGAGAAAACTGGGCAGTTAAATTTACATTCCAACAGAAGTTATAATAGTAAGGGAATTCTAGGGTGAAATGCAGTGGCTAAATGCAATGCCCTAAACCTCTGTGACACTCCCCACACAATACATGCCAAGGGAGATTAAACAAAGGGTGGAGCAGAATGAGGACACCATGGCCAGGTTCTGTTTCAATCTCTGCAGGAATGGGAACTTGATGTTCCCAGGTAGATAATAAACCACATAGCAGCTGCTAATGAAGGGAGAGAGGAGATGTCCTGCTGCTGAATGAGCAACTGTGGTGAAATCACTCTCCTCAGGTGAACTTTGCTCATTATATTGTCATAACTAACTCACACCAGCATCCCTGTCCTAGGGTGACGTTATGATGCTTGTATCCCCATTTTTGTGTTCTGTTTATGCTGGATATTATGTTCTGTGCCTTCAAGACTGGCTCTGAAGAGTGAATGTTTTGTTTTGGTTTTGTTATCAGCCTGCTTCCTCACAGCTGGCAGGACACAGACGGGCAGTACGTAGTGCTGCTTTGGCATTTTGCTTTGCTCTTGCTCTTGCTTTTTGCTTCTGCTCATTAGTTAGTTTAGCTAAGCAGTCTGAATTTTTTCCTGGACTGTTTTTCCTTTCCCTTTTTTGGACCTACTCAAATCTGCTCCGGACTGGGACCTGGGAACACCGAGAGTTTGCACCCTGTGGCCTGCACCGGAGGGACTGAGAACAGAGCGACCACTCCCAGGAGAGAGACTTTCTGAATTTGTCATCTTTTTCAGAGCGGTGAAAGAGTGGTGTCATTTGGTATTGTTCATTCTGTGTGCTGGGGGGTGCTGTGCCTGTTAAATAAGCAGGTTCTTTCCACTTCTCTCCAAGGAATCCTTCCTGACCCAGTTGGGGGAAGGGGCCGTGTGGGTTTGTTTTCTGGAGGGCCCCCTTTTGGAGGTTTTCTCCCAAATTTGCCCTAAACCAAGACAATCCCAAATATATCTTCAGTGGGCATGTGATCTTTATTTTATTGACTGCACATCTGAGAGCCAAGGGAGAAAATTTTACACCTCTGGGCTGCTCTGCGCAGAGTCCCCATGAGGGGACCCTGGCAGACTGGTTTGGCACAGGGGTCTCACTTTCCTGAGGCACTGATAGAGCATCAAAAACAGAGGGTTTGAGGAAGTTCTCCCTTTCTCATGACACAGGGCTCCTGTTATAAAGAAAAAATTAATTCAAAATAACTTGGTGAAGCATTAGGACACACTGATCATTGACTGGGTAATGGAACAACAGAGAAGTAAAATCTCACGACACATTGATGGAAACATTTCTGGAAGCAAGCACGTTTACAGAAAGACACTGCTTTATGGTAGCAAGATATTTTCATAACCAGAACCATTAGATTTAATCTTTCATTTTGAAATGAATATTCTAGTTGGATGTTGGTATAAAGCTGAACCCAATGAAGCGTGAAATTACAGGAAGGTATTCTTATACTATTTGCTGCTTAAGTGCATCTGCATTTTTTCACTGAGAGTACTCAAATTACTTTATAAATACCAGTACTCTATTTTACAGATGAGGAGACTGAGATGCTGAATGGTGATGTTTGCTGCAGAGGAATAACAAGCCGTTTAGCAACAGAGGTTTCACACCTAGTGGGGCTTAATTCAAACAGTGCTTCCTCATGAGCCACACTCCCAAGGCATGACTATGCAAATAACTTCTGCATGTTTTTGTTTTTCTGGCAAATCCTCTCTCCAGTCAAGAGACTTCTAGGTTGTCAAACAAAGAGCAGTAAATTCTCTTTGTTGCAATAAAAAAGAGAAGTGTTTTTTCGGAGTTCAAGCTAATCAAAAGGAGGTCGTTTTGGGTGGGTTTTTTTGTTTTTATGGGAAGGGAATCAAAACAACTTAACCATAGAAAGAATTAAAAAAAGGTTAAAGAAATTAGTTTATTGGAGACCCAACCTTGAATTTAGTAGCTAGAAACCCAGGGAGCTGGGGAAAATGGAAAGAGTCACATTCAGAGTCCTTGCTCAGGGACTCTTTTCACTGATCAATCATTTACTGTAAAATACAGAAATAGCTCCAGGTCCACAGAGCAGAATAAAACATTGATTCTAAGTTTCTGAATGTTATTTGCTTTTGAGCTTTTTTCAATGCTTTTTGAGGTCTATAAAGATTTAACAGATAACAACAAAAGACGTAAACAAATAATCTTTACATCCTAAGACAGAAAAAAACCCTACCTAGAATTTTCACAGACTATATCAGTACTTTTCAGAGCTACATCTTTGCAGTTTATTTTATAATTAACTTAAAAGTTGAAGTATCCAATGGCATAGCATAATGAAGGAGATACCTTCTTTGTTGGTTGTTAATTTGCAGAATAATTCACAATGGTGGAAGAAACTTTGTTTCCTAAGAAAATTTCATGTCAAAAACATGTTAAATTGGAAAAATATCTGAAGAGATGGAACTGCAGTGACTGCATACTGAGTGGGAAGACTTTGGGATTAATTAAAAAACTACTTGCTACTTCTACCAGCATGCATTCTCAGACATTGCAAAAATTCACCAGATATTATGAAGTAGCAGCAGTAACCAAGAACAAACAAAGCAGAATTTTTTTAAATAAAACACATCAAAAAACCTCCTCCCCAAAGCAAATATTTGCATCTAAAAGAAATGCAAAAACTCAAAGTATGAGAGAGAATGGACTTAAAAGAAATAGAACTTTTATGTAATGAAATATACTGAATATCAAAAAAAAATTTTGACCAAAAAAAAAGTTATCAGTAATGTTTATGATTGTCATTTTAGTGGAAAAAGTTGAGTTCAAACATGTGAGTTTAGGATAGCAATTTCTCTTTTTTACAGTCTTATTGGTGCTTCACACTATGAAACAAGTTTCTACTGCTATTATTTTTTTTAACCTACATTTCCCCCAATTAGAAAATGAATGAACCTTCAGTGCTATTGAAAATCTTCAATCCATTTTATTTCAATCTACAGGTATTTTAATTCCTGAGCATTTCCCTCAGTTCTTCATATGAAGCTTCTCCATCAGCACCTTTGCATGTTATTTCTGCCTGATCCATCACCTTTCGTAGAAAACAAGTAAAATATCGCAAAGAAATTTTCACAAAACCTTCAATGCAGTACTTTAAAATTTTGGGTGTCCAACTAAAGAGACACTTGACAGCTTCAAAGAAGTGTTTGGGCCTGTGTGATAAAAAGAATGAAAAATTTCCCTGAGTAAATTCTTATACCATCCTGAAATTTAATAATCAGGATTTAAGATCAGGAGAATGGCTGGCAACTAAAATTTTTAAGATCCATGAGTCTGTCCCTCCACCTTTGCACTCTTTCATCTACTTCTCTGTGCATTGTCAGTGAAAAAATATGAAATTTATTAATTCTTCCTTGTGAATACAGTGTAAATGTCCTATATAAAATAGGAGAAGCATCTACCCAGAAAAAGATTGCCTTTTTTTTTTAACTCAGAAAACAATAATTTCTTATGAATCAGAATACTCACCTTTCAAAACATGGAATTAAAAAGTAGGCTAAATGTGTTACTTTTGTTTATTTGGATTTTTCCTTTCTAAGTAGCAGGAGCAGGCAAATTAAGAAATACAGATTTGTTTACACTGTTTAGAATGGATATATGACAGAGGAGAGCAAACTGAGGCATGAGATAAATTGCCACATTTTATATACAAATAGAAACCAGGCAATGACATATATTTTGTGTTAAACAAAGACAAAACAATAAATCTATAGGAAATAGGAAAGTTCTGTATCTGTGGGGCACAGGGGTCAACTTATGAATTCTTGAGACCAGACTGAGGACATAAAGCAGCTTCAAAGACAGAATGGCACTGTTTTCTCAGCTAGTCCTTTCACAGAAGGTCTTCCAGTAGAAGGCTGCCCAGGAAATACAAGTTTTATCTGGGACATGAATTCAAAGATCCTTACTGGTAACTTCCAACTTGAGATATTCTATGATTTATAAAATTATTGCATTTTCAGTATCAGCTTCATCAGGCTAGCCTGGAGCTTTATGACACCAGTCTCTCTCAACATTGTACTTTCATTTAGACTACAGCAAGCCCATAGCCATGCAAAGGAAGAAAATCCCAGATTTTATTTCCAGAGGAAGTTCTTAAATCAAAAGAACCCTAAGCAGACTTAGATCTCAAGGGTGCAACAGAAGAAAAACAAAAATTAAATTGCTGCTTTAAATTAATTAATTAATTTAATTAATTTTTAAAGTTCTTTGATTTTGCAAGACAACTGGTTCATATGAAGTAATCATTCCTTGAAGAATGGTACTCAGCAACAGCATGGCAATGTTCAGCCTGGAGCAGCAGAGCACTCAAGCAGTGGCAAGAACATTTTCAGTACTGTTCTCCACACATCCAGAGAAGTCCCTTTGAGGGAAGGTGCTGCAGCACATGGCAGCACTGTGCCTCTCATTGTCCTTGCCTTACTGGTGCCTGTTCTGCAGCAGTTTAGAGGCTGGAGACACAGGCTGAAATAAAAGACCTGCATATTTTTCTTCTGGAGCAGGCTGGTTTTTGATCTCTGATGCATTTGGTAAAAGGAGCACATCACAGATGCCCCCTCAAGGCAGCCCAGAATTCCTACCTGCCAATGGCACATAAGGTTTAATCAACATATGAGAAAGAAGGAGAGAAAGCATCTGCTGACCTGCTCTAGCCAAAACACAGACAATTTCATTCTTCTTAAGGTAAAGTAGGTCAACAAGCAATCCCCTGTTTTATTATGGGGGAAATGCAAGGCAGCCAACCATCCCTAGTAAATCAAGCTATCCCAAGCTGCCCTCTGAAGCTGCAATCCTCAGGACTGGAGTTTGGAATCTGCCAAATTAAACTATTACTAAAGTAATCACCATTTTATAAATAGGAGAACAATTTCCCTTGTAGCCAGATCTAAATATGTGAGACAACAAGCAAATGTTTCCATATTTTAAATATTAACTGTCCTATAGACACACCTCATTTAAGATGGTATCTTGTTAGCATGCCAAGTCTCAAATAGCTGTACTATTAGAATACTGGCTTATATCCTCAGCTCTGTAAATCATTGACTTCAATAGAAATAACTCGGTGCACATCAGCTACAGATCCAGCACACTGTTATTGCTGAACTTGCATAGAAAGAAGTGCTTTGAAAAATATGATGTCTCTGTCATGTATTTCAGGAATGTATATTCATTATGACTGGTCAAAGCTGGCTTTTCCTTTATAGTTTCCTTGCTTTACTCACATCTATTGTGGACAATTTTATTTATTTTAAAATGTTTGTCTTCATCTTTCTTATGAGGCTCCCTTTGAGCCTGGAAAGGTCACAAGGTCTCCCCAGAGACCTCCCCAAGTCTCTCGAGCTTAAACATGCAAGAACCCAATGTGCAGCTGGTATCCAGAGATGACTATAAGAGTCATCTTACTCCATAAGTAGGGGACAGCCTGGTGAACTGTCCAGCATGGCAGGAGAACTCTCCATGCACACCAGGATCTCCCCTTGACTGGGGAAGCCTTTCAAAATTACTCCTTGAGGCAGCACTGTTCCTTGCAACAGATTTGAATTAGAGCATGTTAAACTTTGAAATCTTAGATAAATTATATGAAGGGTGGATTGTAGACATGTAATCCTTTAGACACAAACTTTTGACCAAGTCTCAGACTAATTCTGGATCCATCTGCACCCAAATTCCCCTCAGAAGGGAGTTTAAAAAGCAAGGCAGTCCTTTCTGAAATGCATGACTCCATGGGGGGTGTCCCTTGCAGTTTTGTCTAACCCTGTCCTCTATGCAGTAAATCATCGAGTGTACCTTGCCACTAGATCTTGGTTAAACCCCTGCCACATGAACAACCAAACTTTGTTAAATCACTGTTTTATATCAATAAATATGTTGCTACTTCTCTGTTACAAGAGAAGGCATAACTTCATCCATGACATCTGAGTGTAAGGTTTCAACTACAACGCCTGTTTTCAACAGATTACCTCCTGAGCAATTAATTTGCTAGAAGTTTCCTGCCCAGCCAGATGGATATCTTAAAAAATATTCCTTCAAGCATCTGCAATGAAAATGTGGTCATGTGAATGTGTGAATCAGGAATAGATGTAAAAAAAATACCACAAAAAAAGAGAGACATTGAATAGAACTTTCACCTAAAAACTATGACTAACAAACTTAGTTTTGACATCTAACTTGGTTTCTTTTGCTTAAGCTCTCATGGGGACCTTTCAGCTTGAGCAGATGTTCAGACCAATGGTTCTGACAGTAATGGCTGGGACAGATAAATGTTGAACCTGAGTTTGCCTAACACAGAAACTGTGCCTGAGAAAGAAGTACTGGGAAAGTTTATGAAGGTGCTTATGTGTAAAAATAATATGAAAAAAACCCATGGGGAGTTTTACTTCAAAGACTAATGTAAAAAATGAACAACCAGAGTACAGAAGAAAGTTATTGTGTGGCTTCTTTGGTTTTCTTTTCTTTCCTTTTTTTTTTTTTTAAGTAAAATTAATCTAGGGACAGGGAACAAAATTAAGCATAAGCGATAAGTTCAACACAAAATTGTTATTCTAAATAAAAGGGCAAGTCTCCCAGCAACCCATAACTTTTATTATTTAGACTGTGTAAAATTACAAATAACACTGATTTCCATCCAAGAAGCTGCAAAAAATAATAAATCAATGGACCTTTTTAAGGCAAGCATTGTTACCTTTATTATAGTGGAGGACAAAACACTGCACAGCATGATAAAGGGACTATTCATATCCATCCAGTATTTACATAATATCTGACAATGATGAGTTTTATCAGATTTCAATGTGTGCCCAATTTACATAATCATAAAAATATCTGAAAATACAGCCCCAGTTTATGGACTGTTTATGGACACCCTATTTCCTTGTTACACACAAACATGTCCTCCCTTGAGCACACACAACATTTACCAAGGGTGGGTGAACAAGCCACACTTGATACTCCAGGCTTTTCTGTATGCAAGTGATAACATCTTTTAATTCATAATCCAAAACATAGGAAAACACTCCTGGTGTGCAGACAAAGCTAATTAAAAAGTCAAGTTTTCAGTGGAGCAGCTTACTGGCAATTAGTTACCTGAATAAAAAGAAGATGGTCACAACAGAGCAGCCTTCTGTGAGTTACAATCACCTTTGTACTTGGACTAAATTTGCAAAAAGCACAGAAATATTTCACAGTTTGTAAGAAGAACTTGCAAGATTTTGGGGGCTACATTTAAAGAGAGGAAAATTATGAATTCACCACCAAGTGTATGCAATTAAAAGCTTAAAGGGAATGAACACAGAAGGCAATAGAACCTCAAGAAGTTTGTGGGGAAAAAAGTAATATATAGATATAGATTATATAGATATATTTTCTCAAATACTAGCCCTGAAGTCTGAGAAACAACTCACTGAAGCATGCTAGCTGCTATTAGCCCTATAGAGTTTGTGAAAAAAAGGGTCAGTGGAGTTAAATTGCATATTTTGTACCGACAGTAAAAAATTCTAAGAAACAGAATATGAATGGTAGACTCTTTTGACAGAGAAAACAGAAATATACAAGAAAAACAAACATTCAAGTCCCCTAAAGATCATGTATTCATGACTGGTGAAGTCACAAGTTAACTTACTTAAGTTTCCTTAAGCTGCTTAATATAATTCATACAGAGGCTAAATCTGAACTGTCACAGCCTGACTGCAGAACTCGCATGAGGTGATGGGAATGACAGATTCTGATTACATGACATCACATCTTAGATGTAAAGGGGAAAAAAAAGAGTTTGAAACTTGGGCCAAAATGTTCCCACTTGTGTGCCTTAGGTTGTCACCAAGAGAAATCTGTACTTTGGCACCTAAATTGAAGTGTCTTTATTTCATCCCTCACAGCTACTAAATAAAGCCTTTGATGTGAGACCAGTAGAAGATTCACCACCTCTACAAATCTCAACATTTTGCACACGTATTTTCAGTATAAAACCTTACTGAAAAAATCTCCTGCAAAAAAGGAAAGTGCAATTGTCCTCATTCATATGCAAACATATGATGCAGTTAAAAACATAAAAAACCCCATGCATGAAAGTATTTTGTAGTACTTATGATATTGCTTCAGAGACAAATACAGAAGCCAATTCAGGCCTCTAGGTGAAAAATCACACTGAATTAATTAAATTTCAAATGTTAATATGTTAACATGTAGCATATATAGGCTATAAAGAATTAAAATAGTCCAAATATTTCAAGACAGATCATAATGCATGAGACATAAAATAATCTCTTAGTTATCCATTACACAGATAGAGTTTTCTTGCTGGAAAAGCTGAAAACTATAGTGAGAATCAACCAAAATATATAACTCTAGATAAAATCTATTTTTCAACAATAAAAAAATGCTGCTTAGATAAATAGGAATTCATCTAGATATACACTTATATTTTCTTGATATCAAATAAAATGTTACATAACTCCATGGGGGAGAGATTATACATTTCATTTCAAAGTGTTTTGTCCATGTACACATCCATGTTGGTCACAGTAGACAGGTTTCTGCTTCAGTTCTGCTTTTGATAAATCACAGTCAACTTTTACAGGATTATTTCTCTATGAAATGTGTACTGTTAGAAGCAGAGGCAGTGACATCTCTCAGGGTACTTTTGGCTGCAGAGGAAAGAGGAAACAAGAGAAGATATTTTTTTGGTCTGGTTTTGCATTCCAAAGAGGTTAAGATCCCTGTCTATTCAGATAGGTAGGTGCTTAGCCAGCCTTGCCCTGAGAATGGCTGGTACATCTCCCTGCAGTAATCAGAATGCAGAGTTTAGCACTCATTTGCAAGGATCATAATTAATACAGTAGAAATCTTTGTTTAAACGTTGTCTTGGCTGAGCATGTTCAAAATTAATGTCACATTGAATTCTTGCAGTTGATGCTTTCATTTACATTTGAAATGGGACTCAGATCCCATGTAAGAATTTTGGAAAAGAGTGTATGCATCTTTATTTTTTGAAAAAGCTTTTAGTGCTCAAGGGTTGTTTCCCCCAAGTTTCAAATTTGGCAAGCAGTTGCAGGTGTCTCAGTGATTTCCATTTCAACATTTGATTTATTAAAAATATCCTAGATATAGTTTAATTTACTTGCAAATTTTTTTTCACCTGTCCTTAAATGGAAAACCTGTGCACTTGAAAATTGTTTATTTCCACAGCAGCATCTGCAAATATCTGTGTAATGTCTGTTGAAATTCTATTCCATAATTTATTGCAGCAGTATTTCTTCAGGCACCATAGTTGATATGCTTGTAACTTCTATAGTAGCTGCTTTAAAGGAAAAAAAATGATTTGCCTCTCCCAGCTCTGGATAAAGAAAAGCCCCAATGTCACTAAGTTTTCCTAGATCAATTGCATTGTGTATTTACTGATGAAGGAAGTGAGGAGAGAGCAATTGTAAAAAGATTGTTCTTTTATGATGCAACAATATGCTACACATGTTGCTTGTGTCACAGAGACATGTATTATCACAAAACATTTCTTAATTTACAGTATTTGAGATTGTCTGATATATTTAATTGTAATCAATTACTCTAAAATGAGTTGAGTTTTTTTGATGATAAAGTTCTCATAAGAGCAAAACCTTCCTAGTTTTAGTGAAAATACTGGCTTCTCTTGGCTTAGAACACAACTTGAACCCAAAACTCTGTGACATGTTCAGACCCATGTCATTTAGCAGCTCCCTAAAAGGGAGGGTTTATAAAGTAACTTGAAACAGTGATTCCTTCCTGCAATGCACAATCAGAATACTTCAGTGACTGCTGCAAATGTAACTTTCACCTTCTGTTTTCCTGTGGTCCTGGTAATTTGGGTATTCAAAATTTAAAGTTAAAAATGCTCATTCTTCAAGTTATGTGTTTTTAATGATAAATACTATAACTGGATAGAAAAGTTCTCAACCTGTGTGTTGTAAAGTTCACAATATTTGGTGTCTATTAGCCTTCAAATAAACTTATTTTCTGTCTGCATGCATGCAAATTAGGCTATGACAAACAAGATGAATTCTATCTGAGGAAAAGTGGTCTGCACTGAAAGTTACGCTGCAGATATTTTCCATATGAAAATACTTACCAAGAAAGACTTTCATGAAATGTACCTTACATTAAATCCAAAATATAATATAAGAAATTGCTCTGATAACTTCAGCGGAGAAAAATCTTTTTAGTGATTCTTTGTATGTAACTTCAGGAAGTATTATAAAATACATTTTATTTATATGTTACTGTTTTGCCAGACTTTTTATTAAATTGCTGATTAAAAAAGAAAAAAAACAATTCTAATTTACTAAGTTGCAGGTTGATAGTACTCTGAGTTTAAAAGACATTTTAAAGAGAATGAATTCTGATTAATAAATTTCTATCAAGTGATTAATCTCTTGATTATTTTAATTAGAATTTGCCAAATGTACATTATTTCTGCTACTAGAGTAGGCAATAAATTATGTATGCACTTAGTTTTATATGGCTTACAGGCTTGACAAATTGCTTATTCAGAATGACTAATCTATCACTTTTTTAGCAAAGAGTACAAAGTATAAAAAGAATCCTAATAAATTTACTAAACACCGTCTATGTACAGAATGAAATTAAACAAATTAAATTAAAATTTCATTTGCACACATGGTTAAGCAGGAGAATGTTCTCAGGTACTAGAATCTAACAATTAAATGCAATGAGCATAATAACTAATTGTTTCCATGTTCTAGAAATTTCTGCATTTTAAAGTAATTACCAGCACAAGCTCTTTTTGCTATTCTGAGACACTTGTTCAAAAAGAGCAGCCCGAAGGACAGCAGGTACTCTGCCCTAAGCCTGCAGTGCAGGACTGTTTTAAGGTTTTTGGAAAAAATTAATTTGTGATTTCCTGAAAATGAAGGCCAAACACTGTAAAGTTAACTCATCCATGCACAGTGGCTGCTCTGGGGTGGCAATGCCATCCTGCCAGAACCTGACCTGATGTGACAGCCTTTAGGCCACCGAGCAAGCCAGGCTTAGTGGGCTCCAAACTCACACTGTACCAGGTGCACTTCCAAACACCAATTCAGTGTCTGCCAGCAGTCACTGATACCACACATTCCAAGAAACTTCCAGAGCTTTTCATCTCCCTATTTCCTTTTCCACTGCACAGCCCAAATTTAGCTGAGCTCTTCTTTCTGGGTGTCTGACTGTGTAGCCATATTGACAAGAAAAAAAGGATTTGGATATGTTCTAAATCATAACTAAACCTGGATTTTTTACAGCTTGTGGATCTCCTAATGGCTTTCTCAGGAACCTGGTGAAAATTATTATACAGACAAGTCATCTGTACAGCAGGGGAATCAGAAGACTTCTGTGTGGTATTCACATTCTCTGAACAGAGAGAGATGTAATTCTCTCTCCCAGGATTTTTCATGGGGAAGGCAGTAAGAAAGCTCAGAGAGAGAAGAGAAAACAATTCTTATCTCTACTTGCTGCTCCTGTTGTTTAGCACATATGGAATGTGTTATGGAGATTGTTTACTCAAAAGGGATTTGTTAATTGAACTCTGCTGATGGTTGTTTGGATTGATTGGCCAGTTGGATCAAAGCTGTGTCGTGACTGTCTGAAAGGGTCACAGGTTTTTCTGTAGTATAGTTTAGTGCTAGTATTAGTATAGTATGTAATATAATATAATATAGCTTAATAAAGCATTTGTTCAGCCTTCTGCCATCATGGAGTCAGACCTTGTTATTCCCTGGAGGGGGTCGCCTTGCATCGATACTTCTGCACAGCATAATTCTCACCCAAAGGCCTGGGTTCACATTTCCTGTAGGTCCATGCATGAACATCCACTTATGCAAACTTATTCTACACAGGAAATATAAAAATCCCCCTCCATCACACTCATTTTTTCCTTTGTGGCACCTCTGGATGGGAATTACCCTTCAAATCATCCCATATTGTAGCTGTATGGTTACAAAAAGGGTTCTTAAACAAAGATCCTTGCTGGTGTCCACACCAGTGTGGTCAGGTAGGGGAAAAGCTTTCAGACACTTTTGCAGCTTACTCCAGCCTGGCTTTAAACAAGCCTATTTTTACTAACTACAATGTTAGTAATTACTGTTAGTTTCTAACAGTTCTAGAAGGCTAAAACAATAAGGGAAGGCCTGCTCTTCTGTTCAAGGCAGCCAAGGCAGTTCAGTGCTGGCAAAAGCACAATTGGTGGTTCTTATGAAAAAACACAAAATATCAGAAGTCC
Organism: Calcarius lapponicus; assembly: GCA_039654755.1. Taxonomy (NCBI): domain Eukaryota; kingdom Metazoa; phylum Chordata; class Aves; order Passeriformes; family Fringillidae; genus Calcarius; species Calcarius lapponicus. Next base: position 49,863,669 of record CM077466.1, read on the forward strand.
TTTGAACCTTAATCAAAACTTGATGTCTGTCAATTGTTCTAGACTAAAATGTGTTAAGATTTTTGTTTTGTTATCAACTTCTGAATAAAACTAAACCAACATTGACAACTTTTATTATACATATTCCTTAAAATCAGAGGTGAGGGTGAAGACATTTACATGTTTCATCTCCCATGTTAGCACTTCCTTTGTTGTTCAGCTTCCATAATTTAAGTCTCAGTTCAATCTCTGCAAAGCATGTAAGCTGTGAGCCCCAGATCTCAGGCTAAAGAATAAAGAACCATGACACAGCTGTCATCACTGGAGTCTACAGGATTTTTAATCTTCTCAGAGTCTGCCTAATAACTGTTGTCTGCTTCATTGTCTCAGAGCTATAATTTGGCCAAGCATATGAATGCAATTTTGACATCCACCCCTTAAAATCCATTATCTCTCTTCAACAGTGTACAAAACACTGAAACATTCAAAGCAGGAGGAAAATCAATAACAGCCCTATAAAGATATTATTCCAAGGATCTATATTAGGTCTGCATATATCCTTTTCCATCCTCAATTTGCTATCTGTTGTTATCAACAGCCTGCTGAATACCACAGGAAGTGGGAGAGTAAAGATGATAAATGCATACAGCTTTCTCTGTAAGCAGGCAATATTGTGAACACACTGATGGAATAGCACTGAGATCAGCAGGCCTCTCCATTGCTAAAGATTTTCTTGCATGTTTACAGAACAGGAACTGATGGCAGTGAGTGTTTTCCACATTCTGTAACAGCAGTCCATCACAGTATGTATTTGCGTAACTAGAAAAATGTATGTATTTATGTAACTAGAAAAAAGAAAGCTTAAAATGTTTATCAAGTTTTGAAACTTGCTTGAAGCTTCATGGGAAAGTGGTTGATGAAACAGTTCAGGACTGAAATAAACAAGTTTTGTATATAAAAAAAAAAGGCAAGCGTAATTTCACAATTTTAAGGGCAGAAATTCTGTCTTAATGACACAGAACCTGAAGTTGCAAGACAAAACTTCAGCTCTGTGCTTATTATCTTCTCTCTCTAAAGACAGACAGCTGCTGACATGGTTTGGCCAAAATATTAGCAAAAGCATATGCAAGCTAATTGCCAGGATTGTCTAGACATCTGCCTTTTACAGAAACAATTTTGTTTCTTTTTATTTGCATACCTCAACACACTCTTAGATAATGAAGTTTCTCTATTTAGAGGACATGGTCTTTTAGACCAAGGTTTTGCCTCTCACAACTAACAAGGGATCCATTTCTTGAGCATTACCTTTGTACTCCTGCCATTCTTCAACCTGCAGCAAGAATTTCACCTCCCCTCAGTGCCTTTCCCCTCAGTGTTTTCCTCTAAAGCTTGGTGATAGGGAGAATAGTTTTCTTGTTAGCAGCTCAGTCATCAATGGCCAGAGTCCAAGCACGTTTCTGCTAACTCAATTCTTCCTTCTTTTCTTTCCTAGGTACAAGTTTCTGCAGCACCTGAATTCCTCCTTACAGCTTAGGCTCCCCTGCTCATCATACAGTGTGGCTCCCATATTCAGACAGCTCTCTTTAATCTTTGCTGTGAGAAAGCACCACAATTTTCCTTTCCATTGCATTTCTCTTCTCAGCCTTTGGCTCCCCTCTGCCACTTCTTTTCTCTTTTTTTATCTTTACTTCCCTTGTCCATTGATGTTCAGCATTTCTTGACACATTTCTGATGCACAGAAACCCCATATTGCCTCTTTGAATCCCTGTTCTGTGAAAATAAATTATTATGCATAGATTTGGATGACTTGGAAGGCAATAAAGATGTTTAAACATGGGGCAGCAGGGTAAAAAGAAACTGCTTGTTAGTGTCAATTTTATGACTGCTGTCTCCTGGGAAAGGAGGAAAGGCTCCAACACAGTGATTTTATCATCCAAAATTATTTAATGTTTTCTTCCTCCTTAGAAGATGGATTTAAGATACATTCTGTTGCACATTGTAATGTGTTAACTCTATGTACCCCTTTTACTAGTGAGAGTGGTATTCTATTATATTCCACTAGTGAATAGGCATTAAATTTTTCCTTTCCCTGAGTTGCACAGCATGTGAGTGTGTGAGGGCCATGATACTGAAACCCTAATTCTTTTGTGTATGGAGTTAAATACCATTCATCCTGTCTGGAAATTCCCAGTTCAGTCCATGTTGTTTTGGCCATCACACTTCACCCAACCTGTGCATGATTCCTTGTATAAAGGATGCAGGTTTGTAAGGAACTGTGGTATTATTTGATAGACCAATTGATGCATCCACAAGATGGATCACAGACCATCTTTCAGGGAAAGTCTCTACATTTTATCTTAAATTTTATTTTCCACAATTTATCTCAAGGGGGATATCCTTTCAGATGTTTTCTTGGTTGTGTCTTCAGAACATTTTGTCTGTCCTACTTGTACCACACCGAACACAAACCTTCATGCCCAGAGGAACATGGGCAGGATAAAAAACCCCTACTGTTTAAAGTGAAAGTGCATTTTCTTCATGCTTGTGTTCAAAGAAGAAGAAGGCACCAACTGGAAAACAAAATTCTGCTAAGCCAGCTTGAAACATTTATACTTTGTTCTTTGAAAGTATGCCATCTTGGGAACTCTGACGGAGGGGATATAGGAAGGAAGGAATAGAGCATTGGAAACTAGACAAGAAGGAAGATGGACGCATCAGTAATTTCTAGACACATGTTTAGTTTAGTCAGCTAGCTTGGATCCAAAATTTCTGCATGACAGTTATTCCATGGAGGGCCTATGAGTCTCTGAAATCTGAATGTGGAAAGGAGAAGATTCACTGCTCCATAAAATTGCTATTGCCTCAAAACCGAGTATCTCTTCATATGAAATAAGAAGAGCAGGCAGGGGTGCTCGATTTCTGGAGGCATAAACCAGTTCTAAGTCTGAGCAGGTTTGTGTCTGGTCCCCTACCACCATACTTTTGAATATTACTATGCAGAGGTTATCAGTCAGCCATTCAACTGGTTTTACATTGATACTCTTGTGACATCTGTGTATCTCCCACACTTTCATATTCAGCCCTGTGATGCAGGAAAGAACAATCTCCAATGGGGTCACAGCTCCTGGCAGTGCAGGCAGGTTTAAGTGAATTTTCAAAGATAAGCAGCTCTGTGGCAGAATAGGGATAATTACAAGAGGAGCTTTCCAGAAGAGATAGGTACAAGCAGGAAACAGGGATCCCTGTTTGTAGCAATTTGAGGCACTTCCATGTAGCCTAGAGTAATTTCTTCAGGAATTCTGTAACCACAAAACCCCATGAAGACTTGCCAATCAATTGATATTAAATGGTCCCTCTTCAGGATTCAGCATCAGGTGCCAGTACATACTCTCTGAAACATAAAACGATTGGAAAATATTTGGATTTTTTTTCACTGAGGAAACAGGATCTGCCTAATTAAAATCATATGAGTGAGGGGAGACTAGATCATGAGACCCTTTCACAAAAGACTCCTTATCCTTTCAAAAAACATGTTGAATTAATACCCACTATTTCAGAAATGTTTAGTATCAAGCCATGTTTTTGTTTCAGTCTATGGGACAGGAAGCTCATCACTGCAGAGAAGTTGCTGCCCATCCAGGGAAACAGAACTCTGAAAATTTATTTAAATATTTGGTGTGTTGTTTGTTTTTTAATAAAATGTCCAGCATAATAATTTCTTTTTCCTAACTGTGCAAATGGAATAACTCACTTGAGATATTTTTTAGTTTAACACATGTATGATGCCGTTGCCCACTATTCCCTTCCTCAAAAACTGCCTGTCCCTAAGGAAAAGCTGTGTTGCAGTGTTAAAAGAGGGGTGAAAAGTACACAATCTCTAATGAAACATTTGATTTTGATGTATATTTAAAAATGCAAAATCTCTCTTAGAATGGAATTATGACCTCTTTTAAACTGTGCTGGATTGGGCAGATTCTGGTAAAAAATAAATTGCCCATCATGAGAGCAACCTTTCTGCTGAATGCACTGCTTAAAGCAACTCTGAAAGAGCATAACAAAGAAATAAAGACATCTCTTGCTTCAGAAGGAGGTGATTTAAAGCCTGTTTTACTCCTTCAAAGCTCAGCTCCTTGTAGAGTTGAACAGTTCTGCCATGTGTGGAGGGAGCATCCTTGACATCTACCAAGTCTTAAAGAGAGCAGGGGAGATCACTGGCATTTCAGAAATGAGCACACCCTTTCTAAGCAGAGACTTCAAAGAGGACAAGGCAGAATGCTTTCCCTTCTCTGAAATATTCAACTGCTGAAAGAAACTGTATTTCTTATTGATTTTCATCAACTCCACTCATCTTACAGCTCAAACCTTGAGTATAAGGGCTATTTTGGAAGCCATTATTAAAGATAAAAATCCCCTGGAGTGTAAGAGTGCATTTTAAATTATTGCAGTTACTTATTTCTTTGCTACTGTGTCTGATTTTGCTTTCTGTGAGGTCTTTCACAGTTTTATCAGCTCTTTCCTTCTGTAGATTTTGTGCTTTTTCCAAAGTTAGCATGAATGTTTGTTGCAATGTTCAGATCTTTGTTGAATGTTCAAATCTTTTCAAGTCCTGTTCTGGCACCCCTGTATTTAGTGGCACTTTCAGTTTCATCCAAACACTGAAAACAATGTTCTGTTGTTCATGGCTGTGAAGAAGGTTCGGAAGAGATGGCCAAGGGAGATGTGCCTGTGAGTCTCAGTTCACTGAAACAATGTGACTGCCCTGGCTTAGCCAGCCCACAAGCATGATGGAGCATTTTGTGGCCCCACACAACACTGAGCATAAAATCAGACCAAAAAATTTTGGAACTGAGCAATGTCTTCAAGCCACATCTGAACAGCACCAAAAAGATGGACAGGGGAATCACAGTGATATTGTGATTAAACTCTATATTGTGATTGCTGTTCATTTCTCAAAGTGTAACTGACAATAATATTGTTTTATGCAATATATTCTATCTTTAAAAAAGGAAATTTGGTATTGAACATTACACCCTCCACATGTTAAATATCTAAAAGAAAACTGATCAGTATTGAATTCTAAAAATGAATCTGAATAAACAGCTGGTTTTTAAACCAAGATGTTTAAAAAGAGTTTAAAGGAGTTAAAGCCTGTTGAAGAAACAAATGTTCAAATCCTTTGTTTAAGATTTAATGGTAATTAAATTAATAATTAACACATTTGTTAAGCTAATAATAACATAATTTTTGAGGCATGAATGATAGTCCTGGGGAAATAATCTTATGCCTGGTGGAGTCTGATTTACGGACATGTCATTTCCCCCCACCATCAGAAGCAAACAGGACAGCAGTGCATGTCACTTTTTTAATTGATTCTAAATTATAATATATTTTCAGAGGCACTCATACCCCCTTTATGCCTACTAAATTTTGTATATTGTATTATTAATAATTTTTGTTTATACTGTATTATTAATATATAATATATTATTAAATATTGATATATTTTTATTTTATCATATTATTGCTTAAATATCATAGAGTGTTATTGCTTAAATAATAGATGGCACCATAACTTCAGGCATAAATATGTTAACTAGCTAATTTAAGCTGTTTATTTTATTCTTTGGATAACTAGACTAATATAGACAGATTGAGGCAGAAATGTTTGTGTGCAGGGTCCGAAGCAAATTCCTCCACTTTTCAAAAAAGGTAATTTATGGGAAAAATGTCTCTGCATGGCCTAGAGTTATTGTTTATTAATTTGATTTCTTGCCAAGTAATGGGGCATAATTAAAGTAAGTTCTAGCTTGTTGGAAGGAGTGAGTTTGTGAACTTTGGATTTGATTTATTTATCACAAGTCTGATAATTAATTCAATATCTAATGCAGGTCTTCTTATAATATTATTAAAAAATAGCTTAAAAGAAATTTCAAAATCTGTTAGACAGTTGAACAAGGTCCTCAGCATTATTCCATTGAAGTCAATGCAGAAGAGGGTCAAAGAGGATTTGCTATCTGTGACTTGGTTTTCATGTAAATTCCCACCTCTGTAACCAGCAACACATAATGCTCAGGGCTTTTTGCTTATTTGGTTACTCATAACAATGAAATAGAATGAACTAGAGTACTTTTACATTGTTTTGAGAGTGAAACATGGCCTCATTCTGCTGAGACCTTTGACTTAGTGTTGGTTCAAATTAATTTCATGGTGTGACTAAAATTGATTTCTAGAAAAGAACATGAAAAAGGTAAAGAAAAGTTACTCCAATTCCTCAAAATTCTAGATTTTGAGACCACATCCCAGATATTGGGATGGTGCTGTCACTGCTGTCAACTTCTTACAAATATATCCTGACACGGAGAGACTGTGATAAGGGAGAACCTTATCACAGAATGCACACATCTCTTGTCAATATGGTTCCCCAAGGGAGTTAGGCTGCCTAAACATTTGTGGAAGCAGGACTTTCTGTTGCTGACCATTTGTGAATGTTTGTGCCTTAAAAGAAAATAAATGGAAACCAAAGGTTGTCATTATAGTCTACTTTCTGCCTTGTCTATTTATCTGTAGGACAAAACAAACAACATTAAACCTGAGAACTTGTCTAGTTTCATTTAAGGAAAACAAATACTCAGCACTGCTTTTAGTAAGTAGGTCAGAAAACTCTCCGGGGCATCCAGCATGCATTTTGTGTAAACATGAGTTGTTAGGCAAATGAACTTAAAAAAATGGACACAGAAGATTTTAGCATTTACATCATGATCTCTTCTTGGAATAAAAAGGAAACAAAAGAAGCTGTAAGAGTCTTACTACTATCTTGGCTCAATACTTCTCTTCCATGATGTGAAAGGGTGTCTCAGAAACTTGGGCTTTGTAAGCTTAGGTGTAAAACCAGTGTACATTTATTAAAGCTTTGACTCTGTCACACCTCCCCCTAATTGACACAGACTTGGGGTATTAGCAGCCCATTTGAAAAGGGGTTGAGCTCAGCTTTCACACTCAAAGCACAAGGACAGATGCTTCTGTGTTGTTAGTTCAGGAGACAGGGTGTAAATCCTCGGACTTTCATATCCCAGGTTAGAACTTATCAGTCAAACTTCTCAGTCTTTCATGCAGTGAAGGGTTGCCAGTGGCTGGTAGATACAGGGGGTTGGATGCTTTTTCCAACAGCTGGGTATTGTGTGGTTAAAATGATCTCTCTTCTTACTCCAGAAGAGGTTAATGAGAAATGTTTAGTGAGATAAATTTCAAACTATGATGCTCCCCTCAAAATGTTCCTTCTGATTTGCAAGGTCTTTGGGGTGATCCAGCTCTCTTTGGATTTGGTTGTTGGAAGCTGTGAATTCTGTGGGCAGTCCCAAGTTGTGAATCTCATGGGCATCCTGACCTAGCTGGACTGAGAACTACAACTTAATTATTGGAACGAATGGAGCAATTCATCATCACCTAAAATTTAGCTTTTTTCTAGTAAGTGTATTGTCTACGAGCAAGCTGCAGTTCTCTTAGTTGTATTTGGTATTAAGCATAATTCAGTAAACAGTTTTTGTGGATAATTCTGGCTTTATTACAGGTGATCCCCAAGCACTTCCTAGTGAATATTCAATAGTTGGAAGCAAAGTTGTTTTGCAGTGGGTACTCAGAAAATATGTCTTTCTGGGCAGATGAGTTCAGTTCTTGAAGTTGATTTTCAATGTGACTACTCCATTTCCCTTTATTTTCTTGTGGATGCACAATACTTTAATGTCATATAATTTTCCAAGCAACATGACATCAATATTTACTGATGTCAGCCATTTACTAGGCTATGTTCTACCATCATTCTTGCTTTCTGGCTATCTAGAATGATGCATTTAAGCACAGTTTTAAGTTCTCCAGGATTTTTAGACATCCAGAGTTTCTTCTGCACCATTGCATGGGTCAGCAACAGAATAGGATGTCAATAATTACCCCCACATATTGCCAGTAACAAAACATGTGTGTGATGGATTGGAAGCTCATTACATGGTTCCCTAAAATTAAGTAAAGCTTCTTCTGATGCAACTTAATCTCATCAAACCTGCAGAGAACTATTGCCCTAATAAACCATATCAACTGTAGTTCTGCTCTCTAGCATGGAACTCCCTCCTCAGTGTTTTAATAGGTTTGCACTGTCATTCATTAGCTTTATTGTCATTGACCTGCTAATTGAACCCTCTGCCAATTGGGAATAATCTGGTAGCTAACTCATAAAATACTAAATGTTCAGAAAGACAATAGGATAAAATATATTTTGTCTTGGTAATGAAGCTGTAATTAGGCACACTACAATTCCATATCTATTCATAATAAGGGCATATAACTACAAGCAAGCTGGGAAATATACCAACTTTAATTTCCAGACAAGTGTTATCTGTCAGACATTTTTAAGCATAAATGCAGAAAACAGAGAGACATTTTGAAAGTATACAACTTGGTTCATTACTGTGCCCTTCCAACTCTTTCATGTTTACTTCCAGAATTTGGTTTTTAGAGGAAAAAAAAATTCCCTTTTATTTTAGGGTAGAGATTCAATCCTAGCTACTGTTTGTAATGTGCTTTTGAGACACTTGGAGAAAAGCCAGTTTATAAATGCTAACAATTCTTATTTGTTTTCTTTGTTATTGTAATATTTTCTCATCACTTTAGAAAACCAGCCACCTTTCCCCTCTGAAACAAAAGCATCCATATTAAATGTATCTATTCTATGCTTAAAAAGCATCTAACAATCAGGGAAGAAAAGAATAGAAATGTCACAGCATAAAATACAATCTCTTCTTTGTGAAAATTTCTGTCATATTTTATCTGCATCCTACATCTACATATGAATGGACAAGTATTCATCGTGAAACCATTAGACCTTCACAGGATGAAAGGAAATATAAATAGTTTGAAAAATGAATACAAATACACTTGCAATGTGTGTGCTTTTTCCAGCATGATGTATGGTATTATTCTCCTCTGCATTAGACCAAAATGTGAGCACATTAAGGGCTTAAAGAGTTGGAAGTGTTCAAAAATATTCTGATTGAAACCAGAACTAGATCAGAAATATGAGCAGGCTTTGAGCTACTGTACCTCAACTCCAGCCAAACTCAATGAGCCCTTTGTGAGATCATTTAAAGTGCATGTGTAAATCCCTGCTTGCCCAAGGCAGTCCTAAGTAGCCAGAATTATAGATCCCCTATCTGCTTTTCATCTCATTGACCAACTCTTTGGCCCTCTCTTAAAGAAAAAAAAATTAAATTTTTCTTATCCCAGATCTTCAGAGCATGATTTAACAAGTGTGTCCCCTCCTTTAAGCTGTGTCCCCATAGTCATATCATAGCTGCTATGCAGAAGTGGTTCTATCAAAATATCAGCACCCATCTTACCTAAAAAATGACATCAGTCTTATCTTGTTCTGAACTCTAAACAAAATGTGCCCAACCAGTCTAAAAAATTTAGGTCAGTTCTTCTGTTAGAAAGACCTTTTTAAAGTATTCATATTAGTGGATAGGTGTAGGGAATTCAGGTGAATAAGAATCCCACGCTTTAATTGCTGTAATATTTGTGTCCATTTCTCTGGTCAAATGCTCACAGTCCTACTAATCGGGAACAGATAAACAGCAGTTTATTTTACCTCAATGATTTTATTTCCCATTTTTGAATATGGAACACATATGAAACAGTCTACCACCTACTAGAAAAAATAATTATGAGACAGTCATCCACAACATTTGCAATATGTAAGGAATGTGAGGATTACCCTCTAAAATATACTGCCAGGTGTATGAAACTGAGATTCACTGTGACCTTTTTGCAGCTAAAAGTTTGAACTACCTACAGTAATGTGTTATCTGCTCTTACAAAAGAATACATGGCAATGGTAATTACTGGTGCTTGTGTAAAGATTTTTAAATTATTACATCATAGTATTAAAAAAATACCTTCCTTAAGGTGCATTTGAAATCTGGCCTAGGACTTGATACAACCTCCAGTGTAAATAAGCCAAATTTTCTGCCTGCAAAGGGCTTGTGTGCTCTCAAGACACACTTTATTATCTCCTCTGAGAGATTAGACATGCACATGCTCTTCCTACACTGACTTTTTTTTCTGGGAAGTAATACATCTATGAGATATTGGTCAAGATATCAAAGCTTCTTGGGTTTGGTTTTCTCAAGCCTGCAGCACTGAAAATCTTAATTGAAAGCCCTTCTAAGGGTTATGCAGGGTGTCCAGCATAAGAGATCTCTAATATACCTATTTTGTGGACAATGCGAGCCCAGAACTTAAAACACCTGAATCCAGTTCTGCAAAAACATAGTCATCATACAACTTCCCAAATAAAGAATAGCAGGTGCTAAATACAGCAAACTTTTATTTCACCTAAATCATGAGACAAAGTTGGGATCTTTACATTTTATTTGTTAGCAGCAGAAAGCAAGTCGTGTTTCAAATGTAGTATTGTGCTTCTGTTTCCTTGCAGATGGAAGTCAAGTCCTGGAAAATAATTCCTTTGTCCACAACCTTAAGCTTCTTATTAGGTATCCTCTTGAGATGTGTTCATGCTTTGTCTCATTGTTGCTCCTTCTCCCAGGGGTGCAGTTCCCTCCTCAGCATATGGGGTTTGGGTAGAGCTTTTCCTGTTTTGAGTAGCTGGTTACACAGCTGGGAGATCCTGGGTAGAGCAGCTTGCTGTTGTTCCTTAGTGGAAAAGAGGTCTTAGACTTCCCAGACCACCGGCTCTGCCTCAACCCTTGCACACAAAGGATGAAGAAGAGTGTCAAGGGGAACAGAGCATTGGAGCAGGTCGCCCACAGAGGCTCTGGAGTCTCCTTCTCTCGAGGTATCCAAAACCTGCCTGGATGTGTTCCTGTGCAAACTTCTCTAGGTGAGCTGGCTTTAGCAGGGACGTTGTGCCAGATGAAGTCCAGAGATCCCTTCCAACTCCAGCTGTTTTGTGATGGCTAATTCTGCAGATGTCTTAATAAGATCTTTCCCTATTGCCCCTGAGATGCTGTTCAGCCCATTAGAGGAATCTCCTTTTTCCCACATTTCTAAACAAAGAGTAACTCTTTTGTATCTTTATAACCAACTCAAGGAGCAAGTTCCTGCCTGCAGTTAAAGCTGAAATATTGATTTAAAACAGGGCTCAACATTGTCTGGCATAAAGAGACTTGGTTTATCCTGGAACTTTGATGATGTAAGCCAGAGAGCTCTGCAACCTACCTATTACAGTTCAATTCTGTTCAAGGATTTTGGAAGATATGTGGGGAGGAGGCTGAGAGTTCTTCAGTTTTTTTCTGTCTTTCTCAGAATATCAAATGCACGTGAGGTCAGCCCTCCTTGCCGTAGTAAATGGAGATAATGAATGGACAGTGCATGTGTGTGTGAAAAGAAAATTTAATTAAAACTACATTGAGATATGTATTGAAAAAACTTCAGGAAAATTGTCTTCTCTTATACTAAGTGTGTTCTGATAAAATAGAAAGCATTCTATTACATGGGGCTTTCCGCTTGTTAACAAGAATACTCAGATTACCCAACACAATCAAGTCATAGCTGAAATGTCAACTGTAAGAAAGAAATGAAAATTTTCCCTTCATAGAAAGTCACTGGTCTCACATTCTGGTTTTGACTCAATTACCATTTCTCAATGAAAGTATGGAGTGCCAATTCCATATTTTCAATGAGGTACCTAGTATGCTTCTGTACTTTCACAGGATGCTTCCATAGCTTACTTCTACCTAGCAGATTTATGTTCCACTGCCTTTTATATTTCTGTATTAGCTTTGGGGTTTTTTAGGCAGGTGTTAATGTGTGGTGAGAAAACATTCATTTTCCCCACAGTCATGGTTTTCTCTATATGTGACACCCTTTTTTGCCTCAAAGATTTTGGAGGTGAAGAGTCCTCAGTCTATTGGGGAAGGACTGGAACCAGCTTCACAGCATGCACAGAAAGCAGTGAAGGAGAAAGATGGTTCTGGACACTGAAGTGCCTTGGGCTCCCATGCTGAGTGTCCTCGGGGACAGTGTTGAATTTTGCCACCCGTTTGCTCTGTTTCTGTCTGCCCTTCACCCAGATGTCTCAAGGTCATGAGGAGTCACAAGGAATTTCATGCCTAATGGCATAAGAATCAGGAATGGTCTTTGTTCATTTAGAAGCATGGTCCTACCCCTTACTGGATTAATCTTGCTGAACTACTAAACCTAGGATCAAGTGGATTTGATGGGTGTCACATTTGTCTTCTGAAGTTTGTTTCAGAGTATTATTGCTCTCTTTTCTTTCAGTTAGCTTTCTCTTAGAGAGCTAAAGCAGTACATCAGTGAGAGACCTTCAACTCCCAATAAACAGGAATTGTTTCCTCCCCTGAGACTGAATGAATCCAAAGGCACTGTAGCCTTCAAAGAGCCTGAATTCTGAATCTGTATTGAGGTAATTCCATCCTGCCTGCTTCCTCTTCCTGGGATAAGTGTAGCCACATGGGAGGAGTGGTGGTAGTAAAGACATGCATCTTATTATCATCCACACATGCTTGAAGAATATTCTTGGTTGCCTGTGGGGATGAATCTGAAATTAGACTGTTTAGGCATATTTAATGCACTAGACTCTTTTCTGAAATGCTGGAAGAGATGTAGGCAAGTCATTTCACCCCTCTGTGCCTCTGAGGCACCTCATGCTGTCAGACATTTTTAGACAAATGGTATGCATTTCATGCCAGTGCTAGACTTGACTTTCCTGTTGCAGCTAACCTGCAGGAATCCCTTTCTTTCTGATGAATTACAGGAACAGGAGACCATTAAACTACTCATGGATTAAAAAGAAGGCATTGGAACATCACACAGAAGGTCCTGCTGTGATCATTCTGGTGCTAACTGGTCACCTCTGCATCCTGAGCTGCTGCTCCATAATGCTCCAGTGTGTCTCTACCCAAAGTAATAAGTTGATAGCATTTGAGGTCTCAAGACACTGACAACTTGTCTTTGGAAAGCTGTAAGTGTCTAAACTTATTCATCTTTCAGGTAATCTGATCTGGCTAGCGTAATTTTGTTCCCTTGGTCTTTTTGTCCATATGTCTCTGTATTCAGCCCCCTGGCTTGGTTTCCTGTCTCACTGTCACTTTGAATTAAATGTATCCCCTCCCATTAAATCAGTCATGTTTGTGCTGTCATTCTCCTGCATGTCTGATGATCCTAGTCTTCACTTAACTTGATTTGCCATCCACTCTGGCTTTTATAGATGAGCTTTCCTGCTTTCATTTGCAGAAATGCTCATACAGGTGAGAGCACATGTAGCTGCTTAATGGCACTTCTTTGTTAATGTAAAGTCTGGAGGCTCATGTAAATTCACAAGATTCCCTGTTTTCACCACGTTTCCATCAGCTTATGTCAGATGAAGAACTAGTTGAGAGTTTTTCTTCCCAGCTCTCTCCTAAAAGCCTCTGGAAAATCTCTTGTGTGCAAGTCATGAAGAAACACCCTCACATTGTTACTCTTGAAATTGCTGTTTAGCATAGACAGGTGACAAAAAATGGAATGTCTAATTCCCACTCCTAAAATGATGCAAGAGAATTACTGCTTCTATTTGTGGGCTGACTCAGAAAGAAACTTAAAGGTGGATTTTAGTTTCATCTTGAGCCAGAAACTCCAAAATCTGGAAACCAAGCCTTGCTGAAAGTCTGGGGGACTGTGGCTCTCAACGCTGGGGTTTGTGAGTATTAAGTAAGTGAGAATTAAGCTGGAGTTCTGCTTTGTTTCAGTATTGTCTGGGCTTCTCTTCCACACAGAGCCTCTCTATTACTGAAGTAAAAAATTCTCTTAAAAACAAGAGAAATTATTCAACAAAATATTTACTTTAAAATTGTGTCAGAGTCCTAAAATTCAGATGAAGCCAATTAAATCACTTGCAAGCTCCAAGAGTATGCACTTCTGATAATCTGTGTCTCAGTGCCCACTGAACAGATTTTTGTCTGACTTAAAAATCACAGTGAATACAATCATGGAGTGTAGCTATGTGTATTTACATCTCTGTGTCCCAAACCCACTTTCAAACCATAATGGTTCCATCAAAATTGACAGAATAGATGATGTAAAAATGTCTTATTTGACAGATTCCATGAAATTATGGTCTTAGGCACTCAAGAAAGAGCCTCCTAAAGCCTGCAGGATGGAAACACAGCAGTACCTTTTCTTTTTCTTTTCTTTTCTTTTCTTTTCTTTTCTTTTCTTTTCTTTTCTTTTCTTTTCTTTTCTTTTCTTTTCTTTTCTTTC